>CAXITT010000944.1:46539-110326 GCA_964033795.1 Lymnaea stagnalis
TTGGCAGAAAATGCCAGGTTCTTTAGCTTCGGGTTATAGAAACCCTACTAGTCCGGTGCGCCACGAAAAGGCAGAACCTTTGCACCGGGCAACCTAAACCAGTTACAGAACAATCCATAATGGTCTAGATTTAATTAAGATCAAACTTAGAAAATTTATGCTTTATATTTACGTTTTTTTTTTTTTTTTTTAATTTACTAGATTTAATACAATTTTTGTTTGTTTTAAATTGAATCACTATTTTTTTCAAATTTAACTTAATTTTTTTAAAATAAAATTTTGACATAGTGTCTTATAATTTTTTTCCGGGCATTTTTTGGGGCTAAGTTTGATCTTAATTATGGGGCGCCCCAACATTAAAAATCAGCAGCCGCCCTCGCAGTAAAGGATCATGGGGTCGGACTCGTTGGGGCAATTCATCTGTTTAGTGAGGTCTTACATAACGCGTATGCGCGGACGTACAAGAAGTCATGCTGCTGTCTTTTTTTTTAAGACGGACCAAAGCGTGGGTTCTGAATGGCCGAATGGTCTAAACCGAGCAAATCTCAAACTGGTGGTCGGGAGTTCAATTCCAGCCAAAGCCCAGTCAAGCATCCGACAAAAATATGGCTAATTCAAACCAGCAGCCAAAATGATAACTAACTAAAATAAATGATCATTTATTTTTTCTCATTGTAATATTAAAAAAGACAAGAAAAGAAAAGGCCAAAGCAAATTTAGGTATGATTGTGAATGTAACATCTTTAGATTTGTTCTTTGCTTACGGCCATTTGACTTTTTATGTTGTCAAACCAAGGAGAAATGTATCTACTTCCTTCCGGTTAATATAATTTCCTCTTTGTTTCGACATTTTTTATATATGTTGAATCGTTTGAAAAATAAGCAATTGCCACGCCTGTATAATAAAACCTACTGTTGCTAGACCACGTAGGTCGTCAAGTTTGCATGCAAGCTGTTATTGCAAAATAAATTATTGATGCTAAAACATCGGACGATAACCATATTAATCGTTTTTGAATCTGATTCCTGTGTCAGTGATGATGTTTGGGAGAGGTATGCCCCGCACAGTGACTGTGAACCAGGAAAAAAATCCCCATAAGTGGCACTCTACAAACATAAGTGGCTAACAACCCACATAAAACTTCTATAAAAATGCAGTTTATAAAAAAAAGCAGATTGCGTCTTTGCCGTTCCCACTATAACATATTAAAATGCAGTTTCCAAAACCTGGAAAGACAAACACACGAAACAACATAAGATATCTGGTTTTTAAACATAGGAAAGTTCGTATACACAATGTCCCCAAAATTGTGAACAAAAATGTTTCTTTAAAATTCAAAAAATGCTATCCATTATATATTTGTATCTTGAACAATGGATCAGTATTGATCATATATTGATGAGTGTTCAGAGAGAACACACACATTAAAAAAATTGTGTTTAAACACTGAGGTCGGTTACCCATATTCCTGTCAAAAGTAAATAAAAACTGAAAATTGTAATGGAACTTGCCAGCAAGGTAGATTTATTTAAAATTTAAAGTTATTCAAAGTAGGCCTTTTTCAAATGAACTCAAGGCCAGGTGGGAATAGTTCAATTGATTTAAATGCAAGGAAGAAATAGTTCAACTAAATTCAATTCAACAAAGTAATAGTTCAAATTAATTAAATTCAACATAGAAATAGTTCAAATGAACTCAATGCCAGGTGGCCATAGTTCAAATGAATTTAATGCAACTCAGAAATAGTTAAATGAACTAAATGCCAGGTGGGAATAGTTTGAATTAAGTTAATGCAAGGTTGAAATAGTTCAATGAATTTAATGCAACTCAGAAATAGTTAAATGAACTAAATGCCAGGTGGGAATAGTTTGAATTAAGTTAATGCAAGGTTGAAATAGTTCAAATGTTTTCAAAGCAAAGTAGGAATTGTTCAAATAAACTAAATGCAAAAGAGGAACAGTTCAAATAAAATCAAAGCTATACTAAAAATCAAACCCTTGGGAAATAAAGGTATTTTTAAATATGTAAAACAATATTTGCTAAACAATTTGTAACAACAAATGTTTCATTCTATCAGAACAAACTACTGCCACCCTGTGTAAGGAGAAGGGTTTTTCCCCGGCTTGCTCAGTGAATTCGTTTACTCCATGCTTACTCAGTTTGAAATTGCTCTGCTTTATGTAACTGCAAAACTGGATACACTCTGAGTGAAGACACAAATGTATAGGTGAGAAATTCATCGTTTAATTTATTTTTTTTTTATTTTGGGGAAAAGCGAAATTTCCCAGTTAAATTTTATTATGTCTTTTAATTAGTTTGTTTTTTATTAATACATTTTATGTACAATTTTATCCTAAATTTAACCTGTTCATTAAAATATCACTGAATGCTTGAATGTGCAGTGTTATCCTACATTTATCCTGTTCGTTTAGATATCACTGAAGACATCAACTGAGATTTATTAGTTGAAGACTGTGTCAACACATAGGCAGCTGTTCTTGACTTGGTAGGAAACGATAGACCAGCAATAAAAATAACATGTGTGAGTGTATCTCTAATAGATATATTTGAGTTCACTTTTGTTTATTTTTTTTTTAAATCTGGAGTTTTGTGTTCCTTAATAATTAAATAATATATAATTTAATAAAATCCATTTAAACATATCAATTATGCTCATCTTGATTTTCTAGAAAGATATAATCTTGTAGCTATAATGGCCATAAGAGATGGGTATTAAATTATTAAATGATAGCAATTGTTTGTGTCTCAGATATTAATGAATGTACAAAAAAAACCCACAAAAGTGAGAATATATGTGAGAACACACGAGGAATCTTCAACTGCAAGTGTAACTATTGATGCACTGTGGGGACTGACAGGAAACTTCAACTGCAAGTGTAACTATCGGTGCACTGTGGGGACTGACAGGAAACTTCAACTGCAAGTGTAACTATTGGTGCACAGTGGGGACTGACAGGAAACTTCAACTGAAAGTGTAACTATTGATATACTCTGGGGACTGACTGAAAAAATTGTGTCAAAAGTAAGAATTAAGAAATAAACCTGTTATGAATGAATTGAATTAATATCAAACTGTGCCACATGCAGTGTTGTAGCTTGGACTAGTGCCAAAAGCTTTGGTCAAGATTTTCTGTACAACTTACCAGCAAGAAAGCCACAAAAATATATGCATTTGGATGAAAATGCTACCCCTCCATATAAGAGAAACAGTACTCAGTGGAGGGGAACACACATTTTTGCTTGCCACCCTCCTTCCTAAACCACTGACCAGAGGAAATATAATTCTAATGTTTGAAAAGCGCTTTAAAGAAGTTATCTATTTCTTTAATCCATTTAATAAATATAAGGATGAAATTAGCAAAGCTTTTGTAAAATTTATAAAAAAGTACTACTGTTGCCAAGGTTTATAGCGTATTTAACACAGATGTATATAAGTGACAATTTTTTTTTAAAACTGAATTTCAAGAGACATTGTGTGTGATCCCACATTTGATGACATCTGTACTTTTGTACAGCGTACTAACACTGAATATTATTTGTGTAAAAGTGGATAAAGTCTTATTTATGTTTTTTGTTTGTTTTTTTGACATGACCATACCAGAATTTTCTGTGTTGATTAAATATATATATATATATTTTAATTTATATGTGAAATAAAAAAAAGAAATTAAAATATCTAAATTTGTTTATGTAATAGACCAAGTTGGCTGTAATTCTACACACGAAACATGTCAGGATGGCGTAATAATTTGATTATAACTTTGTAGTCATTTGTGAATCACGAGATAAAGTGGGAACATATTTTTATAATGCGGAGGTAGACCTCACGCGTTGGTAGATTGAGGCAGTGTACCATTTTATCTGAAAGGGAGCAGACATCTTTTTATTCTCTCTTGTATGGATTAATGAAGTATGGAAGTTTTGAGATTCAATTGCGATGTGGAATATTATATAAGTGTGTGATTTTTGCATCCCAGAATCATTATTGCAGGACATCCTTAGAGCAAGGCTTATTATTGATGTGGTCATAAAATCTAATAAGGTAATATGTAATTTATTCATTGGGCAATATTATAACTTATTGATTGAGAGAGATTGATCATAATTCAAGTGATAGCGGCAGGCCATCCACAAAATAGCAATAGTTAACCATGTTACATCTTCAAAAGATTAGCATGTATTACAGTCTATAAATTAATGTTGTTTGTTTTTAATATATATTTTTAAAAATTTAAATAACTTAAGTTGCACCAAAAAAAAATGTATCCATCCTTCTATTTTAACAGTTAGCAACGAATAAACATTTGATCAATTGAACCTGTTTGACCTGCTCTATGCAGCTTGTGGTCAAGGTAAAAGGGATTCAATTGTAGCAAACACTGTGCCTGTGGTACTAGTACTGGTGCTGTCATATGTGACCCTGTGAGACGATTCCTCTGTAAACTAACATTGACTGGTAAGTTTAACAGTTTGAATATTGTTTTTCATGTACTCAGGTAATATGTTTACTTAATACATGAAAAATTAGTTTAAATTGACAGAATTGTGAATACCGTTTTTGACTATATTTCCATGTTCTTTGTAACCATAGTAGCACACTGTGACAGAGATGTAGATCAGTGTACTACTAGACTCCTGATCTGTCAGGCTGGGAAAAAATGTATGTCAAAAATTTTGGCAGTGCCAGTTGTCAATGTTTAGAATGATACAGTAAAGAAAATGAACAATGTCAAGGTAAATTATTTTGTCAGATTAATCATTTTTTTTTTAAACTAGTGCCTGCTGCAAACATAAAATGATTTGTTCACCAAATTATAAAAAATGGATTTACTCAGGATATTTTTTGGTCCTATTTATTCTGAACATTTTTGTCTTTTAGATCGGACATTATATTTACAATGTGCACCATTAATTAGAAAATAGTAAAAGACATACAATAAAAAAATAACGCTGCCATATTATATTTCTGAAATATAATAACCCTCACAATAACTACTTCATGTATCTCGCCTAAAACACAGCAATTAATTTGGTATTCTTCTTTCTTCGCTTATAAAAATGACCAACTCCTTTATTTGAGTATTAACCTTCACTTGATTAGCAGCCTTGACCTGAGTAGCAGCCTCGAGTTGAGTAATTGCGAAAATATGAGAAGTAGACCTAACCTTAGTTAGTAGCCTTGACTTGAGAACTAGCCTTGACGTGAGTAGCAGCGTTGACTTGAACTATACATTTTTAACGTTAGGAATTATTGTCTAAATTCTCTCGTCACTGTGTATTTGTTTTAATGGCATGACTAAGTCAAGACCAGGATGAAGAGAATGACCAGTAAGGTTCCTTTTTTCTCCCTGTGCTTCACAAAGCCTGAGTTGTCGGAATATGTATTGTGTGACTGTAATACCGCCTGAGTGACTCCATATATATAACAGTTTCATAAAACTCTGAAATATAACAGTTTCAAAAAACTCTGACATATAATAGTTCACAAAACTCTGACATATTACACATTCACAAAACTCTGACTTATAACACTTTTACATAAATCTGACGTAACAGTTTTACATAAATATGACATATTATGTCTATGATATCTAACCAGTACATAACCTTGTCAAATAACCGAACATATAACCTGGACATTTTACTGTCAAATAAAACCAAGACATTTATTTATTTCGTTTTGTTGGCATCAGTCCGTCCCAATGTTGCGATGGTGTAAAAATAGCATGACACAATCAAAAATTAGTTGGGGATTTAAGTTTAGAATTTTAATCAAATCGCCTCTGTCCACGCAGCTCATCCAGCACCCCGCAAACAAATAATAAAAAGGCTACAACTTGGCACCAGGTGCATTGCCTGAGTTTTCAGAATATTATATTGTGTCAATGGTATACGCCTGCAGGACTCAATCTCTGGGTTTGAATTCAAATTTGCCATCTTTTAGATGAGTTGCCATCCACAGTTAACTAGTCCAATGCACATGGATGATATTTGTGGTTAACTTTACTTCTGTGGGGACTGAATTCAAGACCATGATCTTGATATTGACTCGGTTTAGACCACTGGGCCATCTTGACATGAAACTGTGACAAATTAGCCTGAAATATAACCCTGACAGATATACCTGAGATATAACCATGACAAATATAACTGAAATATAACCCTGATAAATATACCTGATATATAACCCTGTCAAATATACCCGAGTTATAACACGGACAAATATACCCGAGATATAGCCATGTCAAATATACCTGAGATATAACCATGTGGAAAATACCTGAGTTATAACCATATCAAATATACCTGAAATATAACCCTGTAAAATATTCTTGAGATATACCACTGTCAAATATACCTGATATATAACCCTTCGGGAACGGAACAAAAGTATAACCCTTATTAATCTTCTGAGATCAACAGTGAAACTATACATGGCTAAGTCCACCACGATTGAACATAAGTCGTTGAGCGAATATAACATTTATGATGATGATACTATCAGTATTTTAGGTTCACTTTTATTCAAATATCATAAATTAAAAATAAATTGCTGAAATCCATTTATATATATACTACATAACAAAAGAGGTAAACTACGAAACTATTGACAAAATCCATCGTGAATAAATACTTGCAGTTATTCGCCCTTTTGACATAGACTTCGTTTCAGCCTCTATGTATATGGATAGGTTATTAATGTATGTGTGGTAATTTAGCATAGTTAAAGGAATATCCTATACAGAGAGCCAAAAGGATAACTCATACAAGAGATACCTTTCAAAGTCAAAACCTAAGTCAAATCACCACAATCAGGTCATAGTTACTGTTGGGTTTCTGTTGCTCCATTTCTCTCCTTGATTTTACGAGAACAAAATAAATAATGTCTGTATTAATCAAGGCATGAAAATATGTACATCAGGAATGAGCAGGTCGCTTCCACGCACTGCTAAGCATGATTTGAACAACAGAAATGAAATGGACGCCTCAGTCATTGGTAGACATAATTTATACATCAGGAAAGATCACGACGCTTCTGATTATTGTTAGACAGGATTTGTTCATAATAAGGAATGAGCAGGACGCTTCCGGTCACTGTTAGACATGATTTCTCACTGGAGTTTTGACTCTGACGTTATCAAGAATGTAGTTTAGAATATTGTCATTCTTTTGTCACACTGACAACTCATAACTATGTTGCCATGAAGTAAATTCTAATTTAAATTTGTCTCGTTGAAATGACGTTTTAATTGATGTCCTTAAAATGAAATTTTATTACGACAACAAATATTAACAATAATTATGTGTTATAAAATACTTACCATGTATATATATTCAGATATACAATACAACATTTATTTCCCCTGAAAACATATTTATGCCATAATTATCATTTACATGTAAACATTGTTTTGTTTTTTTAAAATAAGAAATATAATGAAACAATATTTATTTCTATAATATCCAATCATGAATAGAAATGTTTTTTTTGTGTTATTTGACTGTAAAAACTTTGAATTTTAGGGAAACATTGATTTTATACTTGTTAGTACTTTTATGGACATGGGCATGTGCGCCAGCAGGTAGGGGCAAGGGTGGGCACTTGCCCCCCCCCCCTGGATTGATTGGGTAAACAAAAAATTAGACAAAAATAGACAAAAAATGTATTAAAGTAAAGAGAAAATAAAGCGAAAGTAACTAAGCTGATGTCCTGTCCTTTCGTTTACCATACAAATACGCTATAGTAAATTAAAACTATATTGAAACATTACTAAAAAAAATTCCTTACATCCCCTGGAAAGTTAATCCATTTTTTTTGCCCCCCCCCCCCACAGAAAGTTTTCCTCGTGCGCCCATGGACTTGGGTGTTAAAAAAAAAAATAAAATGTCCCTACACAATTAAAAATAAATGATGGAAAAGAATTGTAAATAAATTAAAACTAAATTGAAACAATACTAAAAACATTCCCCACCCCCCCTGGAAAGTTAATCCATTTTTTTTGCCCCCCCCCCCAGAAAGTTTCTGCGGGCGCCCATGGACTTGGGTGTTAAAAAAAAAAAAAATTTCGCTAATCAATTTAAAATAAATGTTGTAAAAGAAATGTATCATTATAGGCAGTGGTTTGATATTAGGAAATATTGGACAAGCTATCTGCTAGCTAGATAATATATGAAGCACTGTGCAATAGTTAAACTCAAAGCTAAACAGTAATAATCATGTAAAATTTGTCACTGCAAGAAGTGTAGTGTAGTAGCAGCTGTCTCAAATTTGTGTCAAAACATTGGTACGTTACTAAAACTGAAAAAAACAACATACCTGACATTTAGTTCCTACAGTATTTATTAAAGTCTTGGGGCTCCCTACCACCTGTAACAAGTTGAAAATCTCATTCAAATAAAAAATGTGCACCATGAAGAAGAAGGGAAAATATATGTTTTATAAAAAAGAATATGATTTAGCACCAAAAAAAAAAGGATTATAACTAAGAAGTCAAGTTCAAACATTGACTTTAGAAAATGACAAATATATTACTTTTATAAAAATAATATTAAATTCTGATATAGAATCTGGCACACATCTTAATCTTATACATCAAATTCTACTAAAACAATTTCTTAAAAAGCTTTAATCATCAACACAAGACAGAGAAAAAATCCCCTTTTTAAGTCTGTCCGGAAAATGATATGGGTATAAGGGAAAAAAATACCTGACTATGTTATGCGTCTATCAAACTGTGCATGATTTATTAGTCTTCTCTACCGCAAGATTTATCCTACGTCAATGCATATTAGATCAAATAATTTAAATGACATACAGTCAATACTTTGCAAAGGGGCCATTGTGTTGCTTATTACAATAGCTAATTTTCAATAATGTCTTGACAAAATCTTTTTCTAAATACTTGTCATAACAACATCACATTAACAAAAGTTATTGTCATAATATCTCATTATCAATACTTGTCTCGACAACATCTCATTATAACTGCGTGTCTTGACAACATATCATTCTTTTTACTTTTGTTATTTAGCACAATTTTCGTGTGCGTGAACTTTCCTCGACCTCGCAGTACACTCCTAGCAGACAGTAACGTCTGTTGTGGGCGTTGTTAAATCTCTTTGATGTATCTTGTTAACAAGCGGCTTCCAATTACACATTGCGTAGTTGTCTCCTGGTATCTTCTCGAATGTGCTCCTTAACCCGAGATATGTAAACAACACGTCATAAGTCCTTCTGGAAGCGTTTTACGCTACATGTATATAAAGGATTGAAAGATACGAAGAGAGGAGATTCATATAGCTTTTATTAACTTCACGAGACGTGTATTATTCTTTGTTTTCTTATATATGTGTTCATTTCGCATTCGTCCTTATTCATTGGCACATTATTCTAACTGTATTAACTGTGTACCGGTACAAGATCAACCATACTGTGAGTTGAAGATTGTAATTATATTTTCTTTTCTTTTGTAATTATCTTAAGACTTAATAAATCTTAATTAATTGTAACTAGCAACTGTTTTGGGTGTCGTATATTTAATATTGCTTACTCTATGGTATCGTCATTTGTTAGGCACTGTTTACAACGAGCCAATTAAAATTAAATTAGGAGATTAATTTCTCCCAATACATTCACTGAAAAACACTTTACTTGACAACATCTCAGTAGCAATACTTGTTTTGACAGTATCTCATTATGATTACTTTAACTGACAACATCTCATTATCAATCCTTTTAAGTGACAACATCTCAATCTCAATATTTGTATCGAAAACATATCATTTTCCTTTTTTTTTTTTCTTTTCAGAATCCTAATGTTTTAATACTTGCATTTTGTAACATCTCATATTCAAAGTGGTGTGATTGATGAGGACGTACCTACCACCTTTCGGTTGCGCAACTGCATTCAAAGATAAGAATTAAATATTACTGTCTTTCTTGCCTCCCCTCCTCAGCCTATTACTTATTGTCTGGCCTAACTTGACAACTACTTGTTTTGCATCAATTGTAAAAATGTATTTATTTTTTGTTATATACGACATCCTTGCATAAACTGTTATTTTTTGTCATAGTTTATTTGTTTGTGTTCAGCAGGCTCTAAACAGTTTTGAATCAATGCTGTCCCCTAACAAAGACTTGATGACACATTTAAATCAAATCATTTACTGTGTCAACAATATAAAAATATCCGTCGGACTTTAAAAAAAGATAATACTTAATTGATCCTTGTAGATTAGGCAGATATAATATAGATTTCATAAATGCATTTTTTTCAAAACTAATAACTGATTTATTATTTCGGTATTGGTGTGTGTGTGTTTATCAAAAAAAATAAATAAAAAAAATGATCGAAATTAAAACGCCCTAAAGGAATCTTTGCATTCAAAACAATTTGTGACGTCATTAATTTTTCTTTATGATTTAACACTATTTACAATGTGATGCTAAATTGTATTCAATGATTAGAAGTTTATTTCTGTTAAAACAATGTTATCAAATGATTGGAACATTCAAAACAATTTGTGACGTCATTAATTTTTCTTTATGATTTAACACTATTTACAATGTGATGCTAAATTGTATTCAATGATTAGAAGTTTATTTCTGTTAAAACAATGTTATCAAATGATTGGATTCACTGTTTAAATTGACTCAATGATCGGTTGAACACGGGATAACGATTTTTTTTTATTTGAGACTCAAGCTTTAAATACATTATCTCCTTTTAAATATTTAACATCAATTCCTTAAAAAGGATAACATTGTTATGAATTAAAAACTATGTCTGATTATGTGTCATACACACCGTGCGCACAGTGCGCACGATTGACTTTCTTAGGAGAACACCTTAAAGCTACTCCTAGAAGCAGGAACACCCCACCCGGTAAACATAGACCAATGTATTTCATTAAACACTATCCCTAAATCAATTAATAAAACCCAACATGTCATCAGCCCCTGACTGTTGGCAGAATACAGACAACACATTTGGCAGTGCAGACAACACATTTTGCAGTGCAGACAACACATTTGGCAGTGCAGACAACACATTTGACAGTGCAGACAACACATTTGGCAATTCAGACAACACATTTGGAAGAGCAGGCAACACATTTGGCAGTGCAGACAACACATTTGGCAGTGCAGACAGAACGCCAAATTTATCAAACACGTGTACACAGAAAAGTTACTAGAAACATTATTTAGAGCAAAATACAAACCCTAATAGATCAAACTTAATAACACAACCCTACGATACTTAACTAAAAATAACTCAAACTTAAATATTAAGGTTAAACTAAAAGTACTTAAAACCGTAAAGTATTACGCGATATTACCCAAGCTCCACCTCCTCCCCCTCCATCTCCCCCCTTTTCCATTTCCCCTGCCCCATCCCCTCATGACAGCTCATGTTAAATAACTTTTGTAAATAAATAAATTTATATCTATATATACAATGGCGCCACAGACCAGGGGCGCCCACAGCCTTAAAAAAAATGGACGCACACCTTCCCGTCTCCTATCGTCATTGATCATCCTTCTTAACATATACTGCCAAATAAATGTCACCACATGCCATGACTCACATGCCATGACTCACATGCCATGACTCACATGCAATGACTCACATGCCATGAGTCACATGCAATGACTCACATGCCATGACTCACATGTCATGACTCACATGCCGTGACTTACATGCCATGACTCACCTGCCCTGACTCACATGCCATGACTCACATGCCATGACTCACATGCCATTACTCACATGCCATGACTCACATGCCATGACTCACATGCCATGACTCACATGCCATGACTCACATGTCATGACTCACATGCCATGACTCACATGTCATGACTCACATGCCATGACTCACATGCCATGACTCACCTGCCATGACTCACATGTCATGACTCACATGCCATGACTCACATGCCATGACTCACATTCCATGACTCACATGTCATTACTCACATGCCATGACTCGCATGCCATGACTCATCTGCCCTGACTCACATGCCATGACTCACATACCATGACTCACATGCCATGACTCACATGCCATGACTCACATGCCATGACTCACATGCCATGACTCACATGCCATGACTCACATGACATGACTCACGTGCCATGACTCACATGTCATGACTCACATGCCATGACAAACATGTCATGACTCACATGCCATGACTCCAATGTCTCATATTAGGAAAAGGCATATTTTTAATCATTGTTTCTATTTCACCAATAGTTCAAACGTTTTACGCAAAGAACCGGCTACAAACATAATCTAGCCTAAGTATGTTTACCATCATATACCTTACGTAAACACGTTGCTTGGCAAATCAGGCATCATTGTCAACAAAGGCATACACAATTCTACGATGTTCTGTGGTATCGAAGTCTTTTATGACTTTAGTCTAGCAGTAACTCCTGGTGCTTTGACCTCAACATTCAATTTATGTGCTTACTTGGAGTCCTCGTCAAAAACAATGAATTGCATGAATCGTCATTGCTCCGTTTCAATTTCAGATGGTCGATCAACTCCTTGCACTCACTAGAGGCACAAACTAAATTCTAGTCCACAGACTGCAATGAATAGGAAGTCGATTTCGTGTAGCGCAAGTAGTGATGAACAACGACAAGCGTATATATGAACTGAAAATTATGGATTGATAATTGGAGACCGTTTGCTTCGACAGATGTTTGACGATCACGATATTGAGACAAACCGGCCAGAGTTTCAAGTATAATACAAATGTTCTCTTCAAACCTTTGTAATGTTTCTTCATGTCGAGTCCACCTTGTAGCACAAAATTTCTTAAGTCGTGTTGCATCTTCATGGCTTGAGTCTGTATATATATTTAGACGCTTGTCAGATGCTGTAATAAAGTTAACAGTTTCACTGTCCGTGTTGTACATATTTCTAACAGCAGCCTCACTGCAAGTGTTCACAATAGCTAAGTTTAGTGTATGTGATCGACAGTGGACGTATTCTGCTGTTCCCACATCTTGGAAGCGTCCTCTAACTCCTTTTACTTTTCCACTCATGATTGCAGCTCCATCGAAACCAAGACCAACAATATTGCGGATATCAAGGCCACGCTCTTGTAGTTTTCCAGTAATTAGATTATATAGCGTTTCACCTGTTGTGTCAGACGTTTCCTCAAAGGACACACATTCTTCATGTCGTTTTGCATCAGATGTGACAAAAAGAAGATTCAAACTCACTTGCTCCTGGACTGAGACATCTGTAGTTTCGTCAACAATGATGTTGAAGTATTTTGCAGCGATGCATTCCTTGACGATCTTGTCTCGAATCTGGTTTCCACACAGAGTATTCTATGACTGATGTGTTTTGAATTACCTGACGCGATGCGTAGATTCTCACTAAGAGCAAGATCGGGCTCGGCTCTGAAATTAAGAAGAGCCATAAAATTGCTCGGATCATCTGATTTTCCGCGCATTGGTATGTTTTGCTGTCCACACAGTATTATTGTTTTAATAATGGATTGGAGAGCAGCTGTGTTCCATCTGACTTTGTCATTGTACGCTTGAGATGGCTGCTGTTTTACGGAGACTGATTTACCTTCGCATACACTTATAACTGCATATGCTGCTTGTATAGAGCTAAGATTTGTCAAGAATTGTATGTGACGTTGTGCATGTCGATCTGTGTTACTCCAGTCTGAATGCGGCTCGCGTATAAAAGCGCATGTCGTACCTGAAGCAAATACTGAGCAGGCAGCACAGAAAAACAAACATCCACATTGACACTGTAACTCATAAACGGATACACATTTAAGTTAAACATAGAACTAGACACACGGCGTTGTTTATTCCCAAATGTATTCAAAGGCCCTTTGCAGTTCTTAGATGGTTGAAACTTTTCCAAAAGCACTGATTTCTTTACTGATTCAGGTAATGTTTGGTTAAAATTGACCTCACCAATGTCGAAAAATACAGCCGAACAGAGACTTTTAATGCCTGTGGCTTTGTTTGCGGCTAATGATGACAATGTGTCACATAATGATGATTCTGAATCAGATTAGGATTCACTAGAATTTGAGGATACACTGGATACGTGGTTATCCAATAATAATGTCATTGCAGGAGTATTTTGGCAGCATCTTGCACCTGTGGCACATTTGTTAATGACGTTGATGTTGCTGATAAACCAGGCGTTTTTTTAAAGAATGATGTAATACACAGTTTATTTTTAGGAGGAGATTTTTCGCCGGTCTCACCTTTATTACTGTCAGCCATTATTAAAAATTGAGGAAATACAAGAATACTGCAACGATTACAAAAAAAAAAAAAAAACGTTGTAGAGTAGACTACTTGAAGAACGACTTGTACGTAAACAAATACGGCCGCCCGGACATGCGCACGTCTTACAATAGAGATGTAAAAGTAATAAATACATGGTAGTTGCATAGATATTTTTAAAAAGTTTCTAACGGTCACTCACATTCTCACAAGTCAGGGGTGAGGGGAATTCTTAAATTTGATATTTTTCATTTTGTTATTTGCTTTTAATATTTAATTTAATAATTGAGCTCCGTGGTGCAGGGGTAAGGCGCTAATTGACTTTTATAAACAAATATTAATTTTGTAAATTTTAGTGGACGCACGTGCGTCCAGTGTGTCACGCTGCGAGCGCCCCTGACAAAAAACAATACAATAGCTATCTCACAATAATGTTGTTATGTGTCCAGGTAAACACTACAACACTACAATGGTTATCTCACCATAATGTTTTAATATTCCCAGATCAACACAAAAACAATACAAAAATCTATCTCACCATCTGTATAGTTTAGTTTATTTTTATATCATTTTAAATGAGTTATAACTATAGATAAATATGGCCAAAATATGTAACTTTAATTTACACTAATTCTTATGTAAATATAATTTTTCTGTAAACCATTTATTTATTTTTACGTTTGTTAAAAATGTAGGTATTTTTCCTTGTAATTTTCTTTTTGTACTAATAAAATATTGCTTGTTAAATCATTATTAAAAAAAAAATAAACATAAAAAAAAAAATGAAAATGAAAAAAAAAAAATAATAAATTTCAATGAATGTTGTAGCTACGTTACTACCGATTAAAAATATGTAATAACTATTTATTGAATTTTCTTTATACCTTTTATTTTTTTTTACGTTTGTTAAAAATGTATGTATTTTTCTTTGTAATTTTCTTTTTATACTAATAAAATATTGCTTGTTAAATAATTATTAAAAAAAAAATAAACATAAAAAAAAAAATGAAAATGAAAAAAAAAAAATAATAAATTTCAATGAATGTTGTAGCTACGTTACTACCGATTAAAAATATGTAATAACTATTTATTGACGTTTCTGTTATTCCAATTAATTGTTCAGTTATTATAAGTTTTTTTAAGAGCCAAAAAAAAGAGATTCCATTTTCAAGGGAAACAATACCTTTAGTTGTTTTGTTTAGTTTTTTTAATATGACATAAAAGTGAGTATAATGAGTGAGATTTTTATTTTATTTTTGTGATGAATATGTCTTTTTTTTTAAATATTCAAATTAGCATAAATCATTTAGTCCTTGAAAATATAAAAAAAGTAATTCTACTATTATATCATAAGTGTTTTTACGAAACTAAAATCTTTCAAATTTAAAGGAAATTTATTAAAAACAAGCTATGCTTCACCAATGTTTCTCCATCACGTTGAACAGTTGTCAAAGCGATTGCATTTTACAAGTGGTAGTCCACTTGATGTCGATCCCTACATTTAGGGATATAATAGCAATAAACAGCCAGTAAGGCCAACACATTCAACTTTTTTTAAAGTAAATAATGCCCACCAAACTAACACGTATGACACATTAGTCCTTCATGTTTAATAATTGTTAACAGTAATCACACAAAATATTAGATTTATTTAAAAATACTCCACAAAATGTCTCGAATTCGATCCCTACACTGTATACCCTCTACCCCCCCCCCCCCCCCCCCCCAAACTCTTTTAAAAAAACATTTCCATTTTTTTTTCATGTTTAAAAATCATTTCCATATTTATTTATTTTTTTTTTTTTTACCTTTTTGTTTTTCTAAAATCTCTTTTTCGTTGAAATATACAACGAATTGTAATATCAAGATTAACATTTTAGAAAATAGATTTCAAAATCATAAAAGTCACAATTCTTCTCAAATAAGGTGGTCTATATCTCTTAAACTTCTTTACCTCTGATAATGGCACATTTTTATTTATTTTTTTCTTCTTTAAACTTGAATATTCCTCAAAAAATTATTTAGGGTCCCTATCTTATGACACTACAATAAACATTAATTTTAAACCATCCCCACCTGGGCTGGCCCCAGCTACGCCAGACCCACCTATCCCTGACCAACCGATCCAATGGAAAGTTGAATGTGATCTGGGGAAGGCTAATCCATAGACCACCTATCCCTGACCCAACTATCCAATTGAAAGTTGCATGTGATCTGGGGAAGGCTAATCCATAGACCACCTATCCCTGACCCAACGATCCAATTGAAAGTTGAATGTGATCTGGGGAAGGCTAATCCATAGACCATCTATCCCTGACCCAACGATCCAATGGAAAGTTGAATGTGATCTGGGGAAGGCTAATCCATAGACCACCTATCCCTGACCCAACGATCCAATGGAAAGTTGAATGTGATCTGGGGAAGGCCAGACCCACCTATCCCTGACCCAACGATCCAATTGAAAGTTGAATGTGATCTGGGGAAGGCCAGACCCACCTATCCGTGACCCAACGATCCAATGGAAAGTTGAATGTGTTCTGGGGAAGGCCAGACCCACCTATCCGTGACCCAACGATCCAATTGAAAGTTGAATGTGATCTGGGGAAGGCCAGACCCACCTATCCCTGACCCAACGATCCAATTGAAAGTTGAATGTGATCTGGGGAAGGCCAGACCCACCTATCCGTGACCCAACGATCCAATTGAAAGTTGAATGTGATCTGGGGAAGGCCAGACCCACCTATCCCTGACCCAACGATCCAATTGAAAGTTGAATGTGATCTGGGGAAGGCCAGACCCACCTATCCGTGACCCAACGATCCAATTGAAAGTTGAATGTGATCTGGGGAAGGCCAGACCCACCTATCCCTGACCCAACGATCCAATTGAAAGTTGAATGTGATCTGGGGAAGGCCAGACCCACCTATCCCTGACCCAACGATCCAATTGAAAGTTGAATGTGATCTGGGGAAGGCTAATCCATTCTAGCACGTGACTGAAATGTTGTTAGCTTTGAAGACCAAGAAAGAAACAATTTAAACAAGAAATTTAATGTAAACATAAATGTAACTTAATGGTGTTACAATTCTTCAAAATACATTTAACTTCTGACCTTCTGCTATTTTACTGTTCAATTGAAAACAGAAAAAATTGGGACCTGAAGGGTAGGGAGAGAAGTGGTGCTATGTTCTCTTTCAAGTGAGGACAGAAGAAATGGGACATGAATGGTAGGGAGAGGGTTGTGGAAACAGAAATGAGAGGGGACAGGGGAGATAATTTAAGTATTTCCTCCCTACAATGATCAAAATCAATTTTCCCGTCTCGAGCTTTTTATTTTAAGTAGAGCATATTGAAATATAAAATACAACATACCGACTATCCATTTGTATTGTATTTCTAGCTGTAGAGAACGAATTCAAGGTGACTGCAGATTTTGTAAGAAACAATAATCAACTTTATCAAAAAGTCAAAATTCAAAAGCAACATTTATTTATCATAACTAATGTTACATATGTATTTTCTATAAAATTATACAGTTATAGTTTCATGGTGTAATGGAAATAAACAACAACAAATAAATGATTTTTTTTTTAAAATAAGGAATAATTGATAAATTATTCCATCAAACGTTTTATTAAACTACATTGTCGTAGCAAAAATAAAACTAAAATGTCTTACAAAATCCTCAAGAATATCAACATAGTTTATGTAGAAAGCGAAATTGATTGTTTCCCTTGACGAACATGTCTTAGCAATAAAACCTCTTTAAAAAAGAAAATATCCCTCTAAGGTGTGTGTAATCTTCATTTAAAGAACCAGAAAAATAAGTGATGAGTGATGAGGTGCGTAAGATTACATTATAGTCCTCAAAAGATTCATCAGCTTGCTTCTCCCTATTATTGAAAACTTACCCATCAAATGTTTGTTTTGTTTGTCTTCTTCCCCGCCATGATCAACAAATGGTTTGATGACGTCATGTACGTTGTGTTTTTCTTTTAAAGGCAAACCATTGTAGATGTTCAGTCGCTCTGGTCCAAGTGTGTGTAGGAGTATAGATTAATAATAGGGACAAGAAAGCTGATGAATCTTTTGAGGACTATAATGCAATCTTACGCACCTTAGCTAGATAAGGGATAAAGAGGAAAACTTTCGGCTACGACAAGATGGTGGTATACTAATACACAAAAAGAATGAATTTTTAAGTTCATTAGTTGAAGGAAATAGTCACTTTAGTGGAAACTTGTACTAAAGACTCGGTCCGGAATTTTTATTTTCATTTAGAATGGTACGTACAGAGAGTTATTACCCTCAGAGATCATTTAGGTTCAGCTGAGGTGAAGGCAATTACAGCAAGGCACCGTGGAGTGTGTAGATCAAGATGAGGAACGTAGAACGTGTTTTTCATAATAATAATAATAAAATAAATTTGAAAAACACGCTTCACCTCCAAAGGCTCGAAGCGCGGTACAAAGTCAAAAAGAAACAAAAAAAACAAAATTATTTTAACACATTTAAAACAAATGCAACACGAAAAAATCTAGTTACAAGCATACCGAGTCAAATTCTTTCTACCCATTTCAACCCTAAGCAACACAGCCAATATGCATTAACTGGAAAATATGGTAGACAATCATCCCAGAAGGTGTTTGCCAAATAGAAGTGTCGTTAAATCGGTTTTAAAGGACTCCAGTGTCTGATTGTTTCTGAGAGCAGCAGGAAGGGCGTTCCAAATAGTTGGACCAGCAAATGCGAAAGTGCACTTTCCCTAAGTCTCAATGAGAACACGTGGTGTGGAGAGTTTGCCACTGTCGGATAAGCGGAGTTGTCTAGTGGGTACAAAAGGCGTCAGCAGCTCTTTCATTTAGGACGGCGCAAGCCCATGTAAGCAGAGGTAGCACAAAATTGTGATTTTTCGGGCAGCCCGAAGGTAAATTAAAAAAGATGGAGGGGGGTTTTGGGAGCTCTTCCCTACTTTAAAGTGTATGCTTTTATAATGAAAAATAATTTTAATACAAATTGCAAATTATATTTTGTCACAACCGTTACAAACCTCATACACAAAGCGATAGGATACAAAGAATAGATAGCATGAAAGATAGATTTCTATTACATGTACTGGACTCAAAATGTCATACACAAAAGTCATAAGACAGAAAGAATAGATATTATGCAAGATAGATTTCTATTACATGCACTGGACTGAATATGTCATACACAAAGGCCATACGACACAAATAATATTATATACATGTAAGATAGATTTCTATTACAAGCACTAGACTGAAAGCGTCATACACACAAGCCATAGGACACAAATAATAGATATCATGTCAGATCGATTTCTATTACAATCATTAGACTGAATGCGTCATACACATAAGCCATAGGACACAAAAAAATGTATATATCGTGCAAGATAGATGTGGAATATTTGCCCCGTTGTCTATGTGTATGATTCTCGCTTCTGTTTACATGTCGTGTAAGACTCGTCACACAACAGACGAGGTTGATTCAACAAACGATCAGCTTCAAGGTGTATAAGTCATTTATTAATGACAGCATTACAACAGCAATGCGTTTCACAGTTAAGTGAACATGAATCCAAAATGGTATGGCAATATTCCAATCAACAAAACATATCAACAAACGATCAGCTTCAAGGTGTATAAGTCATTTATTAATGACAGCATTACAACAGCAATGCGTTTCACAGTTAAGTGAACATGAATCCAAAATGGTATGGCAATATTCCAATCAACAAAACATATCCCGACCAATCCACTATCTCAAACAATGTCTTGCTGTCGTGAGTCCAACAACAACCGGCTCACCGTGGACATAATACTGCGTCTCTCAACACTCTAACTTCTGTGAACGTACTCCCCCCCCCACCCCCCACTCAAAAAGTTGTCTCCCCTTTTATACCCCAAAATCTCATGCCTCGTTCACTCACCTACCATTCGCCCGTGACATGAAAATAGTTCACCATCCGCATGCGTCCTCAATTCAACACACACACACACTACCTCATGATTGCATGACCTTGACACAGTAATATCCTATAAATATATTAGCCATCGATTATTTTGAGTATATCTTAATAAATGCATTCCAGTTAATATTCATCTGATAATAAGCCGACATTTCAACATTGTACATGTACACACGGATATGTTCTAGGAAAAAGTTAAATACTGTAAACGCAACCTCACTTTTAACGCGATCCGACTATATGGACCCCGATCATCGCGTTAAAGTTGGTTTACACTGTATAAGACATGATAGTAAGACATCGATGGTGAAGTATATTTACTGTGAAATATACTTCTCTCAAAGTTGCTAAAATGAAGTTTTCATGTTTAAAAAAAGAAGATAGAGATAAAAGTTGGTTTACACTGTATAAGACATGATAGTAAGACATCGATGGTGAAGTATATTTACTGTGAAATATACTTCTCTCAAAGTTGCTAAAATGAAGTTTTCATGTTTAAAAAAAGAAGATAGAGATAAAAAAAATATATTTAACTATGTTGAGGACCCGTTGCAAACGTTTTGTTTCAAATAAAATATTAAGTATGTTTGCTAAATATTAGAACACATGGAAATGTGTTATAACAATTTTTAAAGATGTCTACTTAAACATGTTTGTAACAGACTATGTCTGCAATTTTGCAAACGATACCATTAAGTCAGGGAGGTGTCATGAGTTGAATAGTGAACTCCATTAACTAGCATTATTTCACGGGAAAAGAGAGTGAATTACATATTTGTAAAGCGAAAGTAAAACGCGGGTGTCGGGTGATGAGGGCAGTAACTCTTAAGTCGAAGAGAAGATATAATGTGTTTAATTTCAATCATGCTGTGGAGTAATATATACGTGTGAGATAATTGCATCCAGGATTTGTTACTTGGATATTAATACAAGACATATTATATTTATGTTGTAGTAAGTGTAATAATAAAGTACTGTGCAATTTATTCATTGAAGTTATCATCTACTTCGTTGTGTGACAGGCCATCAAGTAGAGGGGTGAAAGAAGTGAATTAGTTATTACATGACAGAAGAGAAGCCGGCATCTTGAACAATCAATTAAGTAAATTATGTAACCATGTCACTACCACAATAATTAGCACGAGTTACAATGTTATGATAGAAGGCGATTGTTTCCCTTGAACAACTTTTAATAGCCTTAAAACTTCGTCTAAAATGAAATGAAAAATAGAAAACATAATAGAATGTCATCTCACAAAAATGTTTTTGATTGTGCCCAAGTAAACAAAACAACAATACAATAGCAATCTCAGCATAATGCTTTAATGTGCTCAAGTAAACACAACAACAATACAATACAAGTGCTATCTCATCTTCTGTATAGTTAAGTTATTGTGATGTCATTTTAAAGGAGTTATAAATATTGGGATAATAAGCCAAATTATGTAACTGTAATTTACACTAACTGTTATATAAATAGAATGTTTCTGTACACAATAAAATTGTTTTAGTTTTATTAAAATTTATTTTTAAAAAATATTTTTTGTGTTTATATAAACATTTTATAAATTTGCTAAATCATTATTTAAAAAAAAAAAAAGTGTATAAAAAAAATAATTTCAAAGACAGTTGGATCTGCCTTCAAACGAATTTAAATATTAATTAAATACTGATTAATGTTTCTGTTATTCGAATTCGTTGTTCAGTTTTTTAAAGATTTTTTTAAAGAGCAGACCAGGAGATTCTTTTTTCAAGGGAAACAATAATTTACGTTTAAAAAAAAAACTTATGACTTAAAATTGAGTATAATGTGTAAGATTTTATTTTATTTTTGTTATGAATGTTCACATTTTTTTTTAAAATTCCAATCAGCAATAAATCATTTAGTCCTTAAAATAAATAAAAATCTATTTAACTTTTATATCATAAGTGTTTTTTACAAAACTACACCATTTCAAATTTAAGTTAAATTTATTTGAAACAAAGTAAGCTTAACCAGCTTATCTTCTTTTCTGCTCGACGAGGTTGCATTTTATAAGTGGTTGTCCACGAGATATCGATCCCCACCCATAGGGATACCACAGCAATAACAGCAAGGAAGGCCAACAATTTCATCTAACAAGTATGAAACATTATTCCTTACTTTTTCATAACTGTTAAGAGTAATTACCGGGGAAAAAAAGTTAGATTAGTTGATATTTAAAAATACTACCAAAAATGTCTCGAATTCAATCCCGACACTGTCTACCCTCACCCTCCCAACCAATAGATGTATACACAATAATTTCCATATTTATTAGTATTTTTATGTTTACCTAGTGTCCGTCAAGCCCTGGTGATGATTTGGATTTCGCAAGACGATTATCCATAAGACCTGAGATTATTCTTCTAGGTTTATGCATTCCAACGGCAAATCGCCCCTCTCATCGCCGCCGGATAGCCCTGTGGATGATACAGCTTGGCACCTTGGGCGTAAAAAGTGTGGTGGGAATTGTTTCAATGTACCAATGTAATCTACCTACAAGAGTTTCCATTCTTTTGGGTGAGTTGCTGATTAAATGGGGTGGTGGTTAAATAAATAGCTGTTTAAATGGGGTGCTGGTTCAATGAGTAGCTGGTTAAATGGAGTGCTGGTTAAATGAGTAGCTGGTTAAATCGGGTGCTGGTTAAATGAGTAGCTGGTTAAATCGGTCGCTGGTTAAGTTAGCTGCTGGTTTGATGGGGTGCTAGTTTAATGAGTTTCTTGTCAAAAGAATTGCTGTTTAATGTGCTGATTAAACGGTGAGCTGGTTAGATAAGTTGCTGGTTAGTTGAGTTGCTGGTTAGATAAGTTGCTGTTTGGATGTTTTGCTATTTGGATAGGGTATTTTTTGTATGGGAAGCTGTTTAGTTTGGGTGCTGTTTAGATGGGTTGCTGGTTAGATTGATTGCTGGTTACATTCTGAAAAAAGTACCACCGAACCCCATTTTTGTACATCAACTTGTTTGGCGCACTGGGTACAGTTTCCTCACTCTCTTTTTGTTAAAGACATTATAAGATTCACTTTCAACTCAGGAGTATTGATAACTATTCTAAATTGATTTAATCAAAATAATTTTCGTCTAGTATTTTACAATGTTTACCAGAAAACATAGTTAGAAGTGATCACTTAACTATGTTTGATAATAAATAATGTACACATTGTTTTATTAATGTGGTTTACTGGTCAGAAAACTCATCAGTCAGAAGTGCCAAAAAATTAACTTCAAGGCGATAATATTTTTTTTTGAGAGGCACAATGCTTTTCAATAACTTTTCAAAAACCATGATTTTTAGAATCAAAACAGATTTGTAGCCGACTTGCCAAGTTGCCATAATCTTGATATAGAGTCGTATGCGGCTTGGGAGCCGTGATTTATCGACCACTGGTGTATTATATATTGAAATAGTGACATTAACTAGTGTATAATTGTTTGTGTCTGTAAAACATCACTTAACTGAAAGATATGCCATGGTTATAGTCAAGCTATATGATTGTAGCCAATATATATCATATTGATGTGTTTTGAAGTACTGTTCAACATGGGCACCCGCAGGTAGTGGCAAGGTGGGGAACTTGCCCCCCCCCCCTGGATTGATTGGATATCAAATTTTTAGACAAAAATAGACGCACATTTATAAGAGTAAAGAGAAAATAAAGAGAAAGTAACTAAGCTGATGTCCTGTCCGTTCGTTCACCATACAAATAATCTACAGTAAATTAAAACTATATTAAAACATTACTAAATATGTTTTGCCCCCCCCCCTGGAAAGTAAATCGATTTTTTTGCCCCCCCCCCTAGAAAGTTTTCTGCTAGCGCCCATGCTGTTCAATGATTATAATGTTCCGATGGTTACAGAAAATAGTCTGTATCTTTATTCTGCACCTTCTAGTTTGACGTAATAGTATTATTATATCAGTCAAAGATGGACGAAGACAAGAGCCTCATGACAGAAGCGTGAGTTCATGTTGAGCCAGGGGCCAAGTAGCGGACACCATTAGAACAAGTAGATACATGAGGCAAGTGGAAGACACCATTAAAACATAAAGAGACATGAAAAAAAGTGGCAGGCAGCATGATAACATGTTGAGGCATGAGCCAAGTGCCAGAATACTTAATAATAATTTTGAGACATGAGCCAAGTGGTAGACATCATGAGAATATGTAGAGACATGAGCCAAGTGCCAGAATAAATAATAATAATTTTGAGACATGAGCCAAATGGTAGACATGAGAATGTGTAGAGACATGAGCCAATTGACAGACATTATGAGAACATGTAGAGACGAGTAAAATTGCTGACATTATAAGAACATTTTGAGACATGAAGAAAATGGCAGAAAGCTTGCTAACATGTTGAGTGACGTGGCAAATGGCAGACATCATAAGAACATATTGAGACAAAGGAATATAATTTGGAATTGTAAAATATGTTAAAAAATTACATCTACATTAAGATATAAGAGAAATAATTTGAATCAATGAAAAACAACACCATTTTATTGTGAATTAAGATTTTAAGCACGTGTTTTAATTTTTTTTTTTTTAAATTAAAAATAAATAACAACAGATATAGGAAATGTTCATCTTTACAATAATGTCTATGTTCATTGAAATAAAGTGATTTTTTTATACATCGCAATACACGTTTTGTCACTGTAAAATCATTTTTTTTATTTTCGAAAAAAAATCGAGAACATAATTTGTACGATTACTAATGTCTTCTCTCATCGGCAGACGAATGGCCCAGATTTTTTTTTTATTTTTAAATATGCAATCCCAAAGTGTCTGAATTTTGATTTAAGGATGGAAGGCCTTGAGCAGTTAGTCAAATAAATTTTATCCATTTAAAAGAAGATAAAAAACGTCTATAAGCTGGCCGTGATTTGGACCGGCTTTATTAATGACGGTGTTGTTGATCCTGAGTTCAAGGTCGTCCCTGTGTTTGGCTGCAAGTCAATTGTGTCAAGTCACATGAAATCAGTTTTTCAGTTGAAAAGTAGTGGTCATGGGCTCTGCTAATAAAAAGTGGTCAGTGTCTTAGTTGATAAAACGTGGTCAGTGTCTCAGGTGACATGAAGTGGTCAGTGTCTCAGTTGACATGAAGTGGTCAGTGTATCAGGTGACATGAATTTGTCATAGTTTCAGTTTATATAAAGTTATCAGTGTCTCAGGTGACATGAAGTGATAAGTGTCTCAAGTGACATGAAGCTGTCATAATTTCAGTTGATATAAAGTGGTCCGTGTCTTAGGTGACATGAAGTGATAAGTGTCTCAGTTGACATGAAGTTGTCAGTGTTTCATCCAGTGTCTCAGGTGACATGAAGTTGGCAGTGTTTCAGTTAAAATAAATTGGTCATTGCCTCAGGTGACATGAAGTGGTCAGTTTCTCAGGTGACATAAAGTGGTCAGTGCCTCAGGTTTCATGAAGTGGTAAGTGTCTAAGTTGACATTAAGTTTTAAGTGTTTCAGTTGACATGACGTGGTCAGTGTCCCAGCTGACATGACGTGGTCAGTGCCTCAGGTGACATAAAGTGGTCAGTATCTCAGTTGACATGAAGTGGTCTGTGTCTAAGGTGACATGAAATGGTAAGTGTCTCAGTTGAAATTAAGTTGGCAGTGTTTCAGTTAATATAAAGTGGTCAGTGTCTCAGTTGACATAAAGTTGTAAGTGTTTCATTTGACATGACGTGCTCAGTGTCCCAGTTGAAATGAAGTGGTCAGTGCCTCAGGTGACATGAAGAATGTATTGTCTCATTTGACATAAAGTTGTCAGTGTTTCAGTTGACATGAAGGGGTTAGTGTGTCAGTTGACGTGAAGCGGTAAGTGTCTCATTTGAAATAAGTGGTCTTATTCTAGGTGACATGAAGTGGTAAGTTTCTCAGGTAATATGAAGTTGTCAGTGTCTAAGCTGACGTTTAGTGGTCATAATCCAGGTGACATGAAGCGGTCAGTGTCCCATTTGACATGAAGTTGTCAGTGTTTCAGTTGACATAAGGTGGTAAGTGTCTCAGGTGACATGAAGTGGTCAGTGTCTCAGTTGACATGAAGTGGTCAGTGTCTCGGGTGACATGAAGTTGTCAGTGTCTCAGTTGACATGAAGTGGTCAGTGTCTAAGTTGACATGAAGGGTTAAGTCCCTCAGATGACATGAAGTTGTAAGTGTCTCGGGTTACATGCAGTCGTCAGTCTCTCAGATTGCATAAAGTGGTAATAGTCTCAGGTGACATGAAGTTGTAAAGTGTCTTAAAATGATTTCAGACACCTGGTAGTGGCCCAGATAGACAATCAAGCAAAAGTTTATGACGTATTGCCCATCAGGTCCCTTCCAAATACCCTTTAAAATCATTATGTAATAAAGGAATGAAATAGATTAAGTATAGTGATTTTGGTGTGAAGTGACGAAAAGAAGGATCGTGGATAATGGATAAAGTGATTGAATTAATTTAAATGAATAATGTGTATGAGTTTAAGGTTTTGATAATTCCTGTCAATGACGTATGAAAGTGAATGGTAATAATGGATGAAAAGAGCTGCCAATAATAGATGCATGGGGTTGTCAAAAATGGTTAGGCAAATGTCAATAATGGATGTAGGTTTTATCAATAATGGATGTAGGGGCTTTCAAAAATTGATATTAGAATCAGTAATTAGTGGATGCAGTGTCTCTAATAATGGTTGTATGGGTGTCAATGTGGATAAAGTGGACTATCAATAAGGTATGAATGAGCTTTAATAAGGAATACAGGAATCTGTCAACGGTAGATATACGGAATTTTGAATAATGCATGTTTTGGCGGTCAATAATGGATTTTGGGGCTGTCAAAAATGGAATTAAGGATGTAAGGGACTGTCAAAAATAGATGAATGAGTATGTCAGTGATTGGGAAAGGGGCTGTCAATAATGTATATAGGGCCTGTTAATCATTGCTGTAGGTGGCTGTCAATAATGTATAAATCCAATATCAAAATCAATGTTTGTTTGTTTCAACGTTTTTTTTAGCATTTTAGCATCACTTATAGCACAATAAAATAGGTGACAAGTTGATTTCACTCCCAATTGCCTCTCGGGACTCAGGAGGTTAATGTCTATCAATAAGTGATTTAGGGGCTGTCAATAGCGTATGTAACGTTTTGTCATTAATGTATGTAGAGTTGGGTAAGAAATGGATGTAATGTTTTGTCAATAATATATGTAAGGGGTTGTCAAAACGGATGTTGATGCTGTCAATAATGAAGTAGGTGGCTGTCAATAATTGATTTAATGGGTTGTATGTAATGGATGTAGTGGGCTTTCAATAATTGATGTAGTTTTAGAAAATATTTAAATGTTTGTCAAAAAGAGATATGCAGTTAATAAGTTAACCCAAGTGACCCCAGTCTATTTGGTTTCTATGTTTAAAAGTGATAGACTGTGCTGGTCTCATACAAAGTTTTTGTAGACCAGCGTTGTGTCAATGATGAACTGTGTTGATCTGATATTAAATATTTAGATGCCAGTGTTGTTTCAATGATGATCTTTGTGTGTATGACATAAATATTTTTTATTTGTCAATAAGGAGGTAAACAAAAAAAAAATCTCAAATGAATGCATTAATTTGAAATACGTCATCAAGTATGTTCCAAAGATTTGATTGCAAAAAAGGTAGTCACCATTTAGTCATAGAAATGGCACCATTTCATATGCCCCTCATCTATTACGTGAAGATCACTGTGATTATGTTTGTTTTGTTGTTTATAAATGGGTCAATTGCTTACAAGAAAAAATAAACAATGGATCACAATCAAATTTAACATGGTAATTCCTCCTGGCCTAGAGAGTATCCCTGGAAAGTTTAGTCATAATCAAATTATCTCCACAACTACGATTTAAACATCGTTAAATGAAGAGGGCAGAGAGTAGAATAAATGGAATTGTTTAATGTAGAGGGCAGAGAGTAAAATAAATGAAATTGTTAAATGTAGAGGGCAGAGAGTAGAATAAATGAAATTGTTAAATGTAGAGGGCAGAGAGTAAAATAAATGAAATTGTTAAATGTAGAGGGCAGAGAGTAAAATAAACGAAATTGTTAAATGTAGAGGGCAGAGAATAGAATAAATGAAATTGTTAAATTTAGAGGGCAGAGAGTAAAATAAATGGAATTGTTTAATGTAGAGGGCAGAGTGTAAAATAAATGGAATTGTTTAATGTAGAGGGCAGAGTGTAAAATAAATGAAATTGTTTAATGTAGAGGGCAGAGAGTAAAATAAATGGAATAGTTTAATTTTAAGTGATTTAGAAGAACGTTTATTTTAGAAGAATATTTGTGTACGCATTTTTAGTACGCCTTAATCAGCATGGCGTACGTTCAAATGACTTTGAAGGAATGTGCATTACGTTTAGTGGTGTGTATCAAGGGTTATATGACTTCATTATCCACTAGACCGTGTTCGATTGGGTTTGAATTTTTTTTTTTAAACTTCCCGTTAAGTGTTGCGATTCTATGTTGTTGTTTTTTCTCCCTAATATCATTTTTTAGTTGAAATATAAACTTAATGAAAATATCCAGATCAACATTTTAGAAAATGGGTTTACACAATCATACATTTCACAATATTTCTCCAATACGCTGGTCTATGTCTCTAACATTTTGTGTACCCTTTATAATGGTATGTTTTTATTTATTTTTTTTTATACTTGACTAGTCCCCTATATATTTATTTAGGGTAACATAAATGAACCTTATTATAAATTATCCCCACCTCAAGGCCCGACCCACCTTGGCCTGACCCACCTATGTCCGACCGACCTAGCTCCGACCCAACCATGCCCAACCCACATAGGCCCGACCCACCTAGGACCCACCTACCAAGGCCCGACCCACCTTTGTCCGATCCATCTAGGCGCGACCCACCTAGGTCCATTCCACCTAGTCCTGTCCCACCTAGGCCAGACCCACCTAGGCCGGTCACACCTAGGCCCGACCCACTTATGCTCGACCCACTTATGCCCGACCCACCTAGGCCTGTCCCATCTTGGCCCGACCCAACTAGGCCCGACCCACATAGGCCAGACCCACCTAGGCCAGACCCGCCTAGGCCAGACCCACCTAGGCCCGTCACAGCAAGTTCCGACCCAAATATGCCCGACCCCCACAGGCACTTTAGAGTTTTGGCACTCGTTTTTGAAAGGCTTAATATTGAAATCCTAATTACATCAATAGCAAATTTTAAAAAAAAAATATCTTTCATTGCACATCTTATTCTAGAACGATTGATTCAAACACAAACAAAAAGAGTTTTAAAATTATATAAATATTTTCTGTTAAGGTTCTTATATTTTTATAATTCTATGTCTTTCCTAAAATGTTATGTAATTATATTTTATTTAAGGTTGTTGTTTTTTCTTAAATTCTTGAAAGTTTTCAATGAATGTTGAAGATTCTACAAAGTATTTTAAGTTTAAAAATCCAAATCTCTACAAGAAGTTTTACGTGTCAGTTGTTTCATCTTGACATAAGGTGGGAAACATCGGTTTGTTGGCAAAACAGGGTAAACAAAGGCTATGTTAACATAACATGGTACACAATTGCTATGTGTGCATAACATTGTAAACATAGGCTCTGTTGGCCTACCATGATAAATAAAGATATTGTTGGCATAACGTAGTAAACAAATGTTTTGTTGGCATAACATGGTTTACATATAATTTTTGGCATAACAAGGGTTTCTTGGCATTACGTGGTCCACGTGGTAATCATATGTTTTGTTGTCTTAACGTGATAAACATATGTTTTATTGTGAAACTACTTTTATTTCTAGGTACATGTGGATAATTTTGTAAAAGTTTATCACCTTCTCGTCTCTAGGGATACTTTTGCATGATTTGATGACCTGCCTGTTTCTAGAAATAACTCTTGTATGATTGTATCACCTGCTTGTATCTTGGGGTACTCTTATATGACTCAATCATCAGCTCGTGTAATGCTCATCAATCCAGCTGTAGAGTTGCGGTGATTTCTCACACTCTTGCAAATACGGCAATATGCAACCAGGCTATATATTGATATGACATGATAAAAATAGTCATTGTCTGACATACCACTTTCCAAAGACAACGAATTCAGACCGAAACATTGAGTGTGACAGGAGCTTTGAATGCAACCATCCTAAGTAATGATGCTTGTATTGATTAGTCTTCAACCACACACACATCCAATTAAAATATAACCTTATCATATCTCACCACACAAATATCCAATGTCAAGAGAACCTTAATATATCACACCACACAAACATCCAATGTAAAGAGAACCATATTATATCTAACCACACACACATCCAATGTCAAGAGAACCTTATTAGTTTTCACCACACAAACATCCAATGTCAAGAGAATCTTATTAGTTTTCACCCCACAAAAATCCAATGTAAAGATAAACTTATTCGTCTTCACCCCGCTCAACCAGCAGATGTCTGGCTAGAGTTGAGGTTGCGCAAATTAATCTATGAAAGAAAACTAAAATATCTTTATAAAATAAATCATGTTAAAATATACTATAACCAAAAAAATTGTGTTCAATAATAAACATCTAAAGCCGCATAAATGTTCTATAATTAGGATGAATTGTTTTTATAATTTAGTCTCAATTTGGTCAACAAGTGTCACATTATAAATATGCCCTTAAGATATTGAAGAAGAGGAGCTTTGTTTAATATTAAATCGTAGATTTAAACTAGAGAGATGGGGCATTATCAGCATTAAATAAAAGCGACCACGTTATAATGACGACAAAAATAATTATTGAAAATAAAAAAATAATCACGAAAAATTAACACAATGACATATTTTATGTGACATGCTCACTTGTCATGGAAAGAATCTTGCATGTTCGCTTGGTGAACTTATCATTCTTTCTCTATGTTGCATCCCTATGGAAAGGGATCGAATTAGAACGCAATCTAGTGATAATGATGTTTTTCATTGGCTACATAGACGTGTAAGCTTTTGAATTAAAATTAAATTTATTTTATAAATGTTATCTCAAAGTTTTCTTAAGACAACATAAGAAATTGAGAAGAAATACAATTTCGTTTTGAAGACAATTTTAAAAAAAAAAAAAACTTTTATTGTAAATATTTTATTTTAACGATTTTTTTTTACAAATTAAAAAATGTCCCTCATAATCTTAGACATATCTCTCTCTCTCTATATAAATATATAAAAGCATAAATAATTATCTCCCTTTTAAACACTTTTTGTTTGCATATCCTTTTCTACTTTTGTAAGAAACAAAATTCAATAAAATTAAATTATGCAACAGTAATAAACTGCATTTGTGAGAACTCTGATTCATTCTATTTAGGAGTTGTTTTTTTTTGGAAAAGCATGTTTAAAAAAAAAATAGTGTTATTCATTATTAATGTTACTAGCTTTGGATTAGTTCAAACAGTGCTGTAAACGTACATAATGAGTTGTGAGACAACGAAGTCGATCGTTTTACTTTAAAACATTTAATACTTCAAATATATTTAAAATAAACATGTATATTATATTGTTTTAATCTTAACTATCACATCGTTTAAATATTGTTTAGTATATATTGTGTACTGCCCTTAAGTACATGTTGTTTTCTTGACTTATAAAGACAGACACTTTGTGGTCAATTTGTTATTTTGTTATCTTAGAACTTAATTACATCTTAAACAATGTGAAGTAAGTTAATTAAAAACTCTAAGCATGGTCATGTATTTACCCACCCGGTAGTCTACTACCAATATATTTAATTTAATTATAGAGACATAATGCACTCTTATTGATTTCCCAGCTAAGTAGATTTGTACAAGAACAGAAAGAGTTAAAGAGATAAATAGATTCATTATATTACAGGGGCGTATCTAAGGTTGGTGACACCTAGAGTTGTAAACTAGTGGTGTCATCCCTTCAGCTCCCCCTGACCTACATGATACATTTCTTTTTGTTAAAATCGATTTACAGTCTAACAATGACGAGGTCAAAATAAGTGTAGGTCATGAAGTAAATATATTTAAGAACTGTATCAACGTTAAGTAATAGATTTTAAAATTAAATGTACTTTATTTAAAACTGTCGTTTTCAGGTCTTCAAAGCTAAATTGATCAAATACCCTACACCGTATCACTTTCAAATGATAGTACAACCAGAACAGAAAGTCGTAACACTTTATTTGATGATGTTAAATATTTATTCTGCCATTCTCTTCTTAAATTTTACCCAACTCTCTATCGAAATTACATAACTGTCTGATTTTAAAATGTACCAAGTGACATCGCTTTTCGTACAGAAACAATCGTAAGGCATTCAGGTTAATCGACACGTTTCCATGAATAGTAAGAGTAAAGCTTTTAGTCTGCAGATTCTTGCTGTGTAAGTATAACTTCTAGTTGGAAAACAACACAGTCATTCTTTGTCTTTTTACTGACACCATTATCTAACATCACTACAACACAACAATGCATGATCTCATTACTGTAACCATTGTCTAACTTCACTACAACACTGCCATACATGATCTCATTACTGAGACGATAGTCTAACTTCACTATAACATGGCCACACATGATCTCCTTACTGAAACCATTGTCTAACTTCACAACACAGCCATAAATGTCTCATTACTGACAACAGAGATTTTTTTTTAGTATTTTTGGTAGTATCATTTGTCTAAACTATTCACTCTGTACAAACGAACGTTCATTAATGTGCTATAGATACTAGAAACTTTCGTGTTTGAATATATTTCTGTCTGAACTGCTGTCATCCTACAAACTATTTTATACCACGTGTTTGATCTCCATCTGCTTCGGGAGCTGTGAATGAATGACACATTTTAATACGATTATTGCTTTTTTAGTGAAAAACGACTTTTGGGCTGCTAGGTATCACCATGACCGTAAAGTCACGGGCAAAGTACTCTCAACAGATCTAACGATCGTGGTGGGGTGGGAAGACTTTAATGTCGATTCTCTCTGGCTGTTGTCACACAGATGGGAGGGCATGAATGCAAGTATGTAAAAAGCTGTCTTTGACACGCGTGAGAACGTCGTGAGGCTTTAGTTTATCGTAGGGTGAAGGCAGAATACATTTACATTCTATGGGAGCCAATATAACTGGGGGGCGTCATCGAAAGAAGTTTAGGGGACGAGCGAGTGTCACCAAATGGAGTTACTTTACTGACTTCCAAATGGAGTTACTTTACTGACCACCAAATGGAGTTACTTTACTGACCACCAACTGTAGTCCTTACAAAAATCATCTTTCATGTGTTTTAAGACTTTGACTAAGACATAGCTTGTACAAAATTTTCCTGCAATTATGCATAACTTTTTATGTAAAAGTTTTTTAGATGTTTGTGTTATTGGCCTACTTGGTATGTTAGGTTAATGACAAAGTTATATTTAAAGACTACAGTAAGTAGTTTGGTTAAATTCTGCATATATCATATGGTGTAGTTGATTTCTTTATATAGTAATAGTAACCCTGAGCATTTATTTTAGACTAGTTGAGATAAATCATTGCAAGTGGTTGGCATTGTTAACAGTATACGGACGCCAACACAAAGCGACGACGAGACGTAAGAAAGATCCATATAAAATACTTGTTGATAGAAAATACCCCTACGTAGAAGAGAAGCGAGCGATCCAAGACTAAAATATAAAGAGGTGTAGCGTTTTGCTTGAAGCTTACGTTAAAATTGTCTGTATTGTCTCAGCCTTGTGTTTTACATATAGTTACATATATGGGTGGGACGAAATGGAGCCGACATAAAAATTTACATTTACTCACACCAACCTACTCAGAGGGCCAGTACGAGTAGTTTTCCCTCATCACTGACCACCTCACACCTCACAAATTAAAACCAAGGAAGAGGTCAATGAATCTAGATTAGACAGCCATGACTCATGTCACCAAGCGTTATACAATTTGGGGGGCGGGTATAGAACCAAAATGAGCTTTGGTGGTATCATATTGATGAAAATAATTGATTTTGTTGTGAAACATTTGGAGAGATGGGACGTAAAAACAAATCATATTCCAGGTTTCCAAACACTCTAGCTACGGCTTTGTCAACTAGAGGATCAGAAATGTGGAAAATACTGCACTGAACTTTGACATCTGACATATAACACATGGGATGCTAAGAAACTCTTTAAAGAGTATTTGATATGAAAAATACTTAATACGGGATTTGCTAATAAAATATCTACAGACACTGAGAGATGTGGAAATAGGAAGTGAGTAAAAGTAGATAGGGAGATACAAGAATTTTTTTTTTTGGGGGGGGTTATAAATAACAAATGAGACAAGATTGTGGGGGGGGGGTAAAGATTAAGAAGCAATATGTAGACATACGTTTATGGTGTGTGAGATTAAAACGTGGGATATAGCAGCAGTGTGAGGGAAGAAGGGGTTGTGAGAGGTGTGGAAGGGAACGAGATGGTGGGGCTAAATTATAGTGTAAACTACTTGGGTAGCATTCCTCATGGTAAGCATCAAATTAGATAAGTCGTCTATTAATTAATTTTTTTTTATTATTTTTTTTTTAAATTAAATTTTCCTTACTATAAACAAAAGGGGGGTGGCAGCGGAAACCTCCAACTTCTTTCATCGACTTCCGCTGCCGACCTTTTGTGTTAACGTAGCGTTTCATTTTAATCTTTATTTTACTTTACTGTTACATTTATCAATTTACACATTTAAAAAAAAAATGATGGTAAATATTGACATAGAAAATATTGAATGAAAAGAAGAGATTGCTTTTTGTGTTGTTTTTTTCATTTGGGGAGACTATGAGTTTAACGCATCAGGTGACACCAACCTTAGCTACGTCACTGCACTTTGGCAATCAATAAAGGGGAGGGGAGAGTTGTTCTAGTGTCATGTTTGGTGAAGGACGGAAGAGATGAGACCTGAAGGATGGAAGAGACGAGACCTGAAGGACGGAAGAGATGAAACCTGAAGGACGGAAGAGATGAGACTTGAACTGAAAGACCGAAGGGATGAGACCTGAAAGACGGAAGGGATGAGACCTGAAGGTTGGAAGAGATGAGACCTGAAGGACTTAAGGGATGAGACCTAAAGGACGGAGATATAAAGAACAGAAATGAGCGGGGTAAGGGATATTATTTAAGCTTTTTCTAGGTACAGGTAAGGATCGAATTCAAGAAATATATCGTTAATATTTATTTGAAATGAAGTTTTCGTACACAATTTGCAAGAATATCAATTGCAACAAGCTGACAAGTCGTTTATATTGATTCCCCAGATAAGGGGATCGAGGTCAAGAGTACTACAGCTTTATATAAAGCAGGATGGTTTATTAAGAGTTATCGGTGGTACTTGGATAGATTTATTTTTATATATATATTTCTTATAAAGTTTAAAATTTAAAGTTTGTATAAAATTTTAAAAAAGAGTTAAAGAATACATGTTATTAATACTTTTAACAATAAATTGCTCAATCTTTGTTTCAAAATAAAAATATAATGATTGCAAATCACAAAAATAAAAATAAATAATTACAAAATTATAAATGATATCGACTAAAACATGTAGATGCGATTGTTTCCCTTGAAACATATTTATTTGGCTTAAACATTCTTTAGAAAAACATAAGAGAACATTTTTAAAAAAAAATATATGTGAATGATTAAAATTAGATGCCAGGACAATAGGATAATACAAGAATGTATTTTATCACATTTCGGATAATAGCCTTTCTCAGCACACATGACATGTGAAAATAGGACAAAATATAAAGATCAAATAAACACTTATCAAACTCCATTGCAAATTACGGATGTTTGATTTTCCAAAATCAAGATTACATTAGAGAAAAAAATAAAATAAATATAACTCTTTAAAATAATATTATTTATATCGTCATGTTATTTTATGAAGCCTCTAATTCAATAACAATAAACTCGTGGCTTTTTACCTTGTAACATAGTGCATGACTAGGGGCTCCCCATATATATTGATTGATAATCTAAGCATTTTAGATTTCATTGACTTTTTTAAAACTTGTTACAGGTGGTAGGAGCCGCCAAGATTTCAAATACTGTATGGAATAATTTTATTTTGTATTTGTTCAGTTTAAGCAGCGTAGCAAGATTTTGATACTAAGTTGAGATTAAAACTATAACACTACACTCCTAGAGATGACTTGTGTACTTGATTATTTCTGTTAAGCTTTGGGTTTGACTATTAAACATTGACTACATTTCTTATCAAACAAAAAGTTAGTTTCGTCAATATTTTCTAATATCAAATCACACTGTTTAATGATTCATAATACAAATTGTCTTTTCTTGCGATCAGCGAAATTTTAATTATACAAAAATCACAAATTTCAAAAAAAAAACACTAAAAATTATGAAATATCTATCCACAAAAATGTACAGTCATATGACTAAGAAAGCATTAAACTTATAGTTTTCATTTTATAGAAATATTTTATTTTAAATGTATTAGTTAGTTATTTTTAAAATGTTTAAATAAAAAAGAAAAATAATATTCAGCAATTAAGGGAAATAAATGCTATATTTCATATCTTTAGAGAGATATATTAACGTATTGTAAGGCACATACTTATTTTGTTAAATTTCGTTTTTTAAAGTAAAGAAATAGGAAACAAAATAAACATTGGAAAAATATAGCGATATTGTACTTTCCTAAGTCTATTTTGCTTCTTTCAAACGAGCATTTTTTTTAAACTTAATTTTTATACTCATCATCTCGCTTTGAGAATATTATCAGAATTTTACATTGTTGTTTTCTTTACATTTTTAACTGAGGTTGCTATTGTTTGTGTGGGTGACGTTGATCGTAGGATAAGAAAGGTGGAGGACATTTTCACACAACTTAATGTGCGCCTTTCGTTACCTAGACATTTTAGGATGAATAAACTGCTTTGAAATCAAAACACAATTTATAGTTTGTGATTAAATTATAATTAAATTTATTAAAACAGTCCCCGTTTATTGAAAGAGAGAACGACATTTATAAACTGCTCATAGATGCATTCAATAACAAAGTGTCCGCATGACGTCATTACATTTCAATATGAAACGCAGAAACATTTAATTTTTTTTATGGAACTCCCTTTTTACTAACAGGCAACAGATTAAATTGTTAGTATTCTGGATAGAAATTAAGTCATTAACAGTAAACAAAAAATATACTGATTGCTTTCTAATTATGAAAAAATCAGTGGGTTAAAATTTGTTTGGTTGCAATATTACTGTTTTTGTATAATATAAAATATAAAGAAAGTTTATAAAATTAATATTTCCTATAGCCATCTTAGCATTTCTTAAAAGAAGTTGAATAGAAAATCGTTAAATTAAATCGTCACTCAATGTGGCGTGTTACTAAAGATATTTGTGTAGTTTTGAAATTATTTCAGTAAGCTGTTGATTAAATGGTTCCAGTTAGCGAGTGAAGACAAAAACACTCGGAACACATGCGAATATATGTTCATATTCACGTAATTTTCCACTGGCGACGTCTGGTACAAAAATGATTCCCTCTTGGATGTCCACTTTAGGGCTAGTCAGGGGAAAAGCGCTGTGTGTGAGGAACTACCCCCTTTAAGTGACAAGGATGTCTCATCAAACGGTTCTCTTTAGGGCCACCAAAATATTCACATAATTTTTAAAATTGTTCTTTGGTCTGGTATGATTTATTAGAAAGAAAAAAATGGCAGAAATTGAAAAAAGGAAAACAAAATTTAAAAAATGACAAAAAAAACAACAAAAATTAATCACAAGTGAAATTGAAGAGAAAAAAAAAAAACGGAAACAAAAAAATGAAGAAAACATTTAAAAAAAAAAATTAAGCAGACACAAAAATTAAATAAGGAATGTAAAAAAATTTATATTTAAAATATAATTTTAAAAATAAAAAAAAAAAAAAAAAAAAAAAAAAAAAAAAAAAAAAAAAAAAAAATAAAAAAAAAAAAAAAAAAAAAAAAAAAAATAAATAACAAAAAAAAAAAAAAAAAAAAAAAAAAAAACGGTAACAAAAAAATGAAGAACACATTTAAAAAAAAAAATTAAGCAGACACAACAATTAAATAAGGAATGTAAAATAATTTATATTTAAAATATAATTTTAAAAATAAAAGTATTCTGATTTTAACTTTCAATAAGAGCAAGTGTCTAACTAAACAAAACATTAATACCAACATGGCAGCTATTGGCTAATATATGGAGCAGTTACGTAAACATTTAATGTATCTATTTAAGATTTACGTAAACATGACAATGCAGATATTTGACTTGTAGCCGAGGTGATTTTTTGTCTTCAAGTGACCTGATTGAAATTACACTTGAAGAGACGAAGGTCGTTTGTTTATAAATGTGTTGTTTATTATAAGACACTAGGTGTAGCTGGCCAAACATTGGCGACAAATTCTTTCAAATTATATAGAGATGGCACACGATTCTCTTATAAGTATGCAATTATTGATCAGAGGCAGGGTGAGAGAGGGAGAGAGAGCGCGAAAGAGAGAGAAAGAGAGCCACAGATAGTGAGAGAGAGCGAAAGAGAGAGAGAAAGAGAGAGAGCTGGGAGAAATTGAGAAAATGAAAGATTTATCGCTAGTGAGAGAGCTTGAAAATGAATAAAGATAGAGATATTGATATAATTTAAGAGACGGATAACGTGGCAAATAGAGAGACATATAATGGGGGATATGAGAGAAAAGGAGAGAAAGAGAGTGAGAAATAAAAAAATAAATAAAATATATAGCACATTAGGAAGTGGTAGATAAAGATGTTTAGAAATACAGAGATTGATATGAAAAAAGAGAGGGACAAGGAGACAGAGAGAGAGGAGAACGTGGAAAGAAAGAGATATAGAAATAGAAAGAAAAAGAGAGGGTGAGGGAGATAGAGAGAGAGAGAGGAAAAGATAAAGATGGATAAAGAGATTGAGAAAGTAAAAAAGGAAAGATAGGGATAAACCTTTAGAAAAAAAGTTATTTTTAGAATATGCAGCTGCATCAAATTACATTTCTGAACAAATTTTGTTTCTAATTTTAGGAAGGTGTTTTGTTTAGTTCTTGTAGAACTACGGCTATTTATCTGATCTGAAATCTAAACTATTCACTTGGTAAGACTTCTGTATCATCATATTCTCTGAAATCTAAACTCTTCAATTGGTTAGACTTCTGTATCATCATATTATCTGAAATCTAAACTCTTCCCTTGGTAAGACTTCTGTATCATCATAATATCTGAAATCTAAACTCTTCACTTAGTTAGACTTCTGCATATTTTTATGATCTGAAATTAATATTAACTATTTACTTTGTAATACATCTGTATATTTATATTATTTGAAATCTAAACTCTTCACTGTGTAAGAACAGCAGTTAATAGTGATGTTCTATACATACTGGCAACTAACGTCTCTTAAGATATTTATGTTTGAACTACTCTCATTCTTCTTACTATTTTATAATAAGTCTTTTAATCTCTATGTGCTTTGAGAGATGTCAATAAGTGACACATTGTAATAACATTATGTTTTTATCTCCATCTGCTTCGGGAGATGTGAATAAGTGACACATTTTAATAGGATTATTATTTTTTTTAAAATTTTCTATGAGCTTTGGGTGATGTAAATAAATTACATATTGTAATAAGATTATTATTATTTTTTTTATCTATGAGCTTTGGGAGATGTAAATAAAAGACACATTGTAATAAGATTAAGTTTTTATTATCAATGTGCTGGGTGCCACCGTGACTGTGACGTCATGACGAAAGTAATCTCAACAGATCTGAATGTTGTGGTAGGTTGGAAAGACCATGAATGTCGATTCTCTGCAGCTGTTGTCTCATGGAGGGAACTACCAAGAGGTGTAAAGGTCTTTCTTGAAGCTTACGTTAGATATTTTTGTATTTTGTCAGCCTCGTGATTTGCATATAGTTATATTGATGTGACAGCCATCATTTCATAATATCCCATTTCGGGTGTTTCACATCATGTTTCATAAGTAATTCTTAGAGCATATTTTCGATATTTAATATCACATTAAATAGTATATTTAAACAAAGAATTAAGTGTCATTACTTTAAGCTAGATTAAGGAATTATTTCGTTCATTGTGTTGTTGTTGTGTTTCCTTGGGCACATTAAAACAAGATGGTGTAAGAGTTAGTGTAGAGATTTGAGAAAGTGTCACTGAACATAAGGGAGCTCGTGACACTATAGGCTTCCTAACCATTTTAGTCATTGAGTTTTGCTTGTTAAATAATATATAAGGAGAGCCCCTAGTCATGCACAGCGATTCTTCATGTAAAAAAGCAGTTAATTTATTGTTATTGAGGTAGATGGCTAGAAAAAGTACATGATAAATATAACTAAGATTATTTTAAAGAGTTAGATTTCATTTGTTTGTTTGTTTTTTGTAATCTTGATTTTTGATAGTCTAACTTCAGGAATTAGCTAGGGAGATTACTTAAGTGTTAACTCGTCTCCTTTATTTGGTCGTATTTTCATCTGTCCTGTCTGCTAAGGAAGGCTCTTAACTGAAATATGTTTGTCCTATTTTCCTGGTTCTTAATTCAAGCTTTCAATTACCTTGTTGTTATTTTTTTTTCCTCAATTTTTTTTTCGTGTTTTTAAGAAGATTTCAATCTAATATTTTTTGTTAGAAGGGAAACAATCGCTTTATTTCTTTACATGATTAATTTGATATCAGTAGGGATTTTTTAAAAAATAAAAAACAATATTTTCTTTTGTGTACAAGACAATTATGTTTTTCAAATTTATAAAGAATTCTCAAGAATATGGACTATTTCATTGATTTTAACGTTAATTTTTACCTCTTTTTTTTTTAAATGAAAACGATCGTTTTACAACTTCAAAAGTATTATATATAACATTAAACATGCTTAACCAGCGTTGCCTTGGTCGATTTGGAATTAAACAAGTGGACCTCTATGACAATTATTAAGTCCACTTGACCTCGCTCCCTGGATCTAGGGATACACAGGAATAGTGTTGTTCAAATGAGGATTTCGCTTATTATTAACGAAAATGTTTTTTTAACTATATACTCCATAGTTGCATGGAGGAGACGCTAAAATAACATGCCCTGCACATCTCATTTCTGATCTCCCATTTTATCTCCACCCATCAGGTCCCATCTCTACCGTCATTTACCAAAAAGTACAATACCTCAGCTCCCCTCTCCCTTTCATATATAGCTTAATGGCAGTGGCGTAGCTAGTGTTGATGTCACACGATACGGAAAAAAAATATGGTTTTTCCTCCCCCCCCCCCGACTTCTATGATGGATTTTATTTTGTTAAAATAAGTACATGGCATTACAACGATAGGAATAAATCAAAGTAATTCAAGGTCGAGATGTAAATGCATTTAAGAACTGAATCGTTAAGTGATAGTCATATTAATGTTGCATTTACTTTGTTTAAATAATGTTGATTTGCATGTTCTTCAAAACTGCGAACCAGCCAATGATTTTATCAAAATCAATATCCTTGACTGAATCACTTTCAATTGATATCAAAGCCGGACCAGAAAGCCTTGACTGCCTCATGGTGTTTCGTAAATATTTCTTGTTAAGTCTTCTTTTTGAAAAACTCTCCTTACATAAAGCAACAGACAAACATAGAGTAAGACACATCTGAAGACTTAGCGAGAGTCTTGAAAAAGATTAAAAAAAGTATCATTTAATTATGAATTTCAAAACATCAAATACGGACCAAGTGACTGTGATACTGACCAAGTGACTCTGATACTGACAAAGTGACACTGATACTGACCAAGTGACTCTGATACTGACCAATCGAAGGATAGGTTTTGGTCCCTATCTTGGTCCTATACATAATAAACTCAAATTCTGATGAAGCTTTTCTTCAAACGCTATCAATGTCAAAAACAGACAAACACGAAATCCTATTTTTAAATTTGTATGATAAATTCTTTTGGGTTAAGGAAAAAGTTTCTCAGACTATGATATGTTTCCTTCAAACAGTACATTATTTTTCAGTCTTCTCTACCATCAGCTTAGTACCAGACTATGTAATGTGTCCATCAATCTGTATACTATTTCTTAGACTTCTCTATCATGAGCTTTTAAACCAGACTATTTTTTTATGTCTATCAAGCTTTGCATTGATAAATAGACTTTGCTAACATTTGCTACAGACTAATGACTACCATGAAGGACAAAACAACTTAGGAAAGTTACAAGCTCAGAGTTCTTTTTCAGTCTGTAAATGGAAAGAATCCCATCACCTGTTGTAAGATCTTGGAAACTATCATGAAGTACTTTACACGAATGCATATTTTGTCAGGTGCATTAAGTGGATCGGAAGTTGACGTTTCGGGGCCGCCTTTGTGTTGCAGATTATGCAAGCCAGTTTTTAAATACTTGACTTTTCAACACATCATTGTAAATGTTTTTCTTTTTCCAGGTCCATAATAGTGTTGTGTATTATCTCCTGGTGGGTAATGGCTTTTTCAACATCTCATAGTCAAAGTGGTGAGACTTTTGTGGACCAATTCTGTTTGTGCACCAGCATTCAAAGTGAAAGGTTAGATATTAACGACTTTCTTGCGTTTCCTGCTCACCCTACTACTGTTGGTATTCCTAACATACCTACCTTAGTATTGCATTTGTGTATATACTTATATATATATGTATTTTTCATACTAAGTCCTTGCATAAACTTGTATATTTATTTATTGTTTAGATTCATAATAAACGGATCGTTATCAAAATACACATAATTTTAATCAATGACTCACTCAGACAACGTCTCAAGAAGACACTTCAACCAGATTATTTAATATGTCTACATTTACAATTTAATTTTCCGCCTAACTTTAAAATATAACAAGAATATATTGATTAACGCATATTATATTTATATATATTATATGTTTATATTTTGTTGGGGTTGAATTGTATTAGGGGGGGGGGTAGTATAATTTAAAGAATTAAATAGACGAAAGATAATTGCCATGAAATTATCACCACATTTTAAACTATTCAAGAATTGATGACGGCATTATTTGAAATCTATACTAATAAAAAGGCAAATCCATCACTCACTGATTCATTACTAACTCTGCAAATTCTCCTTTAGATAGAAGCCTACGATTCGGCAGGCTTATTCCTTACAGCTTACTTACACATTTAAACAGGTTTAATGTTAAAACTCTATCCATACGCTCAAAACAGGAGGCCCCGAATTGTTTTTTTTTTGTTACCTACATCAGCTCTATAAATAAAATTAACAACAAATACTCCTACCGGATAGATGGATATTTACCAAACTTAGCACACATACACTTGAGTATCCATACTCAAATAAAGAAGTGTACTAAACTTATGATATCCTTACCTCTGAGGCCGGTTGCCCCATTTCATTTTATTTCTAATATAAGCTTAATAAATATCAATAGGCTTGATACTCCTACATGGAAAGATGGATCTTTACCAAACTTATTACACATACACGTGATTATCGATATTGAAACACCGAATGGTACTGAACTCATACTATCCATCTCTCTGTAGCCGGGGACCCAATTTCTTTGTTCTTATATAAGCTATATAAATATCAATAGGCTTTGACAACACTATGTGCTCTATATAAGGAGTTGGATGTAGTACTACATTTGTAAGAATACACTGCGCGTAGCATTTCTACAACGTTTTATCGCCTTCTGAAAAATGGTATGAGCGTATACGGAAAGTATTTTTTAGAAATCGTATAAAAGAAACAGGAAACCACCTTTGGGTCACTAGCCAAAAACGCAATATATTGAAAGTATTGTAATGACCCAGAAAAATGCAGGGCAAAAAGAAAACAACTCATCAAAATTGTATTGCAAGCGCATTAGTGATGTAGGAGCGCATACTTCACATGCATACATACGTACATACATACAGAATGACATACATTTTTTTTAGATACATGGATGTTGTGGAGACTACACAGACTTATAAGAGGAGAATAATCTAAGACAAGCGCGTACAGTCAGTGGTTACACAACAAGAGTGAATTTAGTTGACGTCTCACTGGTCCTGGATTTAAGAAATGATCATCATTAAAGCTATTTTTGTCATTTACCACCCGAAAGTTTAAAATTCTGCCTCAAAATTTTCTAAAAGAACCAACAAATTTAAGTTTGCGCCAAAACGTACCCCTTTATTTTGAGTTTGCCTTGCTATCATTAGCGTCCTACATTTCTACACCCCTTCCAACACACTTATCAATGTAACGGTTTGTGGTTGTTTACAAGTTTCAGCCAGATGATTACCCTGGGGCGTGCTACAAACGGACTAAGTTATGTTTAGCACTAGGCGCAAAAATGCCGCTCACAAAACTTCAAAAGGTCATTCACTGTTACAAAAGTATGATAGAAACTTTGAATTCAAGTATAATAAAAAACATACCTCTTTATTTTGATATAATTTTTAAAACAAATTCTAGCGTTCAGACTCTCCACCGATTAAGATTTATCGTCACCCACAATTTCTGCCCTACTTTCCGATGAAGATGATCGCCAACATTTGTATTGATAAACACAAATCCAAGTGGATTAACTACTATTATTGCCACAAAGGGCGGCCACATATTTTCCCCATTGTTAACGTCAGAGAACGAAATTTATTTTTTTACGCCCCCTCATTTCCAACTCTCAAACCCAGTATTTTCAACCAGGAAAAACTATCAGAGAGCATCTTGCCCTTTCCAACTCCAGTATGGCGCCCTGGGACGTATGTCCAATGTGGCACCCTTTAGCTGCGCCTCTGGCCACTTGTACTGCCTCCCGACAAAAATCTAAAATACCCTTGGGAAGTAATTTAGTTAGAAACACGTTCATAGGTACAGTACCACGAGGACAGAGGGATAGCATATTTAATACAAGTTGCATTATATCCCTAGAAGTACTGCCTCCCGACAAAAATCTAAAATACCCTTGGGAAGTAATTTAGTTAGAAACACGTTCATAGGTACAGTACCACGAGGACAGAGGGATAGCATATTTAATACAAGTTGCATTATATCCCTAGATTTAGGGATCGAATTCAAGTTGACTACATGCTAAAATAAGACATCGTTATCAACTTTACCCACTAGAAGTGATATTCGGTAAACAGTGGTTAAGCATATTTATTGTAACATATACTTCTTTTAAAATTAGAAATTGAATGTTTTTATCTTAATGATAAAAAAACAACAACAACAACAAAATAAGTTAATAGGCACTTTAAACTACTTGCATCAATCTTTTATTTCAATTTAAAGTAAATCAATATTATTTCAAAAATAATAAAAATTAAAAAAAATTAAATATTTCACAAAAATCCCCAAAGATATCAGCGAAAACATATTTCGAAAGCAAAATCAATTGTTTCCCTTGAAAAACATTTATTAGCAATAAACCTTGTATAAAACAAGAAAACAAACTATGTACCAATAATTCTTTCAGGCATCTTTCCAAGAGAGAGGGAGGGACTGCCCCAAGGAAAATAAAGTGTCCCATGGGGAAAGTGTACAATGAAACAAAATATATTTTATTTAAAAAAAACGATACGTTTATCATTAAATTAACCAGTACCAGAAGCTTTAAAATATATTAGATTATCCGTAGATTTAAAGCTAATCGTGTTAGAGGCTTACACATATTTCGATTATAAATATCGTACTGAGCTAAAAATTTCCCACTTCTGATCATAAGCAGAAATGTTACCACTTTAAAATATATTAGATTATCCGTAGATTTAAAGCTAATCGTGTTAGAGGCTTACACATATTTCGATTATAAATATCGTACTGAGCTAAAAATTTCCCACTTCTGATCATAAGCAGAAATGTTACCTATTGTTCCCTTGTCACAGTATTTCTTTTTTGTTTCTACTAAACTTATCAAGGTTGACAACTCTAATAGCCAGGTATGAAACGATGAACTATCAAACACACGCAGTTTGTGTTCAAATTCTAGTTCATAATAGAAGCTTGGATTTTAAAAGAAGGATAGACGTTAATTATAAATTACATGTCGGCATTTTGATTTTGAGAATATAAATATTAGCGTTAAAATATCCTCATATCGATGTTTGTGGAGCTAAACAGAATAAAAACATTATCCAAAAAAAGTTATTAGAATATTTTAGTTGAGCCACTCTTCCCCCGGGATGGTAAGGGTTGACTTTAGAGACGTTAAACATATCCACCCCAAACCCCTAGAAAGCCCGGCCCGGTTGCTGCGTGATGTCCCTGCCATCACCAAAAAGCACTGCAAATATGATATTACATGCTAAACTCAAATGAAAAAAAAAAACCCAGCCTACTTCAAACCAATAACTTGTCTGAATGTTTCCAAATTTACCTGACAAATAATCTTAAGAAGCGGTACTGAGCACGATACACTAAAATTTGAAAACAATTTGCTTGTGTTTGATACTTGACTAACTATTAGAATAATTGAAGACCACTTTAAATCTGTAAATGTATTTTAATGTTGTGTCATTAAAGTGTTGTGAGTTTGCAAAAATGATTTAAAACAAACAGCGATAAATGAGAAAACCAGGAAGTAAGATTGTAGCGACCCAGAACGATATTTATAAACGCTCTCATAAAAAGATTATCATGCCTTGATATTGCAATTAATTTCACTAATTGTAATAGGTTAAATGCGCCAGATTCTATTGACAATACAAAATAGTGTTCGATGTATTTTTTCTCCACATTTTACTCCTTGGGACACTTGACTTTCCTGAGGAAGGGGCTGATACCAAATGAAGATAATGTTGAAAGCAAAAATGTCTCAAATGGTTTACAATGCTGATCTCTTAATCACAGTCTCGGCTGCATTTCTCACAGCAGAAGCTTAAATCCTAGATAGATTTGGCTTTCCGTATTGTTCTTTTCGTTTCAAGGACTTAGTTTCATACATCTCTTGCAAATTTCACTTAATCATAAACTTATGTTTGCCATCTGGAAAGTTTCAAAGTGATGATCTCACATTTGTTATTTCTATGTTTTTATTCAACATGCTCCTTTGCAAACGTCGTAAGAGAGCGGCCCTCCAATAAGCCATGTCATCTATCAATGCAGCAGATCTATTTTAGAATACGGCCTTCCACCATTATCCTTAAATTGCCTATCTAGCAATTGCGCTACTTGCTAAGCGCTGAATATATGCAATACATTTGTGCACGTTCCAAGACCTCTGTGTGAGTTACCTAGTCCTACCATCTTGAATGAGGAAAACGCGATGTAGACATCTTTGATGGAAGCTGTGTGGCTGCCTCTCTTGACTGGCATACTTGTTTTACACTTCACAGCCAAAGTGGCTTATTAAGCACACATTCCTGATAGAAGCTTAGTTTAAGATTATTCAACACCCTCTTATTTAAGCTCGGTGATAACTGTTTATGCTTTTAAGAATCTTGTGTTCACTTTTTGTATATATATCATAATCGTCAACTTTTTATGTAGGTTAATTAAGAGACCAATCACTTTACATGTATTTAAGAGGTGACTGACTAGCCGTTGAAGACATTCTTCTGTGTGATGTGTAAAATTGGCATCTTCAGCAACAAGTAATTCCTTTTACCATGATCTTTGCATAAATAAGTTCGATGTTTAAGAGCCTACCATCAGAACTGTTATGATGTATACACCACCTTCATACTCCCTAAAGGTACAGTGTAGGTCATAAACAAGAAAAGCATAAGGGATTTCATGTAAATCTAAAACCTTGTTTTACAACGTGGCTGACTGGGAATGCCTTATAGACCGACATATTTAAGGTTACTGTGCAATGAATGTTTTTTTCTTGAAATAACGGTTTGATTATGAGCTGGCACATGGACAAATGATACTATGCATGATACTGCAAAAGTCTCTTGGTTGACAGTAATGAGACCATGTATGGCTTTTTTGTAGTGAAGCTAGATAATGGTGTCAGTACTACGACAATGTATGGCTGTGTTGCAGTGAAGTAACACAATGGTGCCAGTAAAGAGACCAAGTATGGCTAGGTTGTAATAAAGTTAGACATTGGTGTCAGCAATGAGACCATATATGGATATGTTGTAGTGAAGTTAGATACTGGAGTCAGTAATGAGACCATGCATGGCTGTGTTGTATTGAAGTTAGATAATGGTGTCATAAATGAGACCATGTTTGGCTGTGTTGTAGTGAAGTTAAATAAGGGTGCCAGTAATGAGACCATGTATGGCTGTGTTGTGAAGTTAGACAGTGGTGTCATGAAAAAAGACCAAGTATGACTCTGTTGTTGTGTAGCTAAATGTCATAGTTATACAGCAAGAACCTGCAGAGTAAACTCTTTACTCTTACTATTTATGAAAACGTGTCAATTAACCTGAATGCCTTAAGGTTGTCTCTAAAAGAAAAGCGCTGTCACGTAGTGGCATATGTTAGAATAAATTTTAAAATCAGATAGTTATGAAATTTCGGTAGAGAGAAGAGTAACGTTTAAGAAGAAAATAACAGGATAACTATTTAGTATCCAAAATGGGAGAATTAAGAGTTTCTGTTCTGGTTCTCCCATCATCTGAAAGTGATACAGTGATTGTAATCAAGTTATTGCAGCTATGAAGATCAGGAAAGGACAATTCTAAATAAATAAGTAAATTATTTTTTTTAAAAATAAATTACTTAAAGTTGATACAGTTCTTAAATATATTTACTTCATGACCTACAATTATTTGACTTTGTCATTGTTATACTGTAAACCAATTTTAATAAGTAGAATGTTATCATGTAAGTCAGGGGAGCTGAAGGGATGACACCAAAAGTTTACATCACTAGGTATCTATAACCCTAGCTACGCCACTGAAATATAGTACGTCTATTTCTCTCTTTAACTCTCACTGTTGTACACATCTAACTAGCAGGAACATCAATACGAGTGCAATATATCTCTAAATTAAATCAAATACATTTGGTAGTAGCCTATCGTATGGGTAAATACATAATCATACTTAGAGTTTTTAATTAACTTACTTCACATTTTTTTAAAGATGTAATGAATTTCTAAGGTAACTAGATAACAACTTGACTACAACGTGTCTGTCTTAGAAACTCAAGCAAACATGTACTTAATGACACTTCACAATATGTACTAAACAATATATAAAAGAAGTAATAATTACGATTTTAAAAACATATGCATGGTTAATTTTAAATATATTTTTTATGTATTGAAATGTTTTAAAATTAAACGAGAAACTCGTTTTTTCAAAATTCACAACATAAGTTTACAGGTCTATTTGAACTAGTACAAAGTGAAACAATTAAACTCGATGCCTCACAACTCATTATTTTCTTTACTGCATTATTTAAAGTAGACGACATTTAAAGATTCGAATTCGATGTCTCACAACTCACTAAGTACATTTACAGCACTATTTGAACTAGTACAAAGATTGCAACATAAGCTTTCCCAAAAAAAATTTAATCCATATAATAAATCAGATTTCTTACAACTGCAGTGCATTACTTTTGCATAATTCATTTTAAATGATTTGTTTATTACATATTTTTTTTTTACAATTGAAAAGTATAAGCAAACAAAATTGTTAAAAAGGAGATAATTATGGATGCTTTTATATATTTATATATAGATCAAAATATATGTTATATTTTTAGGGCACATTTTTACTAAGTTCAAAAAATCGTTTTCGATATTATTTAAAATAAAAGTTTTTAAAAAATGGAAGTTGTATTGTTTACATACTTTATTATGTTGATTTTACGAAACAATGAGATACATTTTATAAAATAAATTTAATTTTAATTGAAAAGTTTTATCAAGACGCTGCTAGTTCGCTCTCCGGGTTTTAACAAAAAGAGATACAGAACGAACACAACTTAAAAAATACAGACCCATATCTTTACTTAACAACAACTCTAGCAAATAAATTAAAATGACATTTAAATACTCTAATACATATAAACCAACAGCATCAAAGACAGAGACATACATAACCACAATCATTTTATTTGAGAACTTATTCAATATTCAAATGACAAAAACATCCAAACTTGCTTTTATCACTGGATCAAGAAAAAGCCTTTGATAGGGTAGATCATACATACCTATAAAAAATATAACAACACGACAAACTAGGGGATTATTTTTTGTAATTGGGTAAAAATGTTATACATGTCCCCCATTAGTAATCTTATAATTAACAGCACACTTTCTAAAGGAATTAAAATTGACAGATCAGTTAGACAAAGGTGTCCCCTTTCCCCTTACCTTTATATCCTATTCTTTGAACCCTTGTTAGGGAGAATAAGAAGGAAAAGGAGTATTAAAGGAGTAACGATCTCGGGGGGTAACGAAACGAAAGACATTGCTTTTGCAGATCTGAAATTATGAGGATAGGTAAGTGGAAAGGTAGACTAGATTTCCCCTTAGAAATCGTAAGGAAAGATAGTCTTAGGATATATGGAATTTTTTTTTTTAAACAAACAGACTCAAACTAACACAGAAACATGACAAAACATTGAACAATCAATTGAAAACATAATTGACAGACATAAATACACAGCACACACGATTTTTGGCCGGAGCACAATCATAAACACATATGTAATTCCCAAAACAATTTACACAGAGAACATATGGGGACCTCCACCAACCATTTTAAGACAAATGAACTTACACATCAGGAATTACATATTTCAAGGAACAATACAAAACATTAAACATACAACATTAATCCAATCTAAACTAGAAAGGGGGGGGGGATTAATTTACAAGACATACCAACAAAACAAAAAGCACTTAGAATTAAATTTATAGGACAAGCCATTAGAAGGAAGGAGGAACATTTATTTACACATTATTACATTGGGATAAGGCTAGGACAGTAAATTAAAATTGATAACAACACACCCCATTACATGGAAAGAAAACAATTTGATTTTCATATGGCATGCATTCAAGCATTAAAAAGGCAACGAAAAACGTATACACTAAACAACCAAAGAAATTTACACATTTAATAAAGAGACAATCAACACCACTCTACAATAGCAAAAATAGACACATTTAAAATAATAAAAACTAACACTACATTTAAACATACACGCATTAAAGCTATAGAAAATAGAAGACAAAGAAATAACATATAGAATCATATACAACATAACACAAGTCTAATCAAACCATAAAATTACAAGTTAGGCACATAGAATGTCCACTCTGCAGGACAGGGGCTAATGAGACAGAATAACATTTATTTCTGCAACCCAGTTTTACAAACTAAATCTACACTTAAACAAATCCTACAAGCAGATACAGTTCACCCAGTAGATATAGTTGTGGTGCTGGGTGGCCGAATGGTCTAAACTGAGCAAATCTCAAGTTGTTGTTCTGGAGTTCAATTCCAGCTACAGCCCAGTCAAGCTATAACACCACCAGCACCCCGGGAAGATGAGACTCGTTAACCTTGGATGGCAACTCATCTAAGAGAAGGCAACTCTGAAATCAAACCCGGATCTGGAGTCCGGAAAGGCGGATAGTATTGACTGGTGCCAAGCTGTATCATCCAATGATGTTACCTTCGGTTACCCAGAGGCGTGGAGAGAGGCGATTTGCTGTTGGGAACCAGCTTATAATCCTTGAAGTATAATCCCAGGCTATGTGGATTTTGTCCTCCGAAGCCCACTCAATCGTCACATTGTGACGGACGGATGCCAGAAAAAAAAAGTAGATATAGATATATAACACTAAACATAGACACATTAAGACCACAGCATCCATAAACAAGAAGCAACACAAATAAGTCTAACATTACTTTGAAAATACAGAAAAAAATGTATGGCACAAACATAATTACACAAATATTACATTAGAAATACTTTTTTAGATTTAAAATACAAAACATAATGTAAGACAATATAATGACATAATAATTCATTCAAATATTATATTTATCATTCTAATCAATGTATACATCATGTAAAATAATTCATAATAGAATCAAATGGTTAATTTAGTACACACTATTTAATTGGAATTTCAATAACTATTATGCCACCAGGTTATTTCAAAACATGATTTAAATCTTTGTTCAGTTAACACTTTGGAACATGTGCCTGTAAATAGTTTACTCTGTTTAAAAGTGAATAATTTTGATTAAATAAAACAATAAATAAAAATAGAAATAATTAAATAAAAACTACAAGTGGAATATCACGACTAATATCAAGTTATCGACAACTTGATTTCTATTCCTGCATCCAGATATATAAAACATCTGATATGTTTAACAAATTATTCACGAAATGCTATTTTAAATAATATTAATGTGAGAATTAACAAATTCAATCCGTACTTGTATGGAGAATCAACTAAAATAATCTCCCCGTCCCCTATCATTTCTGTTCTTCCATCTATCTCCCTGCCCTTCAGGTCCTATCTCGTCTGAGGATAACAGCCCAAATTTTCCTCTCCAGTTTGTTGATTGCTGAATAGCAAATAGCGTAGCTGAGGTTAGTTTCAACGGATGCGTTAAACTCTCCCCAGTTCCCCACCCCCCTCTGACGTCTATGATTGATTTCTTCTTGTTAAACAATGTTCAAAGTACAAGAATGACAAGTAAAAAAAAAAGTAATTAAAAGTCAAGAGGTCAATGTATTACAGGTCCCATCTATCTCCCTGCCCTTCAGGTCCCATCTATCTCCCTGCCCTTCAGGTCCCATCTATCTCCCTGCCCTTCAGGTCCCATCTATCTCCCTGCCCTTCAGGTCCCATCTATCTCCCTGCCTTTCGGGTCCCATCTATCTCCCTGCCATTCAGGTCCCATCTATCTCCCTGCCCTTCAGGTTACATCTATCTCCCTGCCAGTCAGGTCCCATCTATCTCCCTGCACTTTAGGCCCCATCTATCTCCCTGCCCTTCAGGTCCCATCTATCTCCCTGCCCTTCAGGTCCCATCTATCTCCCTGCCCTTCAGGTCCCATCTCGTTTGAGGACAACAGCCCAAATTTTCCTCCCCAGTTTATTGATTGCTGAATAGCAGTAGCGTAGCTGAGGTAAGTTTCAACCGATGCGCTAAACCCTCTCGACCCCGCCCCCCCTCCCCTTGACGTCTATGATGGAGTTCTTCTTGTTAAACAATGTTCAAAGTACAAGAATGACAAGTAAAAAACAAAGTAATTAAAGGTCAAGAGGTCAATATATTTAAGAACTGTAAAAACGGTAAGTTGTTTCTTCTTAACTTTGCATTTATTTTACTGAAAATTTGATTTTCCTGTTCTTTGAAACTGCAAACCAGTCAATGACATTATCACAATCAATATCCTCGACCATATAACGTTCAAATGATAGCAATGCTAGATCAGAAAGCCTTGATTGTCCCATGGTGTATTGTAAACAGTTCTTGATACGGCTTTATTTTAAAAAATCCACTCATATGAAGCCACAGACATACATATCGTAATAAACATTTAAAGGCTTAGCGAGAGTATTGGAAGAGATTCTACAGAGTTTCATTCAGCTGTGAATTTCAAAAAATATATACTGACCAGTCCAAATCATTTCATCCCATTCAGCTATGAAATTTAAAAGCTGACCACATGACTTTCCCAAATAGTTAGCCGTATAAGCATTGGCATCATGTAAATGACCTTGTGCTGAATGTCACTCTGAATAAAATGAGGCGGTGCTAGTGACTAATTAGGAAAAAAATATTAAATGTATTTCTAGGTCTCTATATCATCATCATTCCCCTTAGTCCTTGGTCCACTATGGCGACACAAATGAAAAAAAAATCCTTCTCCATCATGCTCAATATATAGTTTGTTCCAATGTCAGTCTTCTGTTTCATTTGTTAAGGCACCTTTGTCTGTGAAAATATTTCACTTTTTAGTTGTCTTCTATTTACCTTGAACTTTGCTTGGAGGTGGGCGATATTAAACAGTCTATAACAAGACATTGTAAGGAAGCACATTCCGTCTATACCATCCCGGGAGGAAAATTACAGAGGAATCGAGAAGGAAATAGAGCAATCCGTTGATTTCTAGTATAGATATTAGTTTAAACTCCGCTTCAGACTGTGAATGCATTAGAGACCGCGTCATTTAAGATTACTGTGTGGTGTATATTTTCGTTAAAAGACCTCCATTATTAGACCCCAAAGCTAATGTACATGAGTCATATTTTTTGTCAAAATCAATTAAAACTGAAATCTCAGAAAATCCGATTTAACCAAGTATAATGCATACATTTGAACACATTTAAATGTAACGAGCTCTATTAATTAAACAATACAAAAAAATGTCTTTATATTTAATAGACGAAAAGAAAATTTCAACTTGTTTATCTCAAAATCTGTAGTTTTTTACATAATTACTTTTACCACTATGGACTTCATATGTTTAAAGCAGTAATGATGATCACGACTGAGTTGTTTTATATCGCTTGCGTCTATGCTAATTTAGCATGGGGAAAAACAATTCTTTGCAAAATACTAAATAAGCCACTATTACTACTAATTGTGACTAAAATTGTGACTAATGAAGTATTGAGCGTATTATTTTTTTAAAAAAAATGTATTATGTATGATTTCATGCATATTAATTGCATTATTGTATACTTATTAAATATATTATTTCATGTAAAATAATTATCTCATACCCCTTAAATGTATAATTTTAAAAGTATTATGTATCATTTTATGTACTTTAATTTATGTGCTTCCAGACATTGCTGTGTTTGGACATCCTTGTGTCTGACATTCCTTGGTTATGATGACCCACCTTGTTTAACTGTAGTTTAAGTCATGTTTTTCTAGATGTTTCTATGCTGGAAGTTATTCTGTCTGACATTCCTGGTTTTGATGGAGAGATGCCTGATAGAAAAATTGGCAGAGAGTAGAAAAAATAACATGCTTTTATAAAAAATATTTTATTTTAACAATAACACATTATAAATTAGTTCACTTCGTATAATTATGTTTACGGGAAATCCAACTTCCGCTAATAACAATAGTGATTACTTAAGAAATTAACTTGTCTCTATTTCTTGTCCTATTTTCATCTCTCCTGACTGCTAAGAAAGGCTCTTAGGCAAAAAGTTCTTGGCTTTTTGTCCTGGTTCTTACTCCAAGCTTCCACCTACCGTGTCGCACTATTTGGGAACGTTTATTACAAATATTTTTTTTCAAGGGAAACAATTAATGTCACTTCCTAAATTATTAGTGTGGACACTTTTAAGGAATTTTATGAGACATTTTATTTTGCTTTGTTACAAAGACTTTTAAAATAAATATTTAAATCAAACATATGTTCTTAAATACTTGAAATTTGTTAACATATTTTGTTTGTTTGTCATTTGTTTTATAAAGCTAGAACTTTAATTTTATAACTTTAATATAGGTTTATATATTATAAAATATGCTTAAACAGTAGTGCCTTGTTCTGCGATGTGACTGTAAACGTCAATTATTACATCTTATTTTAAGATGTAGTTCACCTGAAATCGGTCCCTACATCCAGGGACATCATACACAAAATTAAATGATGCATCTTGAAAGGAATGCTTACAACCTCGCCTAACAATAAAGTACCCATTTACACGGTGTTATTTTTTCGGACATTCTTCTCTAATCGGGGGAGGGCCGTACCAGTGTCCAAAGGTGCAAATAAGTGGCTGAAGATGGACATATATCCCTAGGTGCAAGCCTAGCTGGGGAGAAGAAGCAAGTTGCGCCTTATTAGTGTTAAATGGTTGGCTAATGGGCCTTATATTAACACCATTGCAAGTGGTCTCAGAAAAGGGCTCATGGGTTGATCCCCCAAGATGGCACCTTTTCTTAAAAATGCAGATGTGGCATTTTCGGACAAATGCATAGCTTGTATCGTAAAAGGGAGAGCACCAAAAATATTTTGCAACCACTGGCGTGAATGATAGTAGCTAAGCCACTAGGCAGTGTATCGATCTATACCAAATGTTACGATCATGTTTATCGGGAAGTAGGGTGCAAATTTAGGGCGACGATGAATCGTTATCGGTAGTCGAGTCTGGGGAGCCTGAATCCTAGAAATTAGTTTGATTATTTCAAAATCAAGGGATGTATATTTTATTACACTTGAATTTAATATGTCTACTATACTTCTTGAACGGGTACATTTTTTTAAAGTTATCGTAGAAGGCATTATCGCACCCAGGTCCAAACATAAATTAAATTCACTTCGTTTGTTGCGTGCCCCAGAATAATCATTTGGCTTAAGGTTATAATCAAGCCCATGCTGTAAGAATCAGGGAAGTGGTGCAGAATTTGAGGGTGTTATAGACAGTCGGACAAACTCAAATTGCAAGGGTGCATTTTCGCGCATTTTTGAAGTTTTTGTTTATTTCAGACAATTTTGAAGTGACATTTAAAACTTTCTGGTGCGGAGGGCCAACAATTAGCTCTAATAATAATGAAAACATCTTAAATTCGCAGCCGCAGGACGTCAATTAAATTTACTCTAGTTGTGCATCACTTGAAAAAACTTTTTTGTTCCATTTTATTCTCGTCATATAAATCGTGATAGTAGCCAGAAATACTTTTGATTAAAGCAAAATACAAAATGCATTTTATCACATTTGTGAATTTAGTTTTGCAGCATGCTATACTTAATTGGGGATCAATGGAAGAGATCACAGCTTTACAAAAAAATGCAGTTCTCACTTAACGTTAGAACCATCGTTTGAGCCGTATCACCCCAATGACTGCAGGGTGCTTTTAATAATTTCATTGGTTTATAGCAGTCATGGGTATTTTTCCTTAATCATTATCTTGTTTTGCTGGCTGCGGGGGTGGGGGTGGATAAACAGAAACGTCATTGACCTTGACCTAATTGTGTGGGGCAAAAATATATTATACACCAAAATTAGTGAAGTTGTTTTTATTTTTAAATTTACATTATTTTGTGTGATAGTTACTTAATTAATAAATGAATATAAACAAAAATATCTATTTCAAAATGATTCCATTACCAAATAGCACTGCAAATATTATTGGATATGCTGAACGCAAATGTAAAAAAAAAACAATTCTTATAATAATTTGCTTATCTAAACGTTTCTAAATTAACCAGAGTCATAAAGACAAAAAAATGTTAATAAAAGGTATATACATTTTAATTAATGGGTTTTGAAAACTGTTAATTTGTTTAATCGTATATGAATTACATAACAATTTTTAAAAGGCATGAGTTGTTTACAAAAGACATTTAATATGTATTAATGTTTGCTTTAAAAAGGTGAAATTGTAGTTTATATGGAGTATGCATTTCTCAATATTCAGTAAACTGATTTTTTTTAATTTTGAATTTCAAACTACTATACTAGCAGTTGCAATTCAACATTGAAACTCAAGCTTAGCACTTATATGAATGGACTTGAATTTTATTTTATTTATTTATTTATTTTTTTATTTTTTTTTTTGTTGTTGTTGTTGTTTGTTTTGTTTTTTTCGCAATTCTAATGTATTGTGAGGTTAATTTTCCGATATTCTAGATAATTTATTTAAAACTTTACAATAATTGAGAAAGGAAATTATTGAAAAGAAATTAGTGTTGGTCGTTATATGTTTAATTAAAACGTGTATTTATCAATAATTAAACAAGTACTTGCTACTCTTTTGTATATTTCAGTTACACGCGTCCCTTCGAACAAATCTGCAAATTTTTCACACATATGCGTCCTAACAGATCTGGCATTTATCACACGGTTCCGTCCAAACAGATCTGCCCATTTCTCACACGTGTCCCTTCCAACAGATCTGCCCATTTCTCACATGAGTCTCTTGCAACAGATCTGCCCATTTCTCACAAGCGTCCGTTCCAACAGATCTGCCCATTTCTCACAGGCTAGGCTTAGACTTAACAAATTTGTTTTTTTTAAACATTAAAACAAAGTGAAGGATAAAACTAAATATGGTTCCGAAATAGGTATTATTCCAAAAACTTTCTTAATGGAAGGTGATAAAAAAAAATTATACGACCAAACTTTCTTCCTAACAAATGTTTGGTTGATCAAACTTCCATTTGATTAAATTTCCTTTCGATCAAAAATCCGTTCGACCAAACTTCCAATAGATCCAAACTCCCTTATAATTTCCTTCGATCATTTTTCCGAACAATCTTTTTCGATCAATTTTCCTGGAACCGCTTAATATATCACACACTATATAATTATAATTTAAAAGACTACAATTTAAATATTTTATTTCAGTAAATGATTTAAATTTTTTTGTTTAGTCAACACGTGATGTTTGCATGTAAAAAGCTTATTTTGCTTTGTATCAATTAAAAAAAAAATTAAAATATAAAAAAACATACACAAACTAGACTCATATTTAAAATTGTTGGTTTTTGTTAAAATACATTAATAATTTTCTTGTACTTAATTTTTTTTTTTCATTTTAATATACACTAATAGTTTGATTGGAGATAAATTAAAAAAGGAAGTCAGTAAAAAAAATTGACCTTCATGGCATAAAACAGTAAGCAATGATCGCCTTCAATTTGGGTCAATCATATCACAAATGACCATTACTGAAAAGAGGAATGATGGTTGTAGGCACCAGATCAGGTGCTGATGAGACTTAACAACATTTATATCTGACATGCAACGCAATCTTGCAGACTAAATCTACACTTAGACAAATCATACAAGCAGGTACAAATAACACAGTAGATATAGATAGAGCCATAACACTAAACACTATACCAGAATCCAAAAGCAAGAAACAACACACAATAAGTCTAACAATACTCTCACAATGTCACAAATGACTGGGGCGGGGGTACAGGACAGTGCTCCATTGTTGTTAAGGTAACTTATAGGATGGAAGGAAACTGCTGTTAATGGGGTTAAGTTAAGGTTAATAGACTCTCACATCTTGATATAGTGGGGATTGTTTCTTTGGATAACAGTATGATCGGGTTTTCCAGACTTCGCATGATAATTTTTGGGTTAACAATGGGAAGGTCTAATTGACCGGAAATTAGGGGGCATGGGTGTGTTTATAGATAGCATTCCTGGACCACCTATTGGGGGTAGAGAACCACATATAAGAGGGAGCTTTCACTGAGTTAAGTTAGTTGAGGAAGAGGGAACAGAGCTACGATAGAATCAAGCAGTTGTTAGGGAATAGTTGCTAGTGATCAGGAGACGACAGATGACTAGAAGAACTTATATCTTACAAATAAACACACTTTCATTATCGTTGGACACCTGGAGTTTGAGTTGTTGCATTTCGTCAAAGTCTACGTTGTGCTTTTGTCTGTCTCAACGCCTAGACACCCACAATATAAATCACAGAGAGGAGCGATCCTGTACTGACCACTACTAAGTCAACATAGTTTGTGTTAAGTCAGGACCGGAGCCCTCCTCCGTAACAACCGTTCTGTGACACACAATACATAAAAAATATATGAAATCACAGACTTAAGGTCTTTTTTAACAAACATAATTGCACAAACATTACATTAGAAATACTTTTCAGAATTAAAATACAAAACATAAATCAACAGATAGTTAAAGAAAATATAATAACAAAAAAATATCAAGCAAAAGAGTTTGGAAGGGGGGTGGTGGTGGGAGGGGGAATTAGTGCATCATAATAACTCTTCTATTTCAAATTGTGTATTTTTCATTTTATTCTATGCAGTTACAATATGGTTTGAATTGTTTGTGTCATTACAATGAACATTTAAGTTATTAATTTTCAATATGTACCAGGGGTGGACAGTATTAAAAAACAAAAACAAAAAAGATATTGCCCTTGAAATCGCTCCTCGGCCTTATGGTTTGTTGAAAGTGTGAGTTTTCCCGCCTCGTGACTGGCCAGCGTCACACATACACGCAGAAATTCCTTGTTATATAACTATAGTATATAAAAAGCAATCCATTGTATTTTTTATTTTAAATTTAAAGAAAGGGAAAATACAATATAAGCTATATTACGTGTGGTAATTAAATCAAACAAACTTAGAGCTTTAGCCAAAATAGGAAATATGACGTCATATGAGTATTTATTTAGAACACATTAATTTTTCATTTTATTTTGCAATTTTAAATACGAACTAAAAACGAAAAAAAAATTTAATAAATTTGTTTGCACTAAAATCAATTGCTTATAAAATGATTAAGATTGTTCCTTAGTTGTTACTTTAAAAGTATTAGCAATGATGATAATAATACTTAAACCTTTACTAAAATAAAATCATATATATAATTGCATTACGCATTTAAATTGATAAGATTTCCGTAAAATATTAGAAAAAAACTATGATCTTTTTAAAGAATCTTTAGCTTTACGGTCAGCCTAGCTAAGGGCCTTTCTTAACAAAAATGATAGATGAAAATACGGGAAGAAATAGAAAGAAGTTAAAAACTAAAATTGTCGCAATTTTTTTTTCTCGAATTTATATTTTCCAAAACCAAGATTGAAGAATGTGAAAGAAAAGTTAGGTACATTTTTTTTTCAAAATAATATAATTTAGAATGTCATGCTTTATTACCTCCCCTTTACTTTAATAACAATACTGATAGCTCTTTGACTTTTGGCCATCTTTGTTGACTAGGAGTTACATAGAAATTAATTGTCAATGTAAGCTGTATGACTCAAGTTGTTTGAGAGTTACTCGTGCATCGAGCTTCTTTTTGCTCAAATTGTTGGAGCGCCACTGATTCCCCTAGCTCCCCTATGCTCAAATTTCTACAAAACCTCTAATACCAACCTGCCTTAAAGGTCCTCAAATAAACAACAATACAAGACCCATGCAACCAACATGTTTTAATGTGACCAATGAAACAAAACAACAATATTGTGATGATTTGAGTCTCAATTTTGTAAATTCTTCCACCGTAAAATCGCTCTTGTTAAATAATACCCCATACCCCCAGTTTGCCCCTGCCGTGCAATAACCCGAGTAATATCTTTTGTTATTATTGTATTCCGAAGTGTGACGGCTCAAGCAGCAACGTGATTCTGCGCCCCCTCTCCTCTCCCTTATCATTGTTCTGGGTGGTAAGTAAAATCCTTAAGTTTATGCATCAGAAGAAGAGGTTTAACAAATCTATAAAGAATGTTTTTTTCACTTACTCATGTTGTAAAGATAAAAAAAAAACAACTAAAATTAAAAATGAAAAATTCCATCTCAATTCTCATCTCTCTGAATATGTATTAACTACTTTAAGCATTTATATAGCAATATGCCTTATAAATTTCCTTTGATATAACATAAGCTTAAGTGCAGAACCAAAAATTATTATATTTTTCCATAATTTATTAATAAGTTAGTACACAATTGTACAGTTGAGGACTTGGTAGACAGAGGAAATTCCTCTAGCTAATGTTAATCGGTTAGCCTGACATGAGTCAACCAGTGTTACCTATAAATGATATGTTAAAATACGTGTATCCAGTATGACAGGAACAGGAGAAACCACCCATAAATTTGCCACACATTTGGTCACAATCATTGGTCAGATAGCTGGAACATTCATTGATGTCTGGAATAACAGTTAACAGTCAACTATTTTGGTATTTGAATTAATATATAACAAGACATATTATTGGCATGTAAAATTAAAATGTTTAGATTTAGTATAACCCCAATTGTATTCCATAAAAAAGCAAAAAGTTATTATGTACCCTCTCCAACATGGACAATTGATTTTCATAATAAAAAATTTAACAAAATGTATCTTGATATATATAATAAATATTAGTTTCTGAGTTTTAATTTAATGTTTAGAGGTTGAGCTTAATGTTAAATTAAAATTTAAACTCACATAATCTAAACGTGTATGTCTTTTACTATTTTCTAATTAATGGTACACATTTTAAATATAATGTCCGATCTAAATGACAAAAAGGTTCAGAATAAATAGGACCAAAATTTATCCTGAGTAAATCTTTTTTTTATAAGTTGGTGAACAAAACATTGTATGTTTGCAGCAGGTACTAGTTTGAAATAAAAAAGATTAATTTGACAAAATAATTGACCTTGACATTGTCCATTTTCTTTACTGTATCATTCTAAACATTGACAACTGGCACAGCCAAAGCTGTTGACACACATTTTTTCCCAGCCTGACAGATGAGGAGTCCAGTAGTACCCTGATCTACATCTCTGTCACAGTGTGCTACTATGGTTACAAACAACGTGGAAATATAGTAACAAACGATTAAAAATTATTTCAATTTAAACTAATTTTTCATGTATTAAGTAGAAATATTACCTGAATACATGAAAACAATATTGAAACTGTTAAACTTACCAGTAAATCCAATTTTACAGAGGAATCATCTCACATGGTCACATATTACAGCACCAGTACCACAGGCACAGTCATTGCTACAATTGAATCCCCTTTTACAACAAGCTGCATAGAGCATGTCACACAGGTTCAATTGATCACATGGTTATTAACTGATATCTGTTAAAATAGAAGGATAGATATATTTTTTTTGCAACTTCAGTTATTTAAATTTTTAAAAATATTTTAAAATATATATCAAAAACAAAAAAATTATAATTTATAGACTGTAACACATGCTAATGTTTTGAAGATGTAACATGGTTAACTATTGCTATTTTGTGGATGCCTGCCGCTATCACTTCAATTATGATCAATCTCTCTCAATCAATCAAAAAAAATTATAATTTATAGACTGTAACACATGCTAATGTTTTGAAGATGTAACATGGTTAACTATTGCTATTTTGTGGATGCCTGCCGCTATCACTTCAATTATGATCAATCTCTCTCAATCAATCAGTAATAATATTGTCTAATGCATAAATTACATAGTACTTTATTAAATTTTATAACCACATTAATAATACGCCTTGCTCTGAGGATGTCCTGCAATAATTATTCTGGGATGCAACAATCACACACTTATATAATATTCCACAACACAATGGAATATCAAAACTTCCTTACTTCATTAATCCATAAAAGAGAGAATAAAAAGATGTCTGCTCCCTGTCAGATAAAATGGTACACTGCTTCAATCTAGCAAAGCGTCTACCTCCGCACTATAAAAATATAGTTCCCACTTTTTCTCGTGATTCACAAATGACTTCAAAGTTATAATCAAATTACTACGCCATCCTGACATGTGTTGCGTGTAAAATTACAGCCAACTTGGTCTATTACATAAACAAGTTAAGACATGTTAATTTTTTTTTCTTTCAAATAGAAATTGAAAAAAAAAATTATATTTAATCAACACAGACATTTATGGTGTGATCATGTAAAAAAACAAACAAAAAACATAAATAAATATCGACTTCTCAGCTAATCACTTACATTGGCATGACCAAATTCCTTGAAGACTGCATCCACTTTTACACAAACAATATTCAGTGTTAGTACCCTGTACACAAGTACAGATGTCATCAAATTT
>CAXITT010000944.1:119461-140961 GCA_964033795.1 Lymnaea stagnalis
TAAGGAGATTCATGTACTCTTTTTAACATCAAAGAGAAAAATGCATTAGAAACATACATGTGAGCACTAGTGAAACCATTACAAACTATTTCGAGAGATGTGCCGTAGTAAAGTACAACAACCATCAGGAACTTTATAAAGGCAGTCACTGCAGTGCCTGGCATTCGAAGACGATATAGACTTTAAAATGTTAATTCTCTATTTATAATTTCAGATGATACACATATAATTTACATTTCATTAAAAAAAAAATATTTTAATTTGTGTTTGGTGGTGGTGAAGTTAGTTTATCAATAATTTAAAGAAAGGAACACACTGCATACGCCCAAGACAATCTCCGCATTCAAATTAATTGGCATAATGTATGACTTCAATAAGTAAACTTTATGATTTAACAACATTTACCATGTGATACTAAATTCAATGATCTGAATTTAACTATTTGTTAAATCAATGCTATTAAATGATTTTAATCCCTATTTTTATTTACTTAATGATCGGTTGAAAACGGGAAAACAATTTTTTATCTGAGACTCATTTGAATTATTTAACTTTGCTTCCTGAAAATAAAATTGTGATGAATTAAACACTATGTTTAAACACCGGGTATGGTTATGGAATAATATCTACAGATCCTTTTAAGAAATGGCATCAGCAGGCCGTCGAGCTAATGCTCTTTATGCCTTCCCAAATGCACCATTCCTAAGCTTGAGTATCGGGCCGCGAAGCGTCACGTTGGAGAATGCCCCATTGCCAGGACAGCCCCGACCCTAGTCCGCTCGATCGGGTTCCGCTGGAGGCCGCCACAACGAAAAGACAGCCGGTCCGTCTGAAACAGTGCATAGACACAGTGCACACGATGGAATTGCCTAGGAGACGGGTTGGTAATTGTACGTCCTGATATCTTCCCAAAACTAATCCCGTTGAAGCGACGGACGCCCAAAAAGAGAGTTTCTACATTAGGTTGCCACCCCGCAAAAAAATTGCGAAGTAGCTGGAACAAAATGGTTTCCTAGTGGCAGCTTTCTCGGGGTTGAGAAGCTAGAATCATCAGCCCAAGGGTTCTATCTTAGCCTTTTGTTTTAGATCCATTAGCCTCAACTTGTAATCATGCGAGGCTCCATATCTTAGATGATCCGTATATTTAAAGTTAATCTTGTTGTAGTATTCGATTATAAATATCGTACTACAAACGTTCGGTCTCACTGATACCGTCCTGTGTTGGTTCCGATCGTATCTGACTAATCGGGTGCAGTCAGTAATTTCAAACGGCTTGACTTCGAAGAAATCTAATATCGAATTCGGAGTACCCCAGAGCTCGGTCCTAGGCCCGGTGCTTTTCACGATTTACATTCAGCAACTGGGCGCAGAGATCAGGCAGTTTGACATGCTGTATCACATGTACGCGGACGATACACAACTTCATCAATCCGTGATCCCTTCTCAGTTCCCTCAGCTGCTCAGTATGACACAGAAGACAATGGAGTCGGTTAAGCACTGGATGACGATAAACAAGCTCAAATTAAATGATGATAAGACTGAGCTGCTCCCCATCGCGACCGCTCAGAAGCAAAAATCTGCAAATAACACTACATCCATTTCTCTCTCAGGTGTGCGTATTGAGTTAGCTCAAACAGTGCGGTACCTGGGTGTCTACCTATATGGAAGACTAACTTTTGAAAGTCATATTAACATGCTATGCAAGGCGATTTTTCTAGAGCTGCGCAGGATTAGTCACATCAGGCCCTTCCTAACAATTGATGCAACAAAGAGGCTGATGCCTGCATTTGTGCTATCACGCATTGACTATTGCAATGCTCTTATGGTGGGTCTTCCAGCTACGCTCCTGGATAAAATTCAAATAGCACAGAATAATGCGGCTCGCATTGTTCTCCGCAAACGCAAGTTTGACCATGCAAAAACCCTTCTGAGAGAGTTGCATTGGCTGCCGGTGCGTGCTCGCATAGAGTACAAAATCGCAACTTTGTGCTACCGCTGCTTACATGACCTGGCGCCGTCCTATCTGAAAGAGCTGCTGACGCCTTATGTACCCTGTAGAGAGCTCCGCTCATCCGATAGTGGCAAACTCTCGACACCACGTGTTTGCCTTGAGACTTATGGAAAGCGCACTTTCGCATTTGCTGGTCCAACAATTTGGAACGCCCTTCCTGTCGATCTTAGAAACAACCAGACACTGGAGTCCTTTAAAACCGATCTAAAGACACATCTATTTCGCAAATACCTTCTGGGATGATTGTCTACCTTATTTTCCATGTGTTGCTGTATTGCTCGGGTTGAAATGGCTAGAAAGACTTTGAGATTGTATGCTTGTAATTAGTTTTTGTAGTGTTGCGTTTGTTTTAAATGTGGTAAATTATGGATTTGTTTTTTATTGACTTTGTACCGCACTTCGAGCCTTTGGGGATGAAGCGTGTTTTTGAAATGAACTTTATTATTATTTTTATTATTTATTTCTTTATGTATCTTTCTGTGTCTCTTTCTTTCTGTCGCATGCATAATTGGCGGATCACGTTTCATATAATGTGATTACATCGCTAATCACATGTTTTGATAAGAGTATTTGATTAGTGGAGATACGTTTCCAAGCGTTGGGAGAGGAACTATGGCGCCTAGTACCTGAACAAAACAACTGTTGTGCACCCAATTTTTTTTTTTGTTCTCAAAACTTTATTCAACACTGTCAAGTCACATTGATTGACGTCATGTATGGGAAACATATATTGAGGAAACAAAGAGTCTTGAGCAAAAGAGAGTGCAAGGGTTCCCTTAGTAAAACATAATTAAAAATGCATTGTTGTTTTATATTTTAATTCACTGTCTCTTTTAGACTATGTGTAAAAATGGTATTTTAGTATTTTAGAATGTTACAATTAGATGTCTCCTGGGGAAACATTATGAATAAAACATCAACATACACTAACTATATGTGGACTACAAAAGAGCTTATGATATACGTCTCATATATATAACGATGGCTAACTCCAAACTTAGAAGCAAAGTACAGGGAGAGAAAAGTTCTCAATTAATTAGGACCTGGGTTAAGGAGATTCATGTACTCTTTTTAACATCAAAGAGAAAAATGCATTAGAAACATACATGTGAGCACTAGTGAAACCATTACAAACTATTTCGAGAGATGTGCCGTAGTAAAGTACAACAACCATCAGGAACTTTATAAAGGCAGCCACTGCAGTGCCTGGCATTCGAAGACGATATAGACTTTAAAATGTTAATTCTCTATTTATAATTTCAGATGATACATATATAATATACATTTCATTAAAAAAAATATTTTAATTTTTGTTTAATGGTGGTGAAGTTAGTTTATCAATAATTTTAAAAAAAAGGAACACAATGCATACGCCCAAGACAATCTCCGCATTCAAAATAATTGGCATAATGTATGACGTCAATAAGTAAACTTTATGATTTAACAACATTTACCATGTGATACTAAATTCAATGATCTGAATTTAACTATTTGTTAAATCAATGCTGTTAAATGATTGTAATCCCTATTTTTATTTACTAAATGATCGGTTGAAAACGGGAAAACAATTTTTTATCTGAGACTCATTTGAATTATTTAACTTTGCTTCCTGAAAATAAAATTGTGATGAATTAAACACTATGTTTAAACACCGGGTATGGTTATGGATCTGACACTTGGTATGATTGTTGGTCTGACATTAGATCGTCTTATGGATCTGAAGAATTGTCATCTTATGGATAAGAACTATGTAAACATTATTTAGAACGAAGGTAACTGGTTGTACCATTATGGAAAACTAAAAAAAAATTGCTAGGGTAATATCTACAGATCCTTTTAAGAAATGGCATCAGCAGGCCGTCGAGCTAATGCTCTTTATGCCTTCCCAAATGCACCATTCCTAAGCTTGAGTATCGGGCCGCGAAGCGTCACGTTGGAGAATGCCCCATTGCCAGGACAGCCCCGACCCTAGTCTGCTCTATCGGGTTCCGCTGGAGGCCGCCACAACGAAAAGACACCCGGTCCGTCTGAAACAGTGCATAGACACAGTGCACACGATGGAATTGCCTAGGAGACGGGTTGGTAATTGTACGTCCCGATATCTTCCCAAAACTAATCCCGTTGAAGCGACGAACGCCCAAAAAGAGAGTTTCTACATTAGGTTGCCACCCCGCAAACAATTTGCGAAGTAGCTGGAACAAAATGGTTTCCTAGTGGCAGCTTTCTCGGGGTTGAGAAGCTAGAATCATCAGCCCAAGGGTTCTATCTTAGCCTTTTGTTTTAGATCCATTAGCCACAACTTGTAATCATGCGAGGCTCCATATCTTAGATGATCCGTATATTTAAAGTTAATCTTGTTGTAGTATTCGATTATAAATATCGTACTGGCCGCTCGCGTCTTCCTCCACTTGTTCTCATATTTCTCTATGTTTATTGTTTTTTTTTGTTCTGTGGCAATTTCACAAGCTTAAAGACTTTTATGACATTTTTTAAAATAACATTTACATACCATTAAGGATGTACACTTTTAATAATTAGTTCATTATTAAACATTTACAATCTGTTTTACCATTACCTTTCTTTGGAAAAGCATGAGTTTTAAAGTAGGATAGGTTTTTATTATAACTTGTAAGTGGACAACATGCTCTATATTTTTGGAAAATATTTAACTTATATTTATTTAAATAACTTCCCATCTGCTTTTTTTTCTTTTTAATATCATGATAATAAAAAACTTCCCATCCATATGCACTAATTTTTTACATTAATTTATATTATTTTCGATTAAAATCCAGTAGAAAGCTATGAAAAAAAACGTATTTATGAACTAGCTTTCCAATTATTAGTCTTTGAATTTAGTTTAAAATATTTTGAATTAATGTAAAATGACAATTTTTAATTGATCTGATGAAGGCTAAGGTAATTATCAATTGCATATAACCATTTATTTCTACGGAAAATTGGGCAATGTATATATACTTTATTTTGATACTGTTTCCTTTAGATAAAATCCCTCATTAATATATATAACTTATTATGTAACACCTGATGGCTTTTAAACAAGTTATTCCATTTATAGAAGATGTTTACAATGACACGTTAGCTAAACCCATACTATGTGTATCTTTCTTATTAAAAATTAACATTTGGAAACATTTAAAAAAATATAATTTTTACACGTTTTATTAATGAAACATGATATCTCTAAAAATAATGTAAATTAAAAACGAAAGCCACTTTACCAGCGTCACCAGACGTCCGTATTTAGTACGGGGCAGTTTGTACTTTCGACCCTCTTGACTGTACTAACTTGTGCGTCCGTGTTTGTCCGTACTTTTCACTTGTCGTCCGGCTTGTCCGTACTTTTGTTAGCGACGACTTACCTGCCTTATTTCCATTTAATTTGTGTCATCTTATTTCTCCGCAAAGTTAACAACTTGCCTCCTAGTTCATTGATTTTGCACACGTCATGAAAGATGATGTCAACTAAGTTGATTGTGCCTGGAATCTTTCTCAATATCTCAAGAGAAGATCTCGTTTCCTATTACACAATGACATTAAGCCGCGCATGTTGCGTCTCTTTCAATGTGCAATAAACTCTCTCTAGGGCCATTGGAATAGCCTCAAGCTACTCATCGAAATTTGATGCTGCAATCTCCGAAGTCGAGAGCTCTTCATTCGGTGGTCCTCCTGGTGGGTTTAATATTAGCGCTCCAAACCTAGGGGTTCTTCACTCAGATTGGCAGAACCCTCGGTAAACATATTCATGGGTATGTTGGAAAATACTGTCATGGTGTCTAGGAAACCCGCCTTCTGAATATGTTTTCTGCTTTTGTTTTGTCACTGCTGCATCCGTCAAGGCCAAATAAATGGAGGGTCGTGAGGGTTCCACATATGACAGATTGACAGGGATTAGGGTCAGACGTTCTCTATTGCGAATCAGGTCGTCTGTTCTCTCAAGCTCTAAGACCTGGTGCATGAAAGAGGATCGCTTTAGTCTCCTGCCCGTCACCCAGTTTTCTTGCATCTTAAACAACTGTTTCTTCTCGCTTACTGTTTGTACCTCTCTACGGTACTTAATATTGCTTGTTACCTCCTGATTTGTAATGGTTCTACTATGTCCAAGACCCCTACAGCAGCTGTGAGTGTGGTTGGGGGGGAAGGGGGATGAAAAGTGAATACGACACTGTTTGCGAAACGGGGGAGTAGGGTAAGGAGGTTGATAAACAATTGAAGGATGAAAGAATCTATAAGCCCCTCAAGAATAACCCTATAGTTCAACATAATGAAATTGTGTATCAAACAATAAAAAAACTTATTAACGAATCAGCACTTCCTAAATCGGCCTCATCGTTACACATTTTTAATAGTGACCTTGGCAAACCTTCTTTCTATTTGCTGCCTAAAATTCACAAAGTGGGCAACCCGGGACGACCTATTGTCTCGGCCTGCGCTTGCCCTACCGAACACATTTCAGAATTTCTTGATGAAGTCTTCCAACCCTATGTTACCTCTTTACCCTCCTACATTAAAGATACAAATCACGCTTTAGTGACATTCAATTCTCTAAACATCAACCCTGACACAAAACACTCACTGTTTTTACTTGATGTCTGCTCCTTATACACATCAATCCCACATGCTGACGGCCTTAGGGCCTTGAAATTTTTCCTAGAAAAAAAACCGCACTCCTCTATTCCTACTGACACTATCATCAGATTGGCTGAACTGGTACTTGAACTTAACTCCTTTGAATTTAATGGCCATTTCTTTGACCAAATTAGTGGTGTAGCCATGGGCACCAAAATGGGCCCCAGCTATGCTTGCCTATTCATGGGTCATTTTGAATATATGGCAGAGAGGGCGTATACTGGCCATATTCCTGAATTTTATAGGAGATACATAGATGACGGCATAGGCATCACAAGCATGGAAACTAATGATCTCCAGAAATTTATAGATTTTTTAAACTCATTTCACCCATCAATAAAATTTACTTCTCAAATCTCTGGACATTCTGTCAACTTCCTTGATATCACCGTAACTTTGAAAGAAAACGTATTGATTACATCTGCCTACTACAAACCTACTGACAGCCATAGTTACCTATTGTACTCATCCTCCCACCCTAAATCATGCAAAGACTCCATACCTTTCTCACAACTTCTTAGACTACGGCGTCTCTGCCAAATTGATGAGGAATTTCTAGAAAGAGCCGATGAAATGATGGATTTCTTCCGCTCCAGATCCTATCCTGAAACTACTCTGGTCTCAGCACTAGATCGCATCAGCACGATCACACGAAAAGAGGCTTTTAAAACTCGCCCTAACAACAATGAGGATCGTACCAAACTTATACTAACCTACCACCCTCACAATTTAACTGCCAAAAAAATATTCCTAAAAAATCGTAGCATACTTCTTGCTGACCCTGATACCAACAGGGTTTTCTCATCCCCTCCACTGATTGTCTTTAGACGGGACAGAAATCTAGGTGATCTTCTGGTTCATAGTCGCCTTCGATCTGAACCGTCTTACGTTGGTACTAAACCATGCTTAAGAGGCCGCTGCAGAACTTGTCCCTTTACACTCCAAACTGATAGCATTGGCCTCCCTAAAGGTACTTTTACCATTAAAGAGGGTTTCACCTGTGTCAGCAGAAATGTAATATATGCGATTGTTTGCCGTAGATGCCAATCAAGTTACATAGGGGAAACTGGGAGAAGATTGGCTGATAGGTTTACTGAACATCTAAGGGATATTGAGCAATGTAAACCTTCCCCGGTCTCTTCTCATTTCAACCAAAAAGAACATAAAGGTGCTTTGGATGTAACCATTACGGCATTGATTTCATGCAGTAACACACCAGATAGGGTTAAAATGGAAAATAAATTTATTCAGCTGTTTGGCACCATATCTCCATATGGTATTAATCAAATAATATCCTACTGATGTTTCTCCGTTTCCCTATATTTCATCTATTTTCTTATTGCTGTTTGTTGATGTATCCCTGGATATTCTGGTCCATTATTATTGTGGACTTTATTTTTCACAGTGTCAATATTTATTTTCTCTCGCTTCCTGTTTTCCCACTTCCGGAGAGACGAATGAATACTGCTTGAGTTTTCTACTGTGTTCTTTTCTTTGTTGTATTTTCATTTCTATTGTTGGCTGAGGAAGGCTTTATGCCGAAACGTCCTTGTTTTTTGTCCTGTTACCTTATTTCAAGCTTCCACATACCTCGTTTCACTATTTCATTCATTTACATAGCTTGAAAGCAGTCCCTTCATTTATTTATTTATTGCATTAAACTCATGGTCCCCGCAAAAAAAAAAAAAAAAATCTTTTTTTTTTGTATTCATATTTTCTATGTAAATATTTACCACACAAACAAAAATAAACAAAAAAATAGTAAATTGATAAATGTTAAAGTAGAGTAAAATAAAGATAAAATGAAACGTTACGTTAACACAAAAGGGTGGCAGCGGAAGTCAATTAGAGAAGTTGAAGGTTTTCGCTGCCCCACCCCTTTTGTTTTTAGTAAGGGAAACTTAATTTTTAAAAAAAAACAAAAAAAAAAAATACATAAATTGAAGAGTCATCTAATTTGATGCTTACTTTGAGAATTGCTACCCAAATAATGTACACTATACTTTAGCCCCACCATTTCATTTCCTTCCACACCTATTACGACCTCTTCTTCCCTCACACTGCTTCTAGATCCCACGTTTCCATCTCTTACACCATAAACGTATGTCTACATATTGCTTCTTAATATTGAATCCCTAAATTCTTGTCTCATTTGTTATTTATCAGCCCCCCCCCCAATCTTGTATCTCCCTATCTACTTTCACTCACTTCTTATTTCCCAATCTCAGTGTATGTAGATATTTTATTTACAAATCCCTTATTTTTCATATCAAACACTTTTAAAAAGTTTCTTAGCATCTGGTGTGTCATGGGTCAGAGGTCAAAGTACATTGAAGTATTTTCCACATTTCAGATTCTCTAGTTGACATAGTCTAAGCTAGAGTGTTTGGAAAACTGGGATATGATTTGTTTATAAGTCCCATCACCCGAAATTGTTTTTAGATAGATGTTGGCATATATTTTTGAAAATGTGTCCCTGTACGTATTAATTGTCATTGCAAAGGATAATCTAAGAGGACGTTGTCACCGTGTAAAAATAAAAGGTAAACCTGATGTTATGACGGAAATCCGGGAAATAAGGGCAGATTTTGCAGTAGCATCTGCAATAGTTCGACACTTAAACAAATTGCGGTGAATCTTGGTAACATTCAGTCTAGTGCCATTACAGAGAACATTAGCTAGCATGAGGTTTCTGAGAAGCATTACGACTGATTAAATTTTAATTTGGAGTTTATGCGGAAGCATGCCAACGGGAGTAAGAATGTTAAGAAATTATTCGGGGAATGACATTTGATATTCGGGATCGTCTGTGACGATGGAGTCAACACTGTTGAAAGGTGGTTCTTCGGTAAGAATAAGTTTCAAGACTCCTTCATTAAGATTTAGGGAGTCTTCGTTGGTGACGCTTAATATTGCTCACGTACTGAGTTGTTCCGGAGTGGCAGTTGAGAAGTCTATATCGCCATATAGTTGTTGAAAGGGATTAGAATTAACAGGAAAACTTTATGAAAGTAATTTAACAAATGTTACATTTTTTCCCGTCTCCTACATCAAGGAGAAATTTGGTGAAATCTAGTTCGTGAGGAAGAGTTCTCATATTTGTTGTCAGTGTAAGGACTTGCATGTTACGTCACAAAGGATGTTTGTTAATGCAACTGGTGACAGTAAATGCTCGGGAGCCACGCATAATGATGGGGAGGATTTGTCGGAAATCCTCACCCAATAGAATTGTTTTGTCTCCAAATAGCTTCGTGTCACGTAACGTAATAACCTGCCAACTGCCTGGAATGCGTATGCATGTGTCATTAAGGCCCCGTCCCATATTATCGCTTTGGATTTCAGAATATGTTGAGCGTGGATTGACGTTGGTTTAATGTTGCATGTTGAAGTCGTGGTCAGCTTCAAGGGTATTTTAAATACGCAATGTGCAGTACGTCCACCTGGTAACAATGTTGCAGTTATTCCTGTCGATGCTACGGTTGTAGGAATGTCTCCCTTACCTCTGATGGTTTGACTTTGGGTTTTGTAGACGAAAGTTTTGCCTGTTCTTGCAGGACCATCTAAGAAGAGGCATCTTTGTCTCGGATGTAAATGGCTGTATGCAGCGTATAGAACAGTTTCAACAGCGTGTTTTTGTTCTGTGTTGAATTTGTTGTACTGTTCCGTAGCGAGGGACTGTTCAGCATGAGCGTCGAAGGTGGTCGATGAATGAGACAATGGAAGAATGTTAATGACAGGTAGTTGTAATTTATTGAGGCTCAAACTATGTAGTTACAGCATGTTATACATTTCCGCGACAGTATACACAGAAGCGGTGTGTATCGAATGTTAACTTCACAAACAATATATTGTTACAATAAAATATATTTAATACACAACAAACCTACATCTTGAACTGCGATTACTCTCAAGATTACACTACACAATAATAATACGTCATAACCATTTTCACGCAATGTGTCACAAAATGTCAAAAAATTAATAACAATATCTTCCCATCTAGTAAAGTTACTTGACAAAATATAAACTCAAATAACGCAAATTATAAAAATGCCAATATTTGCTACACACCTTCACCCATGATACGAGACTGGATTTTGTTTTGTTATTTCACGCCTATAAACTATTTTAATATTCTCATGTCAAAACCACGTTTAAACTGAATAATTTTTACACAGTACTTAAATTGAGACATTTCATTTCCGAATAGAAAATATTACGCACCAAACGCTAAACTAAACATATACATGTGTCATATATAGCATAGTTATCGGGAATTATATTTTGTGCGCTAGTGAACCCCACTCTGGCGTATCTAAAAATAGGCTGCGTCTTGTTTGAACCGTCTTGTTTGACCTTTGCTGGCGAATGATATATAATATAGACTATAAGGCTTAGCCCACACTAGGTCCGGATTCCGGTGAAGTCCAAGACTGACGAACACGACTGGATCGGTATAAAAAACCAATGCACTAAGAAAGTGAACATGACTACATTTGCTCAGATGTCATCGGTGAAAGTCGGTAACATGCATCGGTCAAATTTGTTTTTTTTTGCGTCCGAACTCTCCTTAGCTATATATATTAATACAGAGTGTTGTTCAAGTGTCACGTTGTATTAATGCAATGCCTTTTTCAATTGTCATGTTATATTAATGTACTGCGTTGTTTAATTGGCGCTTTATATTAATATAATGCGTTTTTCAAGTGTCACGTTATATTAATCCATTGCGTTGTTCGTGTCACGTTATATAAATGTAATGCGTTGTTCAAGTGTCACGTAATATTACTGTAATGCCTTGTTCAAACGTCACGTTATATTAATGCAATGCCTTGTTCAAATGTCACGTTATATTAATCCATTGCGTTGTTCAAGTGTCACGTTATATTAATGCAATGCCTTGTTCAAGTGTCACGTTATACAAATATATTGTTGTTTCCAGTATCACCGATTTGTGAGACGAGTCTTTTGGGGGGAGACTTATGTGAGGAGAATGTTTCCTCGTATTTAAACTGTCTTCATAAATAAAAAATGCAACGTTTTAATATTCCCAATTTTCTGATTCATAATGAGATCGAGTTTCATATCTAGAACAAAATTCATTGCCTTATCCATAAAAACACACATTGCCTTTTCCATAAGAAGACACATTGAGAGATACATAATGTGATTAATAAAATTAACATACGGGTATATAGATTGATTGAATGTAACTAAGGCAATATATTGTTATAAATTTTTGTCAGAAAATAAACTATGTACATTTCTCATGTCATAAAACATAGTTACAATCATTGGATAAAAATCGTTTTTAAACATGTATTTTTTTTTTAAATTAATTCTTAACTCAATAGACTTGGACAAGAATCGGTAGCGTATGATGCATATCAATTTAAAGTGAAAGTAACTTAATGACGTCATCAATTCTTGATTAGTTTTTTGTGGGTTGCTCAAGTTTCAGGTTATGTTAAAACGTCTATTTTTTAATAACTTTTACAATCTTTATCCAACCCCCTCCCCCCAATATTAAATAAATACATACGAACATTAATTAATTAAATTGCGATAATTATATATATGTATATATGTAGTTGTTTTACATATATACAATGCACCAGATTCAATAGGTTTTTGACATATTTTTACAACAGAAGAAACTTTAAGCGTATTAAATAATTTTTTTTCTAATGTCTCATCAAATCTTTGCCAGTGAGCATCATGTATTCAAATCTGTGCAGTTTGAACAGAGTCTTTTGACCATAAAACTGCATTTTAAATAAAGATAACTATTTATACAAGGGCGTCTTATTTAAAACTAAAATATAATTAAATATTACAGTTTATTTAAAACATGCAGTAATAAGGTGGGGATATATTAAATGCCATCAGAAAAGGCTGAGCAAGGGAGACAAACGAATCATTAAAATGTAACTTATAATTTTGAATGGAGGTGCACACACGAAAAGTAGCTGGTGTCCCAGGAAGTCAAACAACTTTTACTATGTTACAAAAATGAAAATATTGACTAGGAGATATTTCCAAAAAAATGACAAAGATATATTGTCAAGACAAGTATGATAATGAGAAGTTTTCAATAGTATATTTAAAATCTAGGTTTTATAATCTGCAACACAAGGGCCCCCTTAAAATGTAATCTTCCCATCTACAATTTTTACTTAACAAAATGTGCATTCAAATAACACAAGTTTGCCTTTTAGCAAATCTTTAAACAGAAAATGGGATTCTTTCTATCAACTTGAACAAGAAGGACTCTGAGGCTGTACTGTCTAAAAATCTGAGTCTGTACTGTCTCCAAATCTGAGGCTGTACTGTCTCCCAATCTGAGGCTGTACTGTCTCCAAAAGTTGTTTCAGTCTTTCATAAATGCAATTTGGGTGAAGCTGGTGGAAGAGAGAACAGGAAATAATACACAAGTTGATAGACGCATACCCTAGTATTGTACAAAGCTGATGGTAGCGAAGACTAAGAAATAATGAACAGTTTGATGGGCACATAACATAGTCTGGAAAAGTATTTCCTTAATCCCAAGGAATTTTACGTACAGACTTAAAAACGTGATGACCTCTCTCTCTGTTGTTAACAATTAAAATGTTTGAAGAAATTGTTGTAGCCGCAATTGATGGTCAATTATGTGTATTTAAATATATTGTTCCATATTCTATGTTAGCATTAAGTACTTTGTTCGTTGCATCAAGTTGTTCTCATATTCTGATATTAATGTTTGATAACGATTTCTTAAGTCCAGATCAACGATTTTTTTTAGCACACTTTTTAAAATTGTACTAAAATTATAATAATTCAAGAAACTTTGAATTTTAAATTATAAAAGATGTATATATATTAAGTAAAAATCTGAACCTAACGGTACATGTGCAGTCCCCTCTTTTCAAAAGGGCGTATTCTCGTACGCTCGAATTATATCCTTACGTGTAAGGATGCAAATCCAAAACACTCTCGCTCTCTTCCTCTCACACAACCTTCCCAACCCCCTCAACCAAATCCCTTGACGTCCAATCTCCATGTACGCATATTTTATTAGCTGATCCCCGACATTTAAAACGTATGTGTATTTCAATTAGAATTATTTTAATTAGTATAATTTGTCCAGCTCTAGTAGTAATAAACAATTTAAATTCCATCATCGCTTCTAATTCTTAAATTAATCAATATAGTACAGTACAGCTCTGGGGTGCTGGGTGGCCGAATGGTCTAAACTGAGCAAAATCTCAGTCAAGCAATAACACCACCAGCACCCCGGGTAGATGAGACTCGTCAACCTTGGATGGCAACTCATCTAAGAGAAGGAAACTCTGAAATCAAACCCGGAAATGGAGTCCCGAAAGGCGGATAACATTGATACAATGAAACATTCCGGCAACTCCTTCGACGTCACTGGTGCCAAGCTGTATCATCCATTGGTGTTCCCTTGGGTTACCCAGCGGCGTGGAGAGAGGCGATTTGCTGTTGGGAACCAGCTTATAACCCTTGAAGTATAATCCCAGGCCATGTGGATTTCGTCCTCCGAAGCCCACTCCATCGTCACATTGTGACGGACGGATGCCAACAGTACAGCTTCATTATGTCAACGGCAACGGGGTTAGCAAAAAAAAAAAACGTCCAGAAAACCGATGTTCAACGAAAACCAATATGGCGGCAATAAATACATTTCTTTTTTGACATGATTTGCCATAATAAATGCAGGTACTTCAGTAAAAATATATTTTAAAAATATGTTACAGATATTTAGAGCAAATTTTAAATACCAAAATTAAACCAGAATCCTTTTAATATCAATAATATATAATTAAAGCTCTCCCTTAACAATGGTTGAATAGTTTTAGCACATGACAAACTCTTAAAAATGAAACTTATTTTTAATTATGCCACATTTGTTTATTTGTTTATTTGAAGTTTGCTATTTCTTCTTTATGAGTTTAAAGGCCGACGATTGGTCAAGGCATGGTTTATTTCAGACATTTTTCCCCAGGTTAAATTTCAAATGTTTGGGGGGGGGGGCATTTGCCAGCGGCCATAGGCGTAACTAAAGGGTGGCAAATGGGGCATATTTCCCGGGCGACAGTCTAGTGGTCGGGGGAAATGTATTTTGATGATATTTTATGGTTAAAAATAATTCGTTGTAGAGTTGGATTGAGGGGTAAACATGAATCGTGCCAAATTTCTGTAGATTCAAACCTGCTAGTGGCGAAGATATAAGGTGGATGAGTTGTTCTCGAGGTGTCACTTTTTCTTTATATGCTAGTGGTGAATTTTTGGACCAGCTCAGAATTTGTTAAAGTGAAGTGGAGGAAGTCAAAAATATTTCCCATCAGAACTAATAGTAGGTGTGCCACTAGGCAGTGTATCTATATATTCCAAAATATGGGATCATTTTCAGCGAGAAGAAAGGCTGAAACTTGGGGCGCCGATGAATTTTGAATGTTGAAGGGGTCTGAGGAGCCTGCTCTCCAGAAAATGTTTGATTCTATTAAAATTAAAGTCAAAAGCAGTATTTTTGAATATTCCTTTTGGGGCGGGTCTTATATATTTTGTTCGTATATATGTTATATTTATATAATTCCTAACATATCTAATGTATGTGTTGATCAATCACCAGAAGTGCATGGGTTAAATTTTAAAAATCCACGCTTCTCACATGTACAGCTGCATGCTGCCTGCTCACACTTCTCACATGTACAGCTGCATGCCGCCTGCTCACACTTCTCATATGTACAGCTGCATGCTGCCTGCTCACACTTCTCACATGTACAGCTGCATGCTGCCTGCTCACACTTCTCACATGTACAGCTGCATGCCGCCTGCTCACACTTCTCACATGTACAGCTGCATGCTGCCTGCTCACACTTCTCACATGTACAGCTGCATGCTGCCTGCTCACACTTCTCACATGTACAGCTGCATGCTGCCTGCTCACACTTCTCACATGTACAGCTGCATGCTGCCTGCTCACACTTCTCACATGTACAGCTGCATGCTGCCTGCTCACACTTCTCACATGTACAGCTGCATGCTGCCTGCTCACACTTCTCACATGTACAGCTGCATGCTGCCTGCTCACGCATCGAAAAAAACTTCTATTTTATTTGTGTATGCATCAGACCAAAAAAAATATAATATAAAAATTATCTCAAAAACATAATTGAAACTTTAACACAATTGCTATCTTTAAATGGAAATGCAACGCATGTCGGGTTCTTATTACTTAAAAAAATAGAAATATGCCATACATATCATATTAAGCGTCCTAATGTTTCTTTGCAAATCCCTATTGGTAGAGATCGACTTCAAGGGCAGTGCAACTTTTAAAATAAATGTCAGTCGCTTAGTCAATTGTTTTGTCCCATGATGAGAGTAAAAACGAGTAAGACTTCCGATATGCTGTATGTAACACACTAGGGCTTGACAACAGTAGCCCATTATACACTACAACTAGTAATTCAAGATGCCTAGGCAATGTTCGACTTTTGTCTGTTCAAAAAGTCAAGTGAAGGACAACGGTATAAATCTGCATAAGTTTCCGTTTAAGGATAAAGAAAATTTAAGACAATTGCTTGACAAAGTGGATCTTCGTTAATGATTCGCATGAAATCTTGTTCTAGCCGGTAATTAAAATATTCATTCGCTGCACAGGTATTGAATAAACACGCAAATTCCGTCATGGGTATGACGACATTTCGTCCAATGAAAATTTGCAATAAAATAAACGAAGGGGAATGACTCATGCAAAAATATTGAATAAACACGCAAATGATGTCATGGGCACGGAGCTCAACAACAGCCTGCTAATGATAGTTCCCATTGAATATCGCTAAAAATTTTTTTTGAAATAACTTGTTTCCTTCAATCATAACTGACGTATATTTATTGTGACATTTACGTATTTAATTTAAAAAAAAAAAACACGTGTATTCCACAATATTTTGAAAGGTAAAATTTTTATGTAACATGACATAGGGGAAGCACTGATGAAGACGAACATTTTTCTTAAAAATTAATGGCAGATCAGCTGTTATCTTTTGGTGTGTGTAGCAGACTAGTGATGGTTTACTCTCATCACCTGACCAAAGAAGGCATTGACTAAGCGACTCCCATGATCTCATTTGTTAGGCTTAGAGACGTCTTGCTTACAACGTGTCAGGACTACTAGATATCGTAATATAGAGCATGTCAACTCTACGAGAAATTATATAAGACATTGTAGATTTATTGGGCAGAAAAAACAGCATGTCAATTTTTACTAGACAGCATATATAGCATGTCAGCTCTACTAGACAACATATAACGCATGTTCGCTCCACTAGAAAACATATATAGTATGTAAGCTCCACTAGATAGCATATACAACATGTCGGCTTGTCTAGACATCATATACAACATGTCAGCTTGTCTAGACAGCATATACAACATATCAGCTGGTCTAGACACTATATACAACATTTCATCTTGTCTAGAAGGCATATACAACATGTCAGCATGTCTAGACAGCATATAAAAAATTGCAGCTTGTCTAGACAGCATATATAACATGTCATCTTGTCTAGACATCATATACAACTGGTTAGCGTGTCTAGACAGCATATACAACTGGTCAGCTTGTCTAGACAGCATATACAACATGTCAGCTTGTCTAGACAGCATAAACAACATGTCAGCTGCATTGGACAGCATAAACAGCAAGTCAGCTCCACCAGACAGCATGTCCTATTATACTTTTTTACAGAGGCGTGTCTAAAAAGTTTGGAATATTTAAACACATTTATTTCTACGACATCCCTTCACAACAACTTTATAACAATGAAACCCATTCTCTCTATCAATAAAATAGGTCAATAGAATGATCCATAGTAACAACAATTCCGTCAAACTAAGAAAATGAACTGTATAGATATCAATATTACCATACTAATCAAATGAACACTTGTAATATCAATACCCCTAACACTAATTTATATTACATTGTCAGCCTATTTGTATTAACTGATGAAATAGGATTCGATTACTTGTAAAGAATATTATATATAACGTGTACCTCATCCTTAGTGGCGCTACTGCCCATACAGGGCCCTAGCCTGCTTCACCAGATCCTTTCAGTTCTGCCTCCATGTGAGAATCCCAATGTTTTGTAATACCTCCTCTACATATTCGATCCATCTCAGTCTTGGCAGACAGGTGATTTGTCTGCACATAGGTTTCTTCCTGTGAATCACTTTTGCTACCCTACAATCCGGTATCATTTCAAGTTATACAACTGTGACACAATGGGTTTTTGTCTTTGTACAATTACTATAGCTCTTGATTTGTACATATTCTCCAAACATTTGTGTCTATCAGAGGACCGACTATTTTCAGGAAGATTTTCATGGATATAAAATGAGCAGGATAGCTTTTTTTTTTTTGTCGCTTTTTTTTTCTGGTAAGGGACCGATTTTCACTAACATGCGCTATTTTTGGTCTGACGATAGAGGTGTATATGGCCGTATTTGTTCCCCTTGTGGGGTATTTGTTCCCCTTGTGGGGTATTTGTTACTAGTAAGATATCTTTTGTTAGCTCTCTATTGGATTCTCATCTGAAAAGAATTAAACTAAAACAACAATGCGTGGACAAGTGTGGAACAGTTTATTTATTATTTTAATTTAAAACAGAGAAAAACAGTTGGACATTTAATACAGTATGTGGCTACGTTTTTTTACAAAACTCTATTGGTCAGGATAATACGGAAAAAATGTACCACTTTTATTTGTTAAATTTAAAAAAAAACCAGACACATTCGACTTATAATGTTTGAAACGTGTAATATTTATATGCTGCCTTTAAATTCTACATTTGTGTAAAAAAAAAATGTGAACAATTTTATTCTGTCTAGCTCAACACACATTGAATCGAGTAAATTTTAAAATATGCAAATAAATATACTTTTAAAAGAATTTATATGCTGCCTTTAAATTCTACATTTGTGTAAAAAAAAAATGTGAACAATTTTATTCTGTCTAGCTCAACACACATTGAATCGAGTAAATTTTAAAATATGCAAATAAATATACTTTTAAAAGAAAAATGCTATCATATAATTTTAAAAACCACGTAACCCTACCTTAAAAGTCTGGCTTTTCTATGATATATAAGTTGAACACAATTGCACATGTTTGATGCTTCGTTGTTTCATATATTGTTATTCAAGTTTTTAAACTGGTAAAGTCTTTATTTTTTTTTTAAAGTACTAAATACGCGAACATCAAAATCAAATATTTCTTCTTATGATCAGAGACGACCAATAATCGTCACAGCATGATATTTATGATCGAATTGTTTACGACTTTAAAAAAGATTGGCTTCAAATATATATTTATAATCTAATGCATTTCAAGGCACCAGTTACTTGTCTATGTAATGACAATTTCATCAGTTTTTTTTTATAATTTAAAATACATTTTTGGTTCGTACTGTTCATTTTTTGCCCTGGGGCACTTGAATTGTCCCCTGGGGTCCGTGCCTCATCCTCCCTTGAAGAGATACCTTAAAGAAAGACTGTTGGGCAGTAGAACAAATAGCATACTATTCTAAACGATTTGTTAAAACTTCATCAAATGTATCATTTCCTGTCATCTTGTTTTTGGAAAATCCAACTTGCGGAAATGAAAGTAGCGATTACTTAATTTATACACTTGTCTCTATTACTAGCCCTATTTTCCGCTCTCCTTTCTGCTGAGGAAATTTCTTAGCGAAAACGTTCTTGACTTATTGTCCTGGTTTTAAATTAAGTTTCCCTGTTTCTAGTTCTACTATGTTTTTTTTTAAATTAAATGTTTATTTCATATACATGTTTTTCAAGGGAAACAATTGAGATTGCTTTGTAAATGTGTCTATTGATACTTTGATTATTTTTATGATACATTTTATTTTATTTTGAGTTGGAAACCTATTAAGCACATTCTAAAATAGAAGACTTGTGCAAATTTTTCTAATTTTATTTCTAAAATATATTTTTATAAAATCTTTTGATTTATTATAACACAAACTTTAGTTTTATATTTTTAACAGAAATATATATAGCATTAAATATGCTTAACCATTGTTTGCTTCTTAATACAAGTTTCTTCGTTACAAATGGATTAATATATTTTAATGTAAAATATAATCCACTTGAAATCGATCCCTAGTCTAGGGATTTAATGAAAATGTTAATCCATTCCATATTGGATGACGTAGTAAGTAATGGAAATAAAACACGACATCCCTTAGTTCTCGTGAAACGATAACATACATATGAGCAATGTTTCCATCATACATCTTTCCCAGGTAGGCATTTCAGATTTCCAGGTGAGAGTGGCAGTGCCTGTGGCCAGAGGCGTAGCGAATGGGGTTGCAGATGAGACATATGTCCCTGCGAGCCTGAATAGCGTGGGGAGAGGCACAATGAGCTTTGATAGTGTTTATTGTTGGAAAATAATGTGTTTTAGTTTTTGAAAGGGGTGGGGACGTAAACATGAATCGTGTTCCCCGACTCGAAACACTCTAGAAAATATTTGGCTGTACATGGCAAAACTAATAGTATTTAAGCCACTAGATTTGGCATTTTATCTATCGATACACAAAAAGGTGATCATCTTCATCGTGAAGTATGGCGGAAATCGCGGACCTGATGAATCTTTTTGATTAATTGAGTTGATACTTGTATTGCACTTCTATCAATGTTCAATTGGCTCTGGTTTTCTTAAATCTATTTAAATGTAATTCCCATAAAAAATTGAGGCAAAATGTTCCATAATGTTGGTGCTATCACCTCAAAAGAGTGCACTCCATAAGACTTTTTTATTGTGTTCATCCACCCATGGAAACTCTCAGTAAGTAATGTGTTAAAGACCGCAGGCTTTTAAAGGATGCATGTTTATATATCAGCCCTTTAAGATATTCCGGTGGAGAGCCTTCTATGCAGCTGTGCGCCATGGACAGACTTTTGTACTTAATGCTCTCACTCACATGAACCCAAGTGAGTACTCGTTGAACTGGGGTGATGTGGTCAGGTTTATTTAACATTGATACAATGCGTGCTACAGTATTTTGTATCTTTTGGAGTCACTGAATACGGTTCTGAGGCAAACCCCACTAACAACTGTTACATTAATCTAATATTGACTGGATTAGTGTTACCGCTACAGCATTAGCTGTTCTCCTATTGAGTTGACCACGCGGGTGACAGAAGCATTCCTTGTCCAGAGAACTGATAAGGGTAATCATATTTAAATAACAGTAAAAATATCTGTGGAGGATTTTGTCCATCAAGAAAGTGGGGTAAACAATATAAAAAATGTATTTCTTTATGCAAACGAAATCCTGGGTGTTTGAACAGCAAGTCAAAACGCTGAAATATAAAAAAAAAAAACAACACATATAACTCTGTCAGATAGCATTTAAATAATACTCTGTTATTTATTTCGTGTAATTAATGTTTTACAGTCATATAACCAATCATTTCAGAACGTTAATTTTTAATTTTTACTGAACAGTAAACAAATATATAAATTATTTACTGCCTGGCATAGATAAGTAATCAATTCTAAATTTGTTTACTATAGACCTTTTAAAAAACTGTCTATTCCTTTATAAAAGAAAGTGTAATAGTTAAAATAAGTCTTGAAGTTAAATTCAAATATATAAAGCAATCAACAAAAAGAGGAGAGTGGGACAGATGACCTCGCGCACTATACTAATTCGGGGGGGGGGGGGGCTGCCAAAATGAGCTTTGGGGGTATTTCATAGTTAAAAATAATTGGTTTCATTGTTAAACTTTTTTTTTTTTGG
>CAXITT010000944.1:141054-151535 GCA_964033795.1 Lymnaea stagnalis
CTTTATTTATTTATTTATTTATTTAGGCATTTTTATATAGCGCTTATCATAAAGCTCTAAGCGCTTTACAATTATTAAAACAAGTAAACTAAGTAAATACAAATGAGACACTAGGATAGTAACTACTATTCTATAGAAACAATGAAAATGGCTATAAAAAGAGGACACTCTTTCACTGGGGGTTTGAAGGCTTGCGGCAATAGACACACATGCGTACCATGTTGTCGCCTCAACCGTTTCTTTCGAAAATCTGTTCCAGTCCCATGATTGTCTTGGGCAGGAATAAGCATTTCATATAGTGGCTTCTTGCTGGTATGAGCCGTAAGTGCCTGTCATGGCCTCGTCGCTGTCTATTGGGAAGAGGGACGAGTTTCTGTTAAATACTGGAACAGTGGACCAGCCCATTTTTTATCTTGTACATCAGGGAGAGCCTGGATTGTCGTCGTCGTTTCTCCAATTGTGACGAGCCTAGTGTTTCTAGCATGCTGCCAACACTAGAGGTATTCCTATAACGGTTTAGGACAAAGCGTGATGCACGTCGCTGGACCGCCTCTAACCTGTCAATGCTCTTCTGGGTAAATGGGTCCCAGACTGAAGATGCATAATCTAAAATCGGACGGATAAAGGCTTTATATGATCTTTCTTTCACACAGGAGTTGCCAATCTTTAGATTTCGCCTTAAGAACCACAAGGTCTTGTTTGCTTGGTTACATACATTGTTAATATGCTCGTCCCAGCGGACTTCTCTTTGATTGGTAACACACAGGAAATTTACGGAGGAAACTGGCTCAAGTATACGGCCGTGCAGTTCGTATTGGTAGTGTAGAGGAGTAAAACTTCTAGAGACTGATAGTGTCTGGAACTTGGCAGGGGGAAATTCAATGTCCCAGCTCATCTCCCACTCAGTTAAAAGATTGAGATCCTGTTGTAGCTGGACTTTGTCAGATCTGTTGGCGATCGTTCTATACACCGCTGTATCATATGCGAACAGTCTTGCTTGTGATGTCAGTTTCTTGGGTAGGTCATTAATGTATGCTAAGAACAAACAGCGCCCCAGCACTGATCCCTGGGGGACCCCTGACCTCACATCGACAAAGGAGGAGCGTGTACCATCCACCACTACTGCTTGGCATCTGTGGTTGAGGAAGCTAGAGATCCATGATTAAGGGGTGCCTTGGATTCCATATCTCTGGAGTTTGTGTAGAGGCAAACTATGATCCACACGGTTAAACCCTTTGCGAAGTCCATTACCAGGACGTCAGTCTGCTTGTGGTTCTTCATATTCGTAATCAGGTCTTCTACAAATTCAAGAAGCTGGGTCTCACATGATCTATTGACTCAGAAGCCATGTTGACAGTCATTGAGTATATTTTGGCTTTCAAGATGCTTCAAGACTGTGCTTACGATTATGTGCTGTGACAGTTTGCAGACCACGCTGGTGAGAAATATCGGACAATATTTGGCAGGGTCGGAATGCTCCATTTTTTTGTAAATTAGAGTGACATGCTCTGTTCTCCAGTCTGCTGGAACATTTCTTGTGTGCAGTGACGATTGGAAGAGGATTATCAGTGCAGGTGCTATTTCTTTGGCTAACTCTTTGAGCACTCGTGGTTTGATGTTGTCAGGACCACATGTTTTGTAAGGGTTAATGGTATTGAGGAGGGCAAACACACCTTGTTCTGATATCTGGATATCTGCCATGACAGGGTAGGTTCTGTTCATCATTTTGGTCTTCAGAAGGAACTCAGTCTCAGAGTACTCTCTACCATCACCAAAGATAGACTGGAACTGCTGATTGAGTATATCCGCCTATGCTTTTGGGTCAGATGTCAATTGGCCATCCCACCTCAGGGGGAAACTTTAGCGTTAGAGGACTTTTGATGCTTCACATAGCTCCAGAAGCGCTTGTTCTTGACATCTTTGGTCTGTGTGTCTTACTCTGATAAGATGCCGTTCATGTAGTTCCAATACGATCTACGCAAAAAGCGTTGAATGGTTCGGCGGAGCCTCAGTACCTCCTCTCTCAGTTCAATCGAGCCATTTTTCTTCATACGTTTGTATTGGCGGTGTCTCCTGTGGATGAGCCTGCGGATTTCAGCCGTGATCCGTGGCTGATTTATCCTAGGTTTGGTGATCTTGTGTGGTATGACTTTCTTCACTGCATCAGTGATTGTAGTATTAAACTTTACCAACAGCATGTTTGAGTTTAGATCTGTGGTTGCAACCCTTAGGCCATCCCAGTCTGCCTTGGCATAACTTGGGATTTCTCGAATGATTAGTTTCCTTTTTTGTGTTGACCTGAAATTCACAATAAGAAATGCTGTGGTCCAAATCCCGGGGATGACCTCAACTTTTGGGACACGATGTGGACACTTGGTGAGGAGTAGGTCAAGTTAATGGGACACATTTTAAATTTAACCCTATTATTTATCTGTGTGCCATTTGTAGGGCCCCCTATCTCAGGTATAAATCAATGGGTACAGTTTGGAATGGGCCCCCTGGGCCCCTTGATCAACATAACAGTAAAAGGATTCTAATTATGGCATTTTTGAAGATTTTGATCGTATTCACAAAATAATAAGAAAAATATTTTTTACACATGTTTCGAGCAGGTTATAAAATTTAATCGAGAATATTCCATAAAAGTGTAAATTTTTACAAAGAGATGTATAGTGGAATCTAAGTGATTATTGACATTTTATTTAGTTCTATTCATTTCTATACTTCACCGGAGTTTACTGTTCTCTCAGTAAAACTGAAGAATTTTGTGATGCGGATCCCAAAGGCGTCGGGATCCCATCATAATCTTTATCCCAACGGGATCAGGATCCCATCAGAAAACGAGATCCCACCGGGATCGGGATCCTAACCTTTAATGATCCACTGAAATCGGGATCACATTGGGAAACGGGACTGCGCATAGATCGGTATCAGAATGGGATCGCAGTACCAGTGGGATCAGGGTCACACCAGGATGTAGTTTTAATGCAATCCTGCGCAACGCCGGGTATTTTGGCTAGTATATATACATATATATATACATATATATATATGTGATATTTTTAATTTTTATTTTAGCTTGCCTTTTTATGCTTTATATTATGTTTCTATATTTTAATGTATTTGTAATTTAAAGTAAAGTAAAAGTTTGAGCCATTTAACATACTGCTCTTGTCGGGTGACCAACGTAATTGTAATAATAATTGAAGGACTGCATTCCATTTACGTAAATGAAAAAGTAGAAAAAGGTATGTTGAAGCTTGAATCAAAGGAAAGTTCAATAAGATGTGAATGTTTCGGCATGGAGCCTTCTATAGCAAATAAGACAAATAGAAGTTCGACGAAAATCAAAGCACGGTAAAAACTTCAAAATCTACGAAATAAAGAGCACAATTTTTAAAAAAAAATTATTATTTAAAAAAAAACGCTAGATATCTTTGACAGCGTAAGGTTACAGTTGTATCCTTACAAGCACAGTGAGATTATAGTTATATATTTCATCACACTAAGATTATAGTTATATATTTTGTCACAGTGAGGTTACATAACTGTAACCTTGCTCTGCTAAAAAGTAAATAACAATAGCCTTCCTCTGGCACAAAGTATATAAAAGAAATATTACTCTAAAGGTATAGAAAAGTAACCTAACTCTGTCAGAAATTATATAACAGGAACCTCCCTCTCCGTCTCGCCTAACATGATCACCATGATACTGTATGTCTTGCCTCAACTGATCACATTATCATTGTTTTTCTTTTATCCCCTGTCCATAATATTACTGCCAGTCTTGTCTCCCTTGCCCACCTATTACTGACAGCTGCCAGTCTTGTCTCTCTTGCCTACCATATTACTGCCTCTATTCACCCTACTAGTGTCTGTTAATCCTCCTTTTCTTTCCCTATTACTGCACGACTTTTCCCCCCTTCCCTACCTCTTTGTTGTATGTTTTACCCCACTGCTCACCCTATGACTGGCTCGCGTCCCTCTCATTCCTTATGCAAAACGTTTTCTGACTGAGTCTATAACGTTGTTGTTTAGTTTTTCTCGTGAAATCCAAGGCATAAGTCAAGTAGCAGAATCTCAACATTTTCTTTGATGTGATTCCAAGTTAAAAAGCAAAAATACCATAACAGTAACCCCTCGAATAACAATTAATTAACAATTAAATAATGCAAACATAACAAGTAAATAACTATTACAGTTCACGATGACATAACAAATCAATACAATTAATGCTAACGTAACAGGTAAATAACTATTACAATTAACGCTCAGAGAGCAATCAATTCAATTAAACAATAAATGTAATTCTTACAAAACAAGAAAATAACTTATAAAATTAACGCTAAAATCACATTTAATTAACCTATAAAATTTAAGCACTCATAACAACTAAATAGCAATACAAGTATTACATACAGACAGAAGCTTTGATACAGTTCTTTACTTTATTTTTTTATATATAATATTACATATCGTATCATTTTATCTTTATTTTTTAGTGTTTAAACATAAAAAAAAAAAAAAATTGTAGATTGTTACTTTCTTGTACCTACTTTCATTATCATTTCACTTAAAATAACTCGAATATTAAAATATTATCACTGATATGCACTTGTAAGTGATCAAAAATATGTCTAGAACAGATTTCTGCTCCCTCTCACGTCACACATCTGAATGAGAACTAATAAATCCCCGATTTCGCTAAGAGAGCTCACACCAATTATTTCTCGAATGCGAAATATTACACAAATAAATTGTATTACCATAACTTTAGTATATTTTAAATTGAAATAGGGGCTCTTATAGGGGCCCATTTCATAAAGTAACATTTTAGTTATCTTAAATGGACATAGGGTTATAAAAATCATTCAGGTAAATTATAGATTTAAAATTTGTCCTATTAAAATTTGTTTAAAAATGCCATAGATATAGCTTTTTAAACGATCAAACTTTCTTGAAATTTCTAGATGGGCCCTGAATGGATTGGATAGTATTAGTTTTAAATCCACCGATATTTTAATACAGGATAAGAAGGGTAATGAAACAAAACTAGGCCTCGATCCACCTATTCATATAGAACCTATAGTGTTGTCTAAGCCAATTGATATTCATATAGATTATATTAGGAACACTGAGATTAGTCCCCGGCCCCAAAAGAATGTATACTATGAGTTCAGTACCCTTCGGTATTTGAATATCGATAATCAAGTGTATGTGTAATAAGTTTGTTAATGATCCAGCTATTCCTATAGGAGTATTAAGCCTATTGATATTATATAGCTTATATCAGAAAAACAGGAAATGGGGCCACCGGAGAGGTAAGGATATTATAAGCTTAGAACCCTTCGGTATTTGAGTATGGATACTCAAGTGTGTGTGTGTGCTAAGTTTGGTCAATACCCATCTATCCATGTAGGAGTATTTGTTGTTATTTTTATTTAGATAACTCACATTAGAAAAAAACGAATTCGGGGCCTTCGGTTGTGACTAGCGGGTAGAGTTTCGAAATGAAACCTGCACAACTTTTGTAAGTAAGCTGTCAAGAAATAAGCCTGCTAAATTTGAGGCTTCCATCTACAGGCGAAGTTGGAGAATTAGTGATCAGTTAGTCAGTGAGTGAGTGAGTCAGTGAGTGAGTGAGTCAGTGAGTGAGTGAGTGAGTGAGTGAGTGAGTGAGTGAGTGAGTGAGTGAGTGAGTCAGTGAGTCAGTGAGTGAGTCAGTGAGTCAGTGAGTGAGTGATGGCCTTGCCTTTGATTAGTATAGATTTCAAATAATGGCGTCATCCATTCTTGAATAGTTTAAAATGTGGAGATATTTTCATGATATTTATCTCTGGTTTACTTTGTCGTCTTAAATTAGACTCACCTCCCTCCACTTCAAACGAAACAAAATATAATTTAAAAAAATATATACATATAACATGCGTTGATCAATAGACTCTTGAAATATATTTTAAAGTCATTCGGAAAATTAAATCGAAATTGCAGACATATTAACTAATCTGGTTGAAGTGTCTCACAAAAGCTTTGTCATGGTTCATTATTGATTCACATCGGTGCTGTTTAATTAGAATCTGCTGACCATGAAACTAAACAACACATACAGATAGATATCAGCTGATGCATCAACGCCGTTTTAAACAAATACAAAAAAAATTAATGTAAATGTAGTTACAAAAATGCAGTTATAAGATGGGTATGTTAGGAAGTAATAAGATGGGTATGTTAGGTAGTAATAAGATTGTTATGTTAGGCAGTAATAAGATGGGTGTGTTAGGTAGTAATAATATTGTTATGTTAGGCAGTAATAAGATGGGTATGTTAGGCAGTAATAAGATGGGTATGTTAGGCAGTAATAAGATGGGTATGTTAGGTAGTTATAAGATTGTAATGTTAGGCAGTAATAAGATGGGTATGTTAGGCATTAATAAGATGGGTACATTAGGCAGTAAAAATATGGGTATGTTAGGCAGTAATAAGATGGGTATGTTAGGCAGTAATAAGATGGGTATGTTAGGCAGTAATAAGATGGGTACATTAGGCAGTAAAAAAGATGGGTATGTTAGGCAGTAATAAGATGGGTATGTTAGGCACTAATAAGATGGGTATGTTAGACAGTAATAAGATAGTTAAGGTAGGCATTAATAAGATGGGTATGTTAGGCAGTAATAAGATGGGTATGTTAGGCAGTAATAAGATGGGTATGTTAGGCAGTAATACGATGGGTATGTTAGGTAGTAATAAGATTGTTATGTTAGGCAGTAATACGATGGGTATGTTAGGCAGTATAAAGATGGGTATATTAGGCATTAATAAGATGGGTATGTTAGGCAGTAAAAAAGATGGGTATGTTAGGCAGTAATAAGATGGTTATGTTAGGCAGTAATAAGATGGGTATGATAGGAAATAATAAGATGGGTATGTTAGGCAGTAATAAGATGGGTATGTTAGGCAGTAATAAGATTGGTATGTTAGGCAGTAATAAGATGGGTATGTTATGCAGTAATAAGATTGGTATGTTAGGCAGTAATAAGATTGGTATGTTAGGAAGTAATAAGATGGGTAAGTTAGGCAGAAATAAAATGAGTATGTTAGGCAGTAATAAGATGGATATGTTAGCCAGTAATAAGATGGGTATGTTTTGCAGTAATAAGATGGGTATGTTAGGCAGTAATAAGATTGGTATGTTAGGTAGTAAAAAGATGAGTATGTTAGGCAGTAATAAGATTGGTATGTTAGGCAGCAATAAGATGGGTATGTTAGGCATCATTAAGATGGGTATGTTAGGCAGTAAAAAGATGGGTATGTTAGGCATTAATAAGATGGGTATGTTAGGCAGTAATAAGATATTAATGTTAGGCAGTAATAAGATGGGTATGTTAGGCAGTAATAAGATGGATATGTTAGGCCGCAATAAGATGGGTATGTTAGGCAGCAATAAGATGGGTATGTTAGGCAGTAATAAGATAGGTATGTTAGGCAGCAATAAGATAAGTATGTTAGGCAGTAATAAGGTGGGTATGTTAGCCAGTAATAAGATGGATATTTTAGGCAGTAATAAGATGGGTATGTTTGGCTGTAATAAGATGGGTATGTTAGGCAGTAATAAGATGGGTATGTTAGGCAGTAATGAGATGGGTATGTGAGGCAGTAATAAGATGGGTATGTTAGGCAGTAATAAGATGTGTATGTTAGGCAGTAATAAGATAGGCCTGTTAGGCAGTACCATCGGTAATATGCTTAGCAGGAGATGCTAGTAAAGCAATAATATCTCTCCTTTCAATTTGAATGCTGGTGCACAAACAAAAAGTGAGAGCAGGTCCACACAAGTCTCACAGGTTTGACTATAAAATATTAAAAAACCCATTACCGACCAGGAGATGATACAAAACACACATATTGACCAGGATCTATTACTAAAAAAAACAAACGTGACAATGATATTTTGTCAAGTATTTAAACACTAGCTTTTATAATCTGTTAGACAATGATGGCCTCAAAATGGCAACTTCCCATCTACTAAATGCACCTGGCAAAATTTGCATTCAAGTAACGTTTCTAATGATATTGTGAAAGATCTTTCAACACATGATGGGATTCTTTCCATCTACTTGCACAAGAAGGACTCAGTTTGTAACTGTTCCCTTGTTGTTTTAGTCATCCGTGAATGTAAGTAGGATTAAGCTGATGGAATATAAAGTCAAAGACAAAATATACAGTCTGATGGACAAAAGACATAGCCCGGTAAAAAGCTGATGGTAAATAATGCACAACTGTATGGACACAAAAAAAACACATAATCTGGTACTAATCTGATGGGAGGTGAGACTAAGAAATAATGAACAGTTTAATGGACAAATAATTTAGTCTCGTACAAAGCTCGTGTAGAGAAGTCTAAGAAATAAGGCAGAGTGTGATGGACAGAGCCTTGGAAATTATTTTTAGAAATTTCCGCACATACTTTAAAGTAAACCAGAATTATTTCTATGTCTTTTGTTGACAATTAAAATATTTGAAAAAAAGTGTTAAATTAAAATTTGTTGGTCTATTATGTATAATTTCAAGATCTTGGCCATATTCCACAAAAGCATTAAATTTTTTGGTTATAGGATTAAGCTGTTCCTGAACATCTAAAGTTAATGTTTGATCTTGTTTTTTTTCTTCCTCTTCGTCATGATGTACACTTTCCATTTAATTGAATTTTTAACGTGTTACAGATGGTAGACATCGCCAAGAATTCAATAAATACTGTAGGCACTCAATATCAGGTATGTTTGTTTAAGTGTTATTAGCGTAGGAAGAAAGGTTTGACAGTACGTTAACACTACTAATACTACACTACAGTCCTTGCAGTGACAATTGTTACTAAAGTATTACTCCACAGCTTTGAGTTCGTCTATTACACATTTACTTAATTTATTATCTAGCTAAAATAAAGTTTGTCAAATATTTTCAAAAATCAAATCACTGCCTATAATGATTCGTGACACATTAAATTTTAATTTTATTAGTAAAATTTTAATATATTTTTTTGTAAAATCTCCTTTCCAAAAATGTAGTTAAAAGCATTATTAGTGTGGCCATTATGATATTACTACATTACATTTTATTATTATTGTTGTATTGATATCGATATAGTTTATTGTATTAGTATGATCATATTGATATTACTACAGTTTATTTCATTAGTACGGTGGTATTAATTTTACTACAGATCATTGTATTAGTATGATAGTATTTAATACCACAGTTCCTTGTATGAGTGTGGTGAGATTAATATTTCTACAGTTCATTGTATTTCTACTGTGGGATTTTAACAATAAAGTGGCTCATCATAACCAAGGGATGTCAGAGACAATAACGTCCACCACAGCTATGTCTAGAAGTGCATGGATTTAAGTATATTAAATATCAGTGAAACAACATTTAATTTGTATGGAAATTATATTAAATATTGATGTAATAATACATTTAATAAGCATGCATATTAAACTTCATAAACAAAAAAATAATACACTTATTTTGTATGGTATAATACATTTAATAAGTATGAAAAGTGCAATTAATATGTATGAAATCATACATAATACATTTTAAAAAAAATACACCCAATGCTTTATTAGTCCTAATTTTAATCAACATTTTGTTTTTTCCCATGCGAAAATAGCATGGATACAAGCGCTATAAAATGTCTCAGTCAGCATTATCATCATGATAACTGAAAATAAGTCGAAGATGTTGGTGCTAAAGAAATTTTAGTCACCAAGTAACACTGACACTAGTGCTGTACCCGTGTTGAATGTACCCTACTGCGGTTGTACGCCTACACAAGTCAGCTACGTTGGGACCCAAGAGCAAGACCGGGTAATTAGTATAGTTTACATTTGTTGTTGTATAAGATTGATGTATTTTTTTTAACATTACTACTACTATTGAGGGCTTTAAGATTATTTCAAAATGGAAACAAGGAGTGGGAAGAAAAGTAGAGTGTTAGAGCTCAGGGAGGAGGCAGATGCGATAGGCTATAAAGATGAAGCCATCACTCAGTATATAGAAAAAAGGTTAAGCGAAGAAATAGAGAGGGAAGAACGGGAACGTGATAAAAAACATGCTCACGAGTTAGCAATGGCAAACTACACACATAATCTCAAACCAACACGCAATCACACCATGCATTCAAGTCCTTAACATTTTGTGTATTTAATTAATACTGTTTAGCTTTGAGTTTGACTTTTAAATATGTAATTTATTTATAATCAAATTAAAATTAAGTGTTTTAAGCATTTTATAACATCAAAACACTTTTTGTAAATGATTCATAAAACAAAATGTCTTTCAGCGATCAGCGAAATTTTAATTATGCAAAAAAAAAAAAAAAAAAAAACCCACCCTTTAACTAAACAAAAAAAAAAAAAAAAAAAAAATAAAAAAAAAAAAACCCCCAAAATTAACAAACCAATTTAAAAAAAAAAAAAAAA
>CAXITT010000944.1:153296-171812 GCA_964033795.1 Lymnaea stagnalis
CATTAAAATCAAAAGCAAATACTCGTCTGCAAACCAAATTGATCGCATATTGTATTATACACGTCAACCATGTACTTTGAAATGTGAACTTGTTTACGCCTGCTTAACTCGATCATACTAGGCAATGTGATTCTAGTAGATATTGCTTATATTATATAAAATGCATGTTTATTTCCTTTATTACAAGCACGTACCAGGCATGCGTTGCAATGCAACTCAAAGAAATAAATTGTGTGTGTTTTAATTTTTTTTAAGTACCCTTTAAAATTTGTGTTTATTTTCTTTTTTACCACAAGCTGCGTATTCAAATAAAATTTGAAGGTTTTTGGAAGCGTCAGCAGGTAACTCACATCTGTCGATGTGAGAAGTGAGAAGGCCACACACAGCTGAACATTTGATAAGTGATCAGGCCACATACAGCTACCCATGTGAGAAGCATGGCTTTTCAAAATGTTGTCCACACACTTGTAGAGATAGATCAACCCATGCAATAGTTTTGTAGTCCATTAAAATCAAAAGCAAATACTCGTCTGCAAACCAAATTGATCGCATATTGTATTATACACGTCAACCATGTACTTTGAAATGTGAACTTGTTTACGCCTGCTTAACTCGATCATACTAGGCAATGTGATTCTAGTAGATATTTTGTTTGAAATTATTTTGATTTAGCCCATTTAGAACATATCAACAAATGTTAGGCCAACGGCTACAAACGGCATATTGCAAAATTGATGTTCTAATTCATAAACCTACTTGTTATGTCACATACATACTGAAATGTCGCAGTTTTCATTTGATTCAATTCCATCCACCCATGCAGTAGCTCTGTGTGAAATTATACTAACAGAGCCCACATAAGAAACACGGTAATTTTTTGTTTTTTAAATGTATTGTCCAAGGTCCAAGTCATATTGTAAAATTGTTATATTTATTGAGAAAGCTTTTGCCGGCGTGCACACAAAAACTCAGGCAAGCTGTATCACCATCAGATCAATTGTACAGAAACGCATACTGAAGTTCTGTTTGGATTAAAGTGATTATGTCTTATAAAGGCTGTAGTCCACTTGCATTCGTTCTCTACGTCTACTTATACAATACAAATGAATATTCTGTATGTTGTATTTGATATTTAAATATGCCATTCTTAAAATAAAAAGTAATAAACAGGAAAATAGATTCGATCATTGTAGGGAGGAAATGCTTAAAGAAATCTCCCCTTTCCCTCTCATTGCTGTTTCTACAACCCTCCCCTCCATGTCCCAACTCTTCTGTCGTCCATTCATAAGTAACAAAGTCCCTATCCTCCCCTCTTGTATAGCTAAGTTATTTATTATCAGTGACATAGCTAGGGCTGGTGTCATAGGGTACGGTAAACTCACGGTGTGGACAACTCTCAACTACCGACTTCCAAGGTGGATTTAAGTCCACGGCACAACAATGAAAATTACAATAAAGAAATTTAAGGTAAGAAGTTACATTTATTTTATAAGAATTGTAACACCATTAAGTCACATTTATTTTTTCATTGAATTTCTTTTTTAAATTGTTCATTTCCTGGACTTCAACGCTACGAACCTGTCAATCATGTGATAAAATTGATTATCTTTTCCCGTATCTCTTTCAAATTTCATTTGGTTGTAGAGCAAGATCGGAAAGCCTTGACTGTGACATGAAAGATCGCACTTATTTATTGACTTGTATGAGTCTGTAAAAAAAATTTTCTGACATAACGCTACAGACACACAGATCATAAGAAACTTTTAAAGGGCTTAGCAAGAGTTTTGGACGAGGTACTAGGAAAGCCAATTCATCTATGAATTTCGGAAATACTTACATTTTCAATTTAAAAAAAAAAAATTAACAGCTTTTTTACGTCTTCTAATCTCTGGTATATCTTTGAAAAGTTCATCTCCTTGTAGCTAATCAAAATAGAACTTTAGTTTTGGAACGGACACCAAAAAGTCTTATTCACTTAAGTTGAACAAACCCAAACATATCTTCTACTTTCTTGATTGCTGATGATCTGATCTGGTGTTAAGAATGAAAGTGATCATTACACTCAGGCATATCCTAGGTGTTTTCTTCTCACAGACAGAGTTCAGTATTTATTAATTGATATCCTGTAGATCTCTTCTTAACCCTTGATCTCCTCTCTACCGAAAGTCAACATTGGTCTTCTTTAAAGGTGTTTTTTAATATTTTATTTTACGATCATGGCAAGCATGTAATAATATGGTAAATATAACTCACTAACAAATCCGACATGTAATAGTAAGGTCGGTGGACGTCATTTACAATCTTTTCTTATATGTAATATTTTATATTAAGTTCTGTTTTTATATCTTTTTTTAGAGGATGAAAAAATGTCAAAACTTATTTTCTGTAATATAGAAGAATAAAACATTATTGTAGACAGTTGAAAGAATGGTGAAGTGTTAGGAAATTTTAATGTATAATTTTAGTAAGTTTTTGGAACATACTTTTTTAATATAAATTATCTTACAACTTCATTAAATTTTAAATATGTTGAATTTTGTTATTTAGAAACTCTAGACACGAGCAAGTTATAACTAATACGAGAGTCATTCACAAATATATTATATTTTACTAAAGAGTCATGGTTCATTGTTATAGAATTCCATGCTAAATAACGTGTAGAATTTTGCTACAAGAACACTCTGATAACAGAAATGCATTTTAAAATATTAAAGAGAAAAACAGACGAATATAATAAATATATTATATGTATTTATATGTGTCTAAATGTTAATATGTTATTTATTGTGAAAATTGTGTGCTTTGTGTCTAAATTGCAACATCTTATTTCGGGGGAAAAGTATGTGATATCAGTCTGAATGTTAATCTTTTATTTATATAAACAATTGCGCTATGGGTTTATTTAGATTATTGATATCTCATTTCTAGCAAAAAATTATGTGGTATGGTTTAAAATGTTAATAACTTATTTCGAATGAATATTTTGTGATATGTGTCTAAATTTTAATATCTTATTTCTAGTGAATAATATGTGATATTGGTCTAAATGTTAATATCTTATTTAACCGTTGTCTAAATTCACTACAACACGAACTATTTCTTCTCACTACTGGCACTGCTATTAACTTTACTCCAAAACAGTCATACTAGGTCTCATTACTGGCAACGTTGTCAAATCTCACTACAACGTAACTTGACCCCCTACCAGAAAACGGCCAACTTGTAAGCGATGCACTATGCAAAGCAGAATTTCTCATACGGCAGTTTAAATCCGTCTCCACCAAAATGTCGACCCCAGTCATAGCATCACTAAAACCTTCACCTGTTACAATAGGCCCACCTTAACATAACTGAACCAGGAGGAGCCAAACTTCACCGTCATAACCCGTTAATCTACCGCCAAATATCCCTGAATTCCGTCCCATGCACAATTCTAGAACACATCATCTGTCGCCACATCATGAATTACCTTGAACACTACAACATTTTGACAAACTTAAACTCCGCTCTGGATTTTCAACAGAAACTCAATTAATCATCACCACCAAGTACCTCCTAACCTCCTTTGACAAAAGTACACAGGTTGACATGGGAATTCTCAAATTTTCCAAGGCCTCCGACACTGTCCCACACCTCCTTCTAAATAGGCTTCACATCTACGTCATTAAAGGAAACCGTCACTTCTGGCTGTCAACATTCCTAACACAAAGGATCATGCAAGTAATGGTAGACGGGTCAGATCTGAGAAAGCTACCATAGACTGAGAAGTTCCTCAAGGCACAGTGCTGGGTCCTCTTCTCTCTCTCTCTCTCTTTTTGTCACATAAACGACCTCCCCGGTACTGTAAAATCTCAAGTGAGGCTGTTTCCTGATGACTGTCTGGTCTACAAATATATAAACGAATACCATGACCAAAACCACATCTAAGAAGATTATTAGTGCCTTATGAACTGGGCGGACAAATGGGGCATGAAATTTAATGAAACCAAACGCTACGCTGTGAGCATCTCAAGAAAAAACCATCAACCTATATGTTTTATAAAAACGAGACAATTCTTCAACAAATATCCAATATCCATACCTTGGAATTCTCTTCTCAAATAATCTAAAATAGTCGCTGAATAGAAACTAAATTTTAAAAAAAGTTGTTACGACCTTTACTTAATAACTTGAGACCTTCATCAAATGTCGTGGCCTTCTTACGTTGTCTCAAGTTACGACCTTCTCAATACTTGATATGTTAGGATCTTGGTCCTTACGCTTCAACACATCACGCAGTAGTTACGTTTCTGCACAGTCAGCAGACTCCACGTTGTCTAGGGGTTTACAACACTGTCTTAATATATATATAGATCACAACTCCAGCATGGAAATACAACAGTTCTTTATTTACAGGATCCAATAGCAAGTCACAGTGACAACGTTCAATAGTGATAATACTAACTCTCAAAACTACTGTCTCGGCTGGACTCTCTAACTAATCTCTCGTCTGGACTCATTAGCCCAACTAACAACCAACCAACACACAGCCCGTTTACATCCCTACAAAATCACTCAACATACACTAACGTTCCACAGCACGGACTAACTTCACGCTCTGACCTCACGATCAACAACTCACAAAACACTCTCACGATTCACGACTCCCCCTACCCAACATTCACAACAAACTAGCTCACAACACTCCTCCCCCCTTTCGTTGACATTACTTACACATCAGTGATGTCACACATCACTTACACATCAGTGATGTCACACATCACTTACACATCAGTGATGTCGTCACTTACACATCAGTGATGTCACACATCACTTACACATCAGAGATGTCGCACACTAAAATATTGAAACATAAATGGTAATCCTATTCCACTTTATGTGACACCAACAAACTATTGACGAATTATTTCCATATTGAAAAAGATTACACTTTCATTATAGTATAACTTTTCCCTTGACATCAAGTCCATCCCCCTTTTTTTTTCTTTGTTTTCCCAAGCCTATTGTTAAGTACGTCAGCATATCAAGGCATTCATGTCTTGGAGTACTTAAATTAACTGAAAACACGCTGATATCTGAAGCAAGACGGTATGGTATCTAGACACACCAATACCGACAGGCTATGTTACTTAACTGGCTTTTATATGATTAAATCTAGCTAAGGACATATATTTTGCAAATCATATGTTAAGTAGTCTTTCCATTTTGGTTCATTTAAGAGACAATTCAACCTGGACTTACAGTTGAATCATGTTTACCAACCCCTGAGAAAACATTGGTTAATATCTTCACTTCTCATGAGATCATACATCCAGTAATCATGACATGATACAGTTAACAGTCATGGAATAATACATTTAATAGTCATGGAATAATACCACAATCGCGATCCACCAGTTTACATTTCCCCTTTTCACCCCAAACCATGATAATGTCAGTAGAGCAACTGAGCTATTTATGAAATACATTTTATGTGAAATGGGACAATTAGACCAATTGGGGCAGTATGTCGGCCGCGAAATTGTCAGTTCCCTTAATATGCTGCATTGTAAAACTATACTCTTTTAGTGTCAGAGCCCAACTTCATATACGGGAGTTACCTAAGTTGGCGCTTTAAAGAAATGACAGTGGTTTGTGGTCACAAAGTAGTTCGAAAACTTGCCCGTACAAATACTTAGAGAGTCGTTACACTGACCATACTATAGCCAGACACTCCCTTTCAATGACCGAGTATCTCTGTTCTCTCGGGAGGAGTTTCCCGCTCATAAATCTGACAGGGCGCAGCATCCCGTCAACGTGTTGCATCAAACAGCATGAAATCCCGATGTTGGAGGCGTCCGTCTGGAGAGTGAATGGTTCTGAAGGATCGGGTAGTTTTAGAATGGGTTACCTCACCAAATGTCTCTGAATGCATTTAAGAGCATTATCGCACTCAATTGTCCAGTCTAATTTTGCAGGGGCTCCCCCTCGCAAGAGATTGGTTAAAGGATGTATATCAGAGAATTTAGGGATAAACTTATTATAGTAGTTTACAAGTCCTAACAAGCTTCTCACTTCTTTCTTAGTTCGGGGGGTTCTAAGTTTGAAAATTTTGTCAACATTGTTCGGGTCGGGTCCTTGTTCCCCTTTTCCGACACTATGTCCGAGAAACATAACATTTTCGAAGCCGTTAACCCAGCTTCCCTCAATTTGTTAAACACTTCAGTTAATGTTTCCATATGCTCCTCCCAAGAATGAGTGTAGACACAAATATCATCGAAGTAAGAAAATATATTGTCAATATTATTCAACAGTGTTCTAATTACTCTGGTGAAAATGGAGGGGCTGTTTTTTAGGCCAAATAGTAAACAGAATTGAAAATGACCCAACTGTACCCTGAAGGCCGTATAAGGCTTACAATTTTCAGATACAGGAATCTGCCAGAATCCTTTCGTAAGGTCTATTTTAGAAAAATATGTGGCTGCGTATAGCACTGAGAAAATATCTTCTGGGTCAGGGATGACTTCGGCATCGAACTCTGTGATAGAATTAAGTTTGCGATACTCTACGCAGGTACGAATCGAACGATCTTTTTTCTTAACTAATACCACAGGGGCGGCATATGGTGAAGTACTTTCTTCATTGATCCCTAATTCTAACATATTTTTCACTTCGTGGTCAAGCTTATCTCTTAAATGTCATGGGACGGTGTATTGTTTCAAAACTATTGGCTTGTCTGATGCGACTCTTATGTTAAACTCTTCAACTTTTTCTTTCCCTGGAATGTCAGATATGACGTCGTCAAATTCAGCCCCTAGCCTTGTGACCTCGTCTGTTTGGCTTGGTGACAAATCACGATTAATGCAAACTTGTTTGAATTTTTCCTTATCTGTGTAGCTTGGCGTCAGTAAAGTCAACAAATCACCTGTTGTGTTTATATCATTATTGTCATTGAAATCATCCTCCGTAACATTGGAAGTGTTGCAGCCGTGTAACATGTGTTCCTCTTCCACTGGTTGAACATCTTTGTGACGGTCATGATATTTCATCATTCTGTTAATATGATATGTTTTTGTGAACATCCCTTTCTTAATTGTAACATTAAATTTTGAAGTACGCCGAATAACTTTATATGGTCCATCCCAGAATAAAGCCAGTTTGTTTTTTTCTTTTGGGTTTCAGAAGCAGAACGTAGTGCCCCACATCGATATTCTTAGAAGTGGTCTTTTTGACATAATATGTTTTCATTTAAACTTTAGAGGTTTCATTGCAGGAGAACGCTAGTTCTGTTGTCCTTTGAAGTCTGTGCCTTATATCTAGTAGGTATTGATAAACGGTCTTTGTTTCTCCCTTTATAAAGTCATCGGTAAACAGATGCTTTATTATAGACATTGGGCCTCGTACTTTACGCCCATAAACCATTTGGTAAGGAGAAATCTTTGTGGGTTCATTAGGCACCTCCCTCAGAGCAAATAATGATGAACTTATAAACCTATCCAAATTATCGCGTTCTTCTGCGTTCAGTTTTCGCAGCATAGATTTAAGTGAACCATTGAACCTTTCAACTAACCCATTCGAATTTGGGTGATATGGGGATGAGATTACTCTTTTAATGGCAAAGAAATTCGTGACCTGGGCATATATCTCAGACTTAAATTGAGGTCCATTATCGGATAATATTTCGTCTGGAAAGCCTATTCTAGAAAATATGACGCCCAGTGCCTCTATTATTGTCTCAGCAGTTGTATCTTTTAAGGCAACGCCTCAGGCCATCTTGTTGCAGTGTCAATTAGGGTCAAGATGAATCTATTTTTTTTGCTGTCATTCGCATGGGACCCACAATGTCAATGGCGACTTTAGTAAAAGGGTTTATTGGTACGTTCATTTTCCCTAATTCTACAGGTTTATTCTGTCCTGGGTATCTGGCCTTTTGACAGATATCACATGTTTTTATGTAATTTTTAATATATCTATCTATCCCAGGCCAATAAAATTGATTATATATTCTTCCCCGCGTCTTGTTTATGGTCACGTGTCCAGCTAGAAGTCCCGAATGCCCATTTGAGAGAATAAAGTCCGTTCTATTTTCAGGTATTATCAGTTGTTCCTCTTTTTGCCCTCCCTTTTTTTCATAGTGCTTATAAAGAAGCACTTTCCTGACAATAAAAGTCGATCTTTTGAAATTTTATCACGTTTACCGATAGGATCCCGGTCCCGGTTTGGTCCCGTTACCCGATTTGTTCCCGTTACCTATGGTTTCTAGTAAACCAATGGATCTCACTAACGATTAGGATCTTATTCCTATGTAGGATCATTCTCAGTGCCATAATGTTCGAATAAGCGTTTACATTACGTTATATAACCTCTTAGAATAATATAGAACCTTCTGGAAGATTATAGATTTAATTTGAAATGCTCCATAAAACCTGTAAAAAAATACTATTCTAATCATTTATTTTTCAAATACGCAATATTATTCAACTATCTTGCACTACTATAACTATATTACATTTAAATTAAAATAGGGGCCCCTGTTGGGGCCCATTTAATAAAGTACCTTTGTAGTTATGTCTGAGATGGGGGGGGGCAGGGGCTATAAAGATCATTCAGATAAATTATAGAATTACAATTTAAAAATGGTCCCATTAAAATCAATTCAAAAATGCCGTAGATATAGCTTTTTTTTTAAATTATCGAATTTTTTGGAAAATTCTAGATTGGATATTATTTATTTTAAATCCACAGATATTTTAATACAGACTAAGAAGCGTAATGACCCATCAATTCACATAGAAACTATACCGTTGTCTAACCCTATTGATATTGATTTAGCTTATATAAGGAAAATGAACTGGGCCCTCCAGCACCCGGAAAATGGATATTATGAGTTCACTCCCCTTCGAATATGAACGATCATGTGTATGTGTAATAAGTTTGGTCAAGATCCTTCCATTTAAGTATCAGTATTAAGCATATTGATATTTATATAGCTTATATTAGGAGAAAATGAATTGGGGCCCCGAGCCCCCAAAAAATGAATATTGTGAGTTCAGTACCTTTCAGTATTGGAATATGGATAATAAAGAGTATGTGTACTAATTTTGGTCAAGATCAATCTACTCATGTAGGAGTATTTGTTGCTAATTTTAATTATATAGCATATATTAGCGAAAAAAACAACGAATTCGGGTCCCCGGCCCCAAACGGAATGTTATAAAAGATACCTAAACCCTTACTAGTTCTTTCTGAATAATGATGCATATATGTGCCAAGTTTGGTCAAGATCCATCAATCCATGTAAAAGCCTCTGTGGAACAAACCGCCAAACAAACAAATCCACAAATTTTCACTTTTATAAATATGATTTGATAAAATATAGCAATTGACCCGGCATTGCACGGGCTTGCATTAGGACCCCGATCCCGATAAGACCCCAATCTCTAAAGGACCCCCATACCATTCTCACCACGATGCCGGTGAAATCCCTTTTCCCGTTTTGATCCCGTTCACCGTGGGATCCCGTTTTCTTGTGGCTACGATTCCAGGGGGTATCCAGATCCCGGTGGGATCCAAATCCCGTAGGTGTCTTGATCCCAGTAGAATCCGGATGTCAGTTGATCCCGATGGATTACCGATCCCGTTAAGATACCGTACACTGTTGGATCCCGTTCCATCTCGGCACTCTCTATTCCGATGTTATTCCTTTTCCCGATAGGATCCCGATGCCTGTTTGATCGCTTTACCCGAAGGGATCGTGTAATCGATCTGTACCAGTTTACTGTTAGATCTCGACCCCCCATAGGATCCTTTTCCTCATTTGGATCATTCTAGGTGCGATTTTGTTCAAATAAGCTTTTAAATTCCATAATATATTGCAGTAGAACATTTAAGAACAGTTTGGAACATTCTAGATTAAGTTTAATATCCTCCATGAAAAGTTTAAAACATTACATTTATTAGTATTTATTTTTTAAACACGAAATATTATACAACTAATATTCACTACTATGATTATAGTGTATTTTAATTAAAATAAGGGCCCCCATGAGGGCTTATTTAATAAAGTACCTTTTTAGTATGTCTGAGATGAGAGGCCCTACAAATATCAGACGCATAAATAATAGAGTTAACATTTAAAACTGATCCCATTAAAATCTACTTACAAATGCCATAGATAGAACTTTTCAAAAGTATCGAGCTTTCTGGAAAATTTTAGAATGGGTTTTATTAGACTAGTTTTAAATCCACCGATATTTCAATACGAACAAAGAGTGTAAAAGAAAAAATGAACTGGGGCCCCGGCCCAGAGAAATGGATATTATGCGTTCAGTGCCCTTGGATATTTGAAAATGGATAATAAAGTACATGTTTACTAAGTTTGGTCAAGATCCATCAACTCCTTTAGGAGTATGTGTTGTTATTTTTTTATATAGATCAAACAGAATATCATAAAAAGTTCATAGCCCCTTACGAGTTCATTTCGGATAATGATGGAGATATGTGTCAAGTTTGGCCAAGATCCATCAATCCATGTAAAAGCATTTGTAGATCAAACAGACCAACAAACAAACAAACCAATCGACAAACTTTCACTTTTACAGATATCTAGATTTTATAAGATTTTCGTACACAATTTGCAAGATTATCATTGAAAACATGCTGACTATTCATTCATATTAAATCCCTAGATGATGGGATCGAAGTCAAGTGGACTAGACTTTTATATATTTCATAATAGTCTAGTTATAGATGTAGTGGCCAAGCGGACAACCCTTGTAAAGCATAATTAATATTATATATACTTCTTGTAAAGTTTGAAATTTAAAGTGTGTTATTAAATTTTAAAAAAGGAGTTAAATAAAGAATGTTTTTAACAAATTTAGCAATAATTTACAAAACCATTGTATATAAAAAAAAACAATACATTTGCATGGCACAGAAATAAAATAAAAGCTCTTACTAAATCCTAAATAATATCGAATAAAACATGTAGTGTAAAAATGCGATTGTTTCCCTTGAAACACATTTATTTTGTATAAACATTGCTTAGATAAAAAGAAGAGAACATTTTTGAAAACGATTATGTGAATGGTTCAAATTAGATACCATGACAATATGATAATGTTATTTTGGCTAATAGCCTTTCTCGAATTACAGAGGTGAAAGAACACGAAATATAGGTCTTCAAAATAATATTATTTATAATGCTATGTTAGGCCATAAACCTTCTAACTAAATCACAATAAACTCCTGGCTTTTTAACTTGTAGACTCAGTGCATGACTAGGCGCGTCCTTCATATATTGATTGACAATCTAAGCTCAATGATTCAAATAGTTAGGTGGTCTATGGTGTCACGAGCTCCCTTATGTTCAGTGACACTTTCTCACATTTCTACACTACCTCTGACACCAACTTGTTTTAATGTGGCCAATGAAAACATGACAGCAATACTTTTTCTATGAAACCACCTTGTTTCATTGGCTCATGGAAACACGACAACAATACAATAAACAAAATGGATCCTCAATAGAACTTAAAGTAACGAAAAATAACATATCTTTTAAATTTACTGTCTAATATTAAAGGTATTAAATAAAAAAAAAAATAATGTATACATTTCTTATGAAACATGAAATAAAACACCTTAAAAGATATGCTATACAATATAGATTGCTGTCCCATAAATAAGACTATTCAAAAAACATATGCTTAACACAAGTAAGCCACAATAGAGGCAATCCTAACGGATGCTTCAAGTTAGACGCTAAACATCTTTATAGCGATGACTTGAACAAGTCGCTTCTCTTCAAAATTAAGCATCTTTTCTATCGACAATGTTTTTACCTGGATCTTTCATACGTATCGCCTTCGCTCTGTGTTGGAATCCCTTCAATGTCAACACGGCCAACCTTTTGTCATGATTTATTTCAACTAGCCTTAAATAAATGCTCAATATTGCTGAACTATATAAAGTAATCATCTACACAATGTGATGTATGCAGAGCTAAACCTAAACACTTAACGTACTCTTCAAAATATAACTTAACATAACACAGTTAATTACTGTGGGAAAAAGCAACTGGTACAAGCTGTGACTGAGTCCAAGACTTAACACACAGGCAAGAAGAATTCTCGTGAGGAATGCAATTGGTGGTCAGTAAAGTAACTTTATTTGGTGACAACCGTTCCTCCCTTAACGTCTATCAATGACGCCTCCCATTTGTAAAAGTTCCCATATGATATAATTAATAGCTTCCATCAAGCTACGCTAAACTCACTCCTCAAGGTGTTCTAACGTGTATCAAAGACATATTCATATTCTTCCATCCTTTTGATAGCAAATTGCGACATTCAACATTCATGGCCGTCCTACTTTCCCACGATAGGTAGAACTTTTTAGAGCACTGTATTTTTCAAAACACTTTTCCTCTTTTCAATTGTTCAATTCTTAGTCTGAAGTTTGAACACTAAATTCTATTTTTATAAAGAACGTTACCTGAATGTAAGTTTGAATTTTGAGGCTTGTTTATAATCTTATAGTTTCAAATTATAATTCTCTTATTAGAGTGTCTTTGGTGCAAATCTTTTGCAAGTTCATTTAGTTTTCATAACAACGCATTATGACTCTGTAGTTAAATGACATACATTAGTGAATGACTCTGTAGTTAAATGACGTATATTGGTTGATGACTTTGTAGTTAAATATCGTATATTGGTTGATGATTCTGTAGTTATATCACATATATTTGTGGATGACTCTAGCATGAGTCTCTTGTCAAAACAATTATACTTAATGACAAAACAAAACAAAAAAGACGAATCAATAGATAAAATGACATGACCAAAGTGATTACACAAATATACTTAGTAACAAAACACAAAGACCATTCTTATCAATATCTAAAAGACATGATCGATATGATTAAAATGGTATAATTTCAAGGTGTATTTCAAATGTTATTTACGTATTAAAATATATTAAAGTAAAACGATCGATGTATCACAAATCACTTGCTAACTTTGCAACAGTATATGAGCTAAAGTTAAGATGGAAAAAGTAAATAATCAATAATAGAATACTCGAAAAAACCCTTTTACAAAAATCTACTAAAATGTTTAAAATAAATAATAATTCTCAAAAATGAGTTGTATTATTATTGCATGTTTTATTTTATAGATTTTTACAATTTAATTTAAGTGTTAAAAAACAATGGGGGGGGGGGGGTTAAATTCCAATAATTTTGCTTACAAGGGAAATAATTATGAACCCTTTTAACTATTCCTTTAAATTTATTTTTAGATAGTGTTTGGGGTATTTTATTTTGAATTTGTAGAACAAAAGTTTATTGAAAAATTATCAAAAAAAAGATTACATGTTTTATTTTATAGATTTTTACAATTTAATTTAAGTGTTAAAAAACAATGGGGGGGGGGGGGTTAAATTCCAATAATTTTGCTTACAAGGGAAATAATTATGAACGCTTTTAACTATTCCTTTAAATCTATATTTAGATAGTGTTTGGGGTATTTTATTTTGAATTTGTAGAACAAAAGTTTATTGAAAAATTATCAAAACAAAGATTTATTGATTTTTACATTTCAGACATAGTTTTAATAAACATTGAGATAACTTGTATATAACAAATTTATATTGAATTTAAAAACAGATCAGTATATTTTCTAACAATTGTCAAGCCTGGGATTGTTCCCGATATCAATCCCCTACATGTAGGGATGCAATAAATTGAAAAAATGAAAAATGTCTGCCAATATTTATTTGTTTTTCAAATAAAATTCAAAATACTGTCTTTGATGTTAGATAGTTGTACAAGAATTATGAAATTGATCCGTGATAGACGAGCAATAAATGGTTTCCTCCGGTTTTTGTTTCCGTTTAAGATTACTATAATCTATAACATGACATTGCTTTTATTTATAGACAAAAAGGCCCATTTTTTCTGCTTCACCATTCAAACAAACTTATTATACATTAAAGAGTTTTTTTACATCTAAGTTTTATTATTAAAACTATTTTTTATCTTTAAATGAACATTCAGTGAACACTATTGATGTGTTCTAAATATATTTTTTATGAAATAGTACAATAATAGTTTGCATGTAGAAATGTACAAAATGTCAGAAAATCTTAGGAAAATCAAGGCATATTTCAAATGGAGACATAATCGTCTAAACTATGGGGCAAGTTAGGTCAGATAACCCCACGGAAAAGGATACGTTTATACTAAAAATAAATCACTTTTTGCATTGTATACCAATGACTATAAAATAGTTTTGATAAAATTAATAATATTTCATATTAAAGTTTCAAATGATAAGTGATGAGAAGGGAAATGTAGGTATCGGACCAAAGGACAATAGATGATGGAGTAGTTAACCTGACATTGGCATGTTTATTGTAGTACAAAGGAAGACATGATAGCCTGATATTTTCAAACATATTTTCAAGCCCCCATTTCTGCCCTTCTTATGTAAAAAAAATGATTTTATATCTAGCATTGTTCTGTATTACTTGGTTCTAATAGAGACAATAGTTACTAGCGCAGTTAGTGTTAGTGATACCCTAGTCTTGCCAAGACTTATGCCACGCTCCAATTAACCAAACAAACAAAGCATTTTACTATACATTCTGCCTCTGAAGAATCAATACTTTTCTAGGTTGAAGCCTTCCCCAGACCCCTCCACCGAGCAACTTAAATCGGTGCCCAAATTTACCGCTTTAAATTTTGATTAAGATGATCACAGATCTTGATATCGATAGATACTAACTTGTGGCTTAAATATTATTAGTGCCGACATAGGCGGAAAATAATTCTGTGTGTTTAGTGTCAGGAGACAAAATACGCCCCTTCCCCAACCCCGAAACCCATTATTTTCAACTATTGAAAATTCCATGTACTAGTCAGGCACACTAGGATGCATGTCAGCTCTGCCACAACATTAAAAAATCAGAAATGCCACCCCCCCCCACCACAAGTAATCGATGTCTGAAAAAACAATGTACATTAGTCCTCTATTTTGTTTCGTGGACTGAACGATGGCATATTCATCACATAATTCAAAATGCAACACGATAAGAAATTAAAACATTTGTATTTGGTGTTCCTTAAAAATCCGGAAAATGCAAAATTGAGAAAAATGACAACACAAATTATAAAATTGTGTTTTTTTTTTAAATTAAAGGCTGCATGAACGAAACAGGATGAATACCATGTACATATATCCTTCATGATTTAAAAAAAAATAATTAGAAAACTAAGACAGAAAAGATAGGAAAAAAAATAACACACGAACCTAATAAATAAAATGCATAAATACAAACATTCTGAAAACTTTTCCTATGAGACATTTGTTTAAAAACAATCCATCATAAAGTAAAGAATCTCAATTTAAATAAGCATGCAAAGTTTCAATTATGCAGTTCTAAAACTATTCATCCTTATTCATCAATTTATGTCAGTAAAAAATAAAGAAAATTCTATATCTATAAAAGCTGAAAAAGACACTGAAACAACATTGGATGCTTACATCATGAACACATTCCAAGAAAATTATTTTTAGGTTGTAAGACAAAATTTGGTATCAAATGAAAGATAATTGAATGGACTATATGATTGAAAACTAAATTCTTCACTTTAACTAAAGGAACATTAACTAAAATAAACTACCACAAATGACATCCGAATAGCATTGGTCTATTGGACCCGGGTTTGAATAGCGGCAGCCATTTATTTACACACCAAAAACTTATAATTTTCAGTACATTAAAAACATTCACAAATTTATTTATACAAGTAGTTGAAAATTGTTGGGGCAGCCATCTTTTTCTTTTCAGGGTAAAATTTTGTTTTACCTTCGGTCGCCCCTTTGGGCGAATTCTGTCAAAGTTAACCTTCCCAAAATACCTCAAAGCTACATCAGGAATAATATCTTATATGTCTTGCATCGATTTTAAAAATTCATCACACGACTCAGTATAAACTTGAGAGATAAATCCTTCAAGAATTAGCTTAACATGCTCAGGACCCACATGTTTCAAAAGAAACCTGTGCACAACCTGGTTAGTGGGAAAATGACATAAATTAATAGGTACATTTGGAAGCAGAGATATCAGCCATGTCTTTGTCAACCACAAAGCTCTTGAAAAGGCTTGCATCAGAACTCTTCAGAAGAAGCTGCAAACAAAGAAAAATATATTCCTTATCTTCATATTTTACAAAACCATGAAAAACAGGAATGCCCCTACCCTCCCCATCAATAACACTACAGTAAAAAATGGATGAAAATATTTATTGGTTTTATATATTAAATCCATTAATAAAACATCTTGATAATGGGCAATAATTCTAATCATATCATCATTCATGTATGATAAATACTTAAATTCCCCACTTTCTGTTAGTCCATAGGACACACTTCCACCAGCTTGTGATATAGAATGAAGTATAGATTGAGTTTCAGTTGCATCAGAAGATGATTTATTTATTATTGACTTAATATTGTAAATATCCCTGGGAAGCAAATCCACATCATGCTGTTGTTCAAGCACTTGCCGGGCCTCAGATGCCTGAATCGTGGTGCAGGACATCAACAGAAGCGTTGCCGCATTTAGTTCTACCTTGCAGTTTTCTGGATGCAAGCGGCACATCTGGAAAAAAAACACACAAAGGTTATTTTGCAATAATAAATATTATGGAAAAAGATATGCCCTGAAAACATTATTATTATTAGTGGTCTTATAAAATGTTACCTTTAAGCTGCGCTGCCGCTCAGCCATGTCAAAGGCGGTGCGCAACAGTTTTTAGTTTTTATTTATTTATTTATTTAGGCATTTTTATATAGCGCTTACCATAAAGCTCTAAGATCTTTACAATTATTAAAAAACATGTAAACTAAGTAAAATAAAAATGAGACCATAGGATAGTAACTACTATACTATAGAAACAATGAAAATGGCTATAAAACGAGGACACACATTTCCCTGTAAGTGTGTGTATGTGTTTCTGGACTGTAAAATTTTGTACACAAAAAAATTGATGCTGTAAAACCTTACACATAACTGTATGATTTTGCACACAAACCAACAAACCATAGAGGGAACATTGGTCTTATTTAGTGCGGTATCCCAGCCTAGGGATGGGCTCACAGTGGTGTACAAAAAAATAACAAACCTTCACCTTGGTGATAAAAGTTTTAAGTTTATTATATTTCACAATAATAAAATTAACATTTAAAACTCTGTTTGGACTATTTAAAATGTATTTAATTTAAGTATACTGTTAAATAGATGTGTCTTAATTTTTTTCAAAACCTTTCTATGGTAAGGGTGGTAACCTTAACCTTAACATAAAGTTTTCAGTGATAAAATTTCTGAGCGCCCTAGATTGAATGGGTTAATGAATGGTATAAAACATTATTTTAAAATGCATCCATTTCTAACTCTATAGTACTAGAGTACCTGTAGGTGACAACAACCTGCCACAAGAATATGCTATTTATTACTATTATGTAAATATTTTTCGCTGCACATGCACTTAGTTTTTTTATATTTCATGGCCAGGATGTTCATGCATTGATTTGATAATTTATAGCCGAGATGGATTTCTCTTGGCAACAAGCTTTATCTTTGCCGACATCCCAATTTTAAAGAACTGAAAAATATAAAAATTCTCAACAAATTGCCAAAAGTGGTAAGGGCTAATCTAGAGCACGAATGCCAGGGCGTCATTTGCTTCTGAATTATAGTTGCAGTGAATTAGGGTTTACGTTAGGTTGAGGGGTCGATTTAGGGATTTAGGGTTCAGCTTAGGCATAGTGCCGCATAGGCATAGGGATCAATATAGGGATACATTAGTCGCGGCCATCGATAAAATAGTGGCATTCGTCCTCTATATTTACCGTGGTAATAATCATTGGCTTGGAGAAAGAATTATTACATGACAAGACCAAGTAAATTTAAAGTCAACCTATTATTATTACTTTATTACTTACGCTTGTGATTTTCTTTTGCCTGTTGTCGTTAAAGACTTTGACTTGTGTTTAACTCTTTGTTTACAGCAGTGAATTATATGTTCATATTTAAGGTGTTCCAAATTGGGATCTTTCATCTTCTCTGACGATCTTTTGTGAAACACACATTGTGTTCTTTACAAAAATAATTCAATTCGTCTTCAAAAGACGCATAGGTGTCAGAAATTCTGCCAACCTCCTTTTTAATAAAAGAAAGCGCGGCAAACTTGTCGATTATTAAGCCTCTGGTTCGGATCATATTTTTTATCGATTACTAAGACTTTCGGGTGCGAATAGTCATTGGCGACGATGGGTACTCGGATACCTATAGCCACTTCGTTTAACAAAGTTAAACATTTTTGTCAGAAAATATGTTCAAAAATTAGGACTTTTATTTGTAAAAAAAAAAATAAAAAAACAGACACATTCGACTTATGTTTGAAACATGTACTATTTATATGCCGTCGTTACAATCTACATTTCCTAAAAAAAAAAAAAAAAAAAAAAA
>CAXITT010000944.1:171979-183851 GCA_964033795.1 Lymnaea stagnalis
AAAACAGACACATTCGACATAATTTTGAAACATGTAATATTTATATGCCGTCGTTAAAATCTACATTTCCTAAAAAAAAAAAAAAAAAAAATTGGAACCATTTTATTCTGTCTAGCTAAAAAAGATTGAATCGAGTAAATTTTAAAATATGCTAATAAATATACTTTTAAAAGCAAAATGACATGATATCATTTTAATAACCACATAACACTACTTTAAAAATCTGGCTTTTTCTGTGATATATAAGTTGAACACACATCGCACGTGTTTGATACTTCGTCGTTTCATATTTTGTTATTCAAGTTTTTAAACTGGTAGTGTCGTTAATTTTTATTTTTATAAATACCCAACACGCGAACAACAAAATCAAATATTTCTTCCTATGATCAGAGGCGACCAGTAATCGTCACAGCATGATATGTATGATGGAATTGTTTACGACTCTAACAAGATTGGCTTCAAATATATGGACAATCTAATATATTTCAAGTCACCAGTTACTTGTTTAATTAATGATTAATTAATCAGTTGTTTTAACGTAAAATACATTTTTGTTTTATAGTGATCATTTTTGCTCTTTGGCACTTGACTTGCCCCTGGGGTCAGTGCCTCACTCTCCCTCGAAGAGATGCCTAAGAGAAAGACTGTTGGGTAGTAGAACAAATAGCATACTATTCAAAACGATTTGTTAACACTTCATTAAATGTAACTTTCCTGTTATCTTGTTTTTGGAATTTCCAACCTTCGGAAAATGAAATTAGTGATTACTTAATCTATACACTTGCCTCTATTTCTAGCCTTATTTTCTGCTATCCTGTCAGCTGAGTAAAATTCTTTGTGAAAACATTCTTGTCTTACTCTCCTGGTTTTAAATCAAGCTCCCTATTCCTAGTTCTACTATTTTTGTTTCTATAATGTTTATTTCACATACATGCTTTTCAAGGGAAATAATTGAGATTGATTTGTAAATGTTTTTTGTTTATACTTTGATTATTTTTTGATTATTTTTATGAGTCATTTTAATTTAATTTTTTTTCTTTGAAATCTATTAAATGAATTCTTAAATACAAGAATTGTGCATAATGTCCTAAAATTATTTCTATCATATATCATTTTAAATCTTTAGATTTATTATAATACAAACTTTAGTTTTATAATATTATCAGAAATATATAAATCATTAAATATACTTATCAATGCTGCCGCTACCTGGCTGGAATTCGTTACAAGTCTTATTGTAAGATGTAGTCCACTTGAATTCGATCCCCATTGTAGGGATTTAATGCAAATGTTATGCTACTCCCAATTGCAGTGGCTCCCCACCTGTGGGTCGCGACCCCTTTAGGGGTCACCAAAGACCTCTGGGAAAACACACATCCCGATGATGATGGTCCCAGAAACCGATTGATTTGGTTCAGAGGAAAAATCAGACATGTCAGAAAGGGTCATTTGTTTGTTATCCCTCCCCCCCCCCCCAAATGGTAAAGCTGAAACTTACAGTGAAAATTACAGAACAAATGAGCTCATTAATTGGTCATCGCGGTCTATAACTAGTGCACTTTGAAAGAATCAGACTAGTCCAGTGAACATGTAGATTAAAAAAAATCAAAGTGAGCTCCCTTAGTATCACGTACTGCTCTTTAAANCCGATGATGATGGTCCCAGAAACCGATTGATTTGGTTCAGAGGAAAAATCAGACATGTCAGAAAGGGTCATTTGTTTGTTATCCCTCCCCCCCCCCCAAATGGTAAAGCTGAAACTTACAGTGAAAATTACAGAACAAATGAGCTCATTAATTGGTCATCGCGGTCTATAACTAGTGCACTTTGAAAGAATCAGACTAGTCCAGTGAACATGTAGATTAAAAAAAATCAAAGTGAGCTCCCTTAGTATCACGTACTGCTCTTTAAAAACGGCAAGTAAGGAAGTAAGGGCTTGAATTGAAAATTAAAAGGACGAAAGAAATATCGGTTTAGGAGTCTTTCTAGTCATAATACTTGAGGTAAAGAAAGCTACTGTTCAAGTTTTATGTGATTAGAATCAGCTGTGTAATGATAGGAAAGTTTAGGATTAAGTTTAATCAGTTTCATTTGCCTTCACCACCTGCAGTCAATTACTATGACGCCTGTATGAGTGTTTGCTCAGCATGCTGTCTTATGTCTATGATGTAACGTCTCTGTTACAAATAGCCTCTGATGAATGATGTTATGTCTCTGTTACAAATAGCCTCTGGTGAATGATGTTACGTGATCTGTTACAAATAGCCCCTGATGAATGATGTTACGTCTCTGTTACAAATAGCCTCTGATGAATGATGTTATGTCTCTGTTACAAATAGCCCCTGATGAATGATGATACGTCTCTGTTACAAATAGCCTCTGATGAATGATGTTATATCTCTGTTACAAATAGCCTCTGATGAATGATGTTATGTCTCTGTTACAAATAGCCTCTTATGAATGATGTTACGTCTCTGTTACAAATAGCCTCTGATGAATGATGTTATGTCTCTGTTACAAATAGCCTCTGATGAATGATGTTACGTCTCTGTTACAAATAGCCTCTGATGAATGATGTTATATCTCTGTTACAAATAGCCTCTGATGAATGATGTTATGTCTCTGTTACAAATAGCCTCTTATGAATGATGTTACGTCTCTGTTACAAATAACCTCTGATGAATGATGTTATGTCTCTGTTACAAATAGCCTCTTATGAATGATGTTACGTCTCTGTTACAAATAGCCTCTGATGAATGATGTTACGTCTCTTTTACAAATAGCCTCTGATGAATGATGTTACGTTTCTATTACAAAAAGCCTCTGATGAATGATGTTACGTCTCTGTTACAAATAGCCTCTGATGAATGATGTTATGTCACTGTTACAAATAGCCTCTGATGAATGATGTTATGTCTCTGTTACAAATAGCCTCTGATGAATGATGTTATGTCTCTGTTACAAATAGCCTCTTATGAATGATGTTACGTCTCTGTTACAAATAGCCTCTGATGAATGATGTTACTTCTCTGTTACAAATAGCCTCTGATGAATGATGTTATGTCTCTGTTACAAATAGCCTCTTATGAATGATGTTACTTCTCTGTTACAAATCGCCTCTGATGAATGATGTTACGTCTCTGTTACTAATAGCCTCTGATGAATGATGTTACGTCTCTGTTACAAATAGCCTCTGATGAATGATGTTACGTCTCTGTTACAAATAGCCTCTGATGAATGATGTTATGTCTCTGTTACAAATAGCCTCTTATGAATGATGTTACTTCTCTGTTACAAATCGCCTCTGATGAATGATGTTACGTCTCTGTTACTAATAGCCTCTGATGAATGATGTTACGTCTCTGTTACAAATAGCCTCTGATGAATGATGTTACGTCTCTGTTACAAATAGCCTCTGATGAATGATGTTATGTCTCTGTTACAAATAGCCTCTGATGAATGATGTTATGTCTCTGTTACAAATAGCCTCTGATGAATGATGTTATGTCTCTGTTACAAATAGCCTCTGATGAATGATGTTACGTCTCTGTTACAAATAGCCCCTGATGAATGATGTTACGTCTCTGTTACAAATAGCCCCTGATGAATGATGTTACGTCTCTGTTACAAATAGCCCCTGATGAATGATGATATGTCTCGGTTACAAAGAGCCTCTGATGAATGATGTTATGTCTCTGTTACAAATAGCCTCTGATGAATGATGTTATGTCTCTGTTACAAATAGCCTCTGATGTATGATGCTACGTCTCTGTTACTAATAGCCACTGATGAATGATGTTACGTCTCTGTTACTAATAGCCTCTGATGAAAGATGTTACGTCTCTGTTACTAATAGCCTCTGATGAATGATGTTACTTCTCTGTTACAAATAGCCACTGATGAATGATGTTACGTCTCTGTTACAAATAGCCTCTGATGAATGATGTTATGTCTCTGTTACAAATAGCCTCTGATGAATGATGTTATGTCTCTGTTACAAATAGCCTCTGATGAATGATGTTATGTCTCTGTTACAAATAGCCTCTGATGTATGATGTTACGTCTCTGTTACTAATAGCCACTGATGAATGATGTTACGTCTCTGTTACTAATAGCCTCTGATGAATGATGTTACGTCTCTGTTACTAATAGCCTCTGATGAATGATGTTACGTCTCTGTTACTAATACCCACTGATGAATGATGTTACGTCTCTGTTACTAATAGCCTCTGATGAATGATGTTACGTCTCTGTTACTAATAGCCTCTGATGAATGATGTTACGTCTCTGTTACTAATACCCACTGATGAATGATGTTACGTCTCTGTTACTAATAGCCTCTGATGAATGATGTTACGTCTCTGTTACAAATAGCCACTGATGAATGATGTTACGTCTCTGTTACTAATAGCCTCTGATGAATGATGTTACGTCTCTGTTACTAATAGCCTCTGATGAATGATGTTACGTCTCTGTTACTAATACCCACTGATGAATGATGTTACTTCTCTGTTACAAATAGCCTCTGATGAATGATGATTGCCCAATAAAGGCTAAACAATTATATGCAAAAGTACGCACCGGTCTTGCTTCATGTCATTTGTTTAAAAATCTGACCACTGACTGCAGTAAATTTTCTCTTTTTCTCCAAATTATTTTCTCTTTAATTTAATAAAATTTTGTCTATTTTTTTTCTAAAAAAATGTTTAATTAATCAATCCAGGGATGGGGGGGGGGACAAGTGCCCCCCCCCTTTACCCCTACCTGCGGGCCCCCTGGGTCACAACATACCTAGCACCTGATATATTTTTGAAGATGAATCTTATAACTAAATACAGTTAAATTATAGCATTTTATTTTTACTTGGACACTTTCAAACTTTAAAGTTCCATTTTCTTAAAATTGTCCAAATGTAACAAGTCTGGCTTTTCCACAGAGATCTTCAATAGATCATCTTTTTATAGCTATAGTTATTGATTACTTTCATTAGCAAACCATCACATGACAATGAATTGCGTAGAGAAGAACATTAAGAAAAGAAAATAAAGTTAGTATTATTTACATTATGGTTTTACCTAAATAATTACAACTGCGATTGAACAACCTAAATGTGTTGTGAAGATTTGTCAGCAGAGTCTATGAAGACGAACAAACAAAAATGCCATTTTGATAGCATGCATCCGAGCTTTGTCGGCAAGGATACCAACTATTTCAGAAGTAAAGCTGATGGACTCCAGAAAGCCAAACTTGACACTGTTGGCAAGTACCACAAACAAAACTTAGCAGCCGTCGAAGCTTCATATTTGGTGGCACTCGGAATCGACAGAGCTATGAAACCTCAGACCATTGCTGAAGATTTACTATTGCCAGTGGCCAAAGAGATTGTTCGCGTTATGATCGGAAACGATTTCGTTACGAAATTGAGTACAACTTCCTTATCTAACTACACTGCCCGCAGAAGAAAAAAAGATGATATGTCTGTTGATATTAGTGATCAAGTAATCCAGGAAATTAAATCTGCTCAACTTCCAACATTTAGTATCCAGCTTGATGAATCTACAAGTAATCCAGGAAATTAAATCTGCTCCACTTCCAACAATTAGTATCCAGCTTGATGAATCTACAGACGTTGCAAACTGTTCAGTCACACGTTTACCTGAGGTATATTAATGATAGCGACTTTAAACATGATTTTCTTTTTTGCAAAACTCTGTAAAAACAACTACTGCACGTGATTTATTTTTGAGGAACATAACAATGAACCAGAAAAAAGACTTACGATGATCAATTCTGTGATGAACACTTGCACATGGCTGCAGACGAAATTTAATCGTACTTTCAAAATCTACCTATTATCCCATTTACACTTGTCAGAAGTCCATTCAAAGTCATAGTTAAATATGTTTCTGAGTCAGCACAAGAGGAGCTCATTGAACAGCGATACAGCGGGAACTCATTTCTCTACATTGTCAGTTACAAAATTCTGGATCAAGTGTTTGCAGTCATACCCTTTTCTGTCTCAGACTTTATTGCGCTTTCCTCTTCCTTTCCAACAACATATCTTTGTGGAACAGGGTTTTTTCCAGCTTGTTGGTAATCAAGTCTAAAGATAAAAATAGACTTGTTGTGTAAGGTCATCTTCGTTGTGCTCTTTGCAGAGACTGTCCTGAGCATTTATGTTCTGTAAGAAAGATACAATCTCAACCCTAGCAATGACGTTGGCTGTATACGCATACCGTTGAGACACACTGATCTAGCCGTTACGGAAAAAAGATACAGATTATTTTCTGTAACCAACGGAACCATAGCATCACTGAACAGTACCTCAAAACACACCAGTATCTCCATCTGACTACGATCATATAGATTGACTGTAACATACCGAACCATAGCATCATTGAACAGTACCTCAAAACACACCAATATCTCCATATGATTACGATCATATAGCTTGACTGTAACCAACAGAACCATAGCATCATTGAACAAAACCTCAAAACACACCAATATCTCCATCTGACTACGATCATATAGATTGACTGTAACATACCGAACAAATGCATCATTGAACAGTACCTCAAAACACACCAATATCTCCATATGACTACGATCATATAGCTTGACTGTCACCAACGGAACCATAGCATCATTGAACTAAACCTAAAAACACACCAATATCTCCATATGACTACGATCATATAGATTGAAGGTAACCAACGGAACCATAGCATCATTGAATAGTACCTCAAAACACACCAGTATCTCCATATGACTACGATCATATAGCTTGACTGTAACCAACGGAACCATAGCATCATTGAACAGTACCTCAAAACACACCAATATCTCCATATGACTACGATCATATAGCTTGACTGTAACCAACGGAACCATAGCATCATTGAACAGTACCACAAAACACACCAATATCTACATAGGACTACGATCATATAGCTTGACTGTAACCAACGGAACCATAGAATCATTGAACAAAACCTAAAAACACACCAATATCTCCATATGACTACGATCATATAGATTGACTGTAACCAACGGAACCATAGCATCATTGAATAGTACCTCAAAACACACCAGTATCTCCATATGACTACGATCATATAGCTTGACTGTAACCAACGGAACCATAGCATCATTGAACAGTACCTCAAAACACACCAATATCTCCATATGACTACGATCATATAGCTTGACTGTAACCAACGGAACCATAGAATCATTGAACAGTACCACAAAACACACCAATATCTACATAGGACTACGATCATATAGCTTGACTGTAACCAACGGAACCATAGCATCATTGAACAAAACCTCAAAACACACCAATATCTCCATATGACTACGATCATATAGCTTGACTGTAACCAACGGAACCATAGCATCATTGAACAGTACCTCAAAACACACCAATATCTCCATATGACTACGATCATATAGCTTGACTGTAACCAACGGAACCATAGCATCATTGAACAGTACCTCAAAACACATCAATATCTCCATATGACTACGATCATATAGCTTGACTGTAACCAACGGAACCATAGCATCATTGAACAGTACCTCAAAACACACCAATATCTCCATATGACTACTATCATATAGCTTGACTGTAACCAACGGAACCATAGCATCATTGAACAGTACCTCAAAACACACCAATATCTCCATATGACTACGATCATATAGCTTGACTGTAACCAACGGAACCATAGCATCATTGAACAGACAGTACCTCAAAACACACCAATATCTCCATATGACTACGATCATATAGCTTGACTGTAACCAACGGAACCATAGCATCATTGAACAGTACCTCAAAACACATCAATATCTCCATATGACTACGATCAATAGCTTGACTGTAACCAACGGAACCATAGCATCATTGAACAGTACCTCAAAACACACCAATATCTCCATATGACTACGATCATATAGCTTGACTGTAACTAATGGAACCATAGCATCATTGAACAAAACCTCAAAACACACCAGTATCTCCATATCACTACGATCATATAGCTTGACTGTAACCAACGGAACCATAGCATCATTGAACAAAACCTCAAAACACACCAATATCTCCATATGACTACGATCATATAGCTTGACTGTAACCATCGGAACCATAGCATCATTGAACAGTACCTCAAAACACACCAATATCTCCATATGACTACGATCATATTGCTTGACTGTAACCAATGGAACCATAGCGTCATTGAACAGTACCTCAAAACACACCAATATCTCCATATGACTACGATCATATAGCTTGACTGTAACTAATGGAACCATAGCATCATTGAACAAAACCTCAAAACACACCAATATCTCCATATGACTACGATCATATAGCTTGACTGTAACCAACGGAACCATAGCATCATTGAACAGTACCTCAAAACACACCAATATCTCCATATGAATACGATCATATAGCTTGACTGTAACCAACGGAACCATAGCATCATTAAACAGTACATCAAAACACACCAATATCTCCATATGACTACGATCATGTAGCTTGACTGTAAACCAACGGAACCATAGCATCATTAAACAGTATCTCAAAGCACACCAATATCTCCATAGGACTACGATCATATAGCTTGACTGTAAACCAACTGAACCATAGCATCATTAAACAGTACCTCAAAACACACCAATATCTCCATAGGACTACGATCATATAGCTTGACTGTATACCAACGGAACCATAGCATCATTAAACAGTATCTCAAAACACACCAATATCTCCATATCACTACGATCATATAGCTTGACTGAAACCAACGGATCCATAGCATCATTGAACAGTACCTCAAAACACACCAATATCTCCATATGACTACAATCATATAGCTTGACTGTAACAAACGGAACCATAGCATCATTAAACAGTACCTTAAAACACACCAATATCTCCATATGACTACAATCATATAGCTTGACTGTAACAAACGGAACCATAGCATCATAGAACAGTTCCTCAAAACACACCAATATCTCCATATCACAACGATCATATAGCTTGACTGTAACCAACGGAACCATAGCATCATTGAACAGTACCACAAAACACACCAATATCTCCATAGGACTACGATCATATAGCTTGACTGTAACCAACGGAACCATAGCATCATTGAACAGTACCTTAAAACACACCAATATCTCCATATGACTACAATCATATAGCTTGACTGTAACAAACGGAACCATAGCATCATAGAACAGTTCCTCAAAACACACCAATATCTCCATATGACTACGATCATATAGCTTGACTGTAACCAACGGAAACATAGCATCATTGAACAGTATCTCAAAACACACAAATATCTCCATATCACTACGATCATATAGCTTGACTGTAACCCTGGCGTAACTTTTAGTTACGTGACGTTTTAAAGATACACCTATCAACTAGATAATTGCAATATTTCTATGTACACAATGCCAGTGGTCGGAAAATCACGACTCGTGAGCCGCTTACGGCTATATAGCGATTTGATGACCACTAGCCCAGTCGGCCACAACAAGTTTTTGACTCAAAAAATCATGATTTTTGAAAAGTTCCTGAAAATCATTGTGGCTCTCAAAAACATTGTAATCGTCCTGAACCTGACATCTGGCACTTTTGACTGATGAGTTTTCTTACCACTTTACCACATTAATAAAACAATGTATACATTATTCATTAGCAAACATAGTTAGTTGATCATATCTAATGATGTTTGGTAAACATTGTACAATACAAGCGGATAATTCTTTTCATCAAATCAATTAAGAATACTTTCTTTCTGCACCCCAAACAAGGGAATTCTTTGCCACTAAACATACGCAATATACTAACCACCCAGGCCTTCAAAACTGCTCTTAAAACACATCTATTTAAACTATACTACCTTGACTGATTCCCTTCATCTGACTGATTCCCCTCCTCTGACCGATTCCCCTCTTCGGACTGATTACCGTTCTCTGACTTATTCCCCTCCTCTGACTGATTCCCCTTCTCTGATTCTCCTCCTCTGACTGATTCCCTTCCTCTAACCGATAAACGATCTTGTTTACTACCGTCCATGGTTTGCTTTGTAAAATTTCTGGGGTGGGTGGGTGAATATACCTTTGCTTTTGTTTTTTTTGCTACATGATGTCTTTTATTTCTTTTATATATTTTATTTTAATGTCATGATTATGTCTCTTTTCCTAATATTTTTATGTACAGCTCATTGAGCCCAGTCCTAGGTTGAGGTACCGTACTATATATGACCAGTAGTTATTATTATTATTATTACATGCAAATCACGCAAAAGAATGGAAACTCTCGTAGGCAGATTACATTGGTACATTGAAACATTCCCACAACACTTTTGACGCCCCAGGTGCCAAGCTGTATCATCCACAGTGCTGTCCAGCGGCGATGAGAGGGGCGATGTGTCGTTGGAATGCATAATCCTAGAAGAAGTATCTCAGGCCTTGTGGACAATCGTCTTTCGAAGTTCAAACCATCGTCAGAGTGTGACGGACACTAGCTACAAAAAAATAAAAAATATGGAAATTATTTTTATACATATATTTGAGGGGAGGGGGAGAGTAGACAGTGTCGGCATCGAATTAGAGACATTTGTGGAGTATTTTTAAATATGATAAATGAATCTAATTTTTTTTTTTCAAGCGTTTACTTTTAACAAATATTTTAAAAATTTAGGACTAGTGTGTCATACGTTTTAGGTGGGTGTGTGCATATAATTACTTTAGACAGTTAAAAGTGTTCACATTACAGCCTGTTTATTGCCATTGCATCCCTTATGACAGGGATCGATATCAAGTGGACTGTCACTTGAACAATTCAATCGGTTGCCGAATAATAGTGATAGTGGTGGCAAAATGTTGCAAAGTTTGTTTAAAAATAAATTTCCCTTAAATTTAAAATGTTGTAGTTTCGTAAAAAACACTTATAATATAAGAGTTAAATTAATTTTTACATATGTTAAGGACTATATGTTAACTTATGATTAAAATATTTTTAAAAAATCAAATTTGTAACAAAAGTAAAAAAAAACATCTCACTCATTTCACTCACTTTTATGTCATAATTTTTTTTTGTAAACGATAGTTATTGTTTCCCTTTAAAAGGGAATCGTTTTTTATGCTCTTTAAAAAAAAAGTATACAAACTGAAAAATATTGTGGATAAACAGAAACTTTAATCAGTATTTAATTAATATTTTAAATTGTTAGCAAGGCAGCTCCAACAGTAATTGCAATTTATTTCAATTTTTTTTTTCATTTTCATTTTCCTTTTTTTTTTTCCTTAACTAGTTAGTGTGAATTACAGTTACATAATGTGGCTATATTTACATATAGATATAACGCATTTAAAATGATATAAAAATAAACTTAACTATGAATATGTTTTAAATATGATATTTCTCTGTCATTACATTTACTTCATTTATGTTTTGAATTATGTTGTGTTCAATTTAAAAAGTGTTCCCAACGTTATGATTGTAAAAAATAAAGTCTTTGGTGGTACATTCTTGTTTTCTGTTAAGTGAAAGTAATTAAAAAAAAAAAATAACAACTTGAATGTAATTGAAGATAATATCAGCTATGAAATATTTAACAAAAAAAATGTCCTTAATTAAAGATTTAAACACACTTGACTATTCAACGAAAAAATTATAGCAATAGTATCCGCTTTCAGGATACGATCATTATTACAGATATTTCAACATCACTGATAATTTTAAATTCTTATATGAATTAGTACGTCACACAATATTGTTACCCTACTCCCCCGTTTCACATCCCCTCCCCCCTACGCCCCCCCCCCCCCC
>CAXITT010000944.1:184684-228291 GCA_964033795.1 Lymnaea stagnalis
GCCTGTGTTAAAACCAATGCCCAGACGCCTGTGTTAAAACCAATGCCCAGACGCCTGTGTTAAAACCAATGCCCATACACCTGTGTTAAAACCAATGCCCAGACGCCTGTGTTAAAACCAATGCCCATACACCTGTGTTAAAACCAATGCCCAGACGCCTGTGTTAAAACCAATGCCCATACACCTGTGTTAAAACCAATGCCCATACACCTGTGTTAAAACCAATGCCTAGACGCCTGTGTTAAAACCAATGCCCAGACGCCTGTGTTAAAACCAATGCCCATACACCTGTGTTAAAACCAATGCCCATACACCTGTGTTAAAACCAAAACCCAGACGCATGTTTTAAAATCAATGCCCAGACGCCTGTGTTAAAGCCAATGCCCAGACGGCTGTGTTAAAACCAATGTCCAGACGCTTGTGTTAAAACCAATGCCTAGACGCCTGTGTTAAAACCAATGCCCAGACGCTTGTGTTAAAACCAATGCCTAGACGCCTGTGTTAAAACCAATGCCTAGACGCCTGTGTTAAAGCCAATGCCCAGACGGCTGTGTTAAAACCAATGTCCAGACGCTTGTGTTAAAACCAATGCCTAGACGCCTGTGTTAAAACCAATGCCTAGACGGCTGTGTTAAAACCAATGTCCAGACGCTTGTGTTAAAACCAATGCCTAGACGCCTGTGTTAAAACCAATGCCCATACACCTGTGTTAAAACCAATGCCCAGACGGCTGTGTTAAAACCAATGCCCATACACCTGTGTTAAAACCAATGCCCAGACGGCTGTGTTAAAACCAATGCCCAGACGCCTGTGTTAAAACCAATGCCTATACGCCTGTGTTAAAGCCAATGCCCATACACCTGTGTTAAAACCAATGCCCATACACCTGTGTTAAAACCAATGCCCATACACCTGTGTTAAAACCAATGCCCATACACCTGTGTTAAAACCAAAACCCAGACGCATGTTTTAAAATCAATGCCCAGACGCCTGTGTTAAAGCCAATGCCCAGACGGCTGTGTTAAAACCAATGTCCAGACGCTTGTGTTAAAACCAATGCCCAGACGGCTGTGTTAAAACCAATGTCCAGACGCCTGTGTTAAAACCAATGCCTAGACGCCTGTATTAAAACCAATGCCCAGACGCCTGTGTTAAAACCAAAGCCCAGAGGCCTGTGTTTAAACCAATGCCCAAACGCCTGTGGCTTGACAACAGACATTGTGTCAAAAATATTAAAGGTAACGTGCAAGATAGTTTGTGATGTTAGTTGTCTGGCATCTCGTTAAATGTTGCAATTAAGGTGCGTAACATTAGTATGTGGCTATACACAGGCATGAGTGGTTGTATTCTATTCTTAAGGCCATGTTTGGTATGATTGTTTACATCCTAATCTAAAGGGAAATATTTAGTAAATAAACACAGTAAACAAAGTGGCCTTCAAAATGTAAGCACACACGGGGGGGGGGGAGGGTGTGTGACGGATTGAAAAAACCACATGAGGGGGCAGTGTGATTGCGTAGCCGGGGGAGGAGAAAAAGTGATTGCTTGCAAAACATGGAAGGATGAATAAAAAACTGTTTAAAAAATATTTATGATACAGCAGACTTAAGGCTGTTTCCACAAATATATTACACCAACATTACATTAACAACTTTTTTTTTAGATTTAAAATACAATGAACTTATTAAGAAACTATTATGACAGAGGAATACCTTAATTAAAAGATCTGTAGAGTTGAAATTGATTTATTTATAATATTAAATGAGTTTAACTATAATTAATATAGCACACATAATGCTATAATTTACACACACAATTTTTAAAAATATTTTTTCCAGTAAATGCTGAAGATTGTTTGTTGACTCAACATTTATTTCTTTTTAATTTTAAATAGTTTGTTTTTGGTACATATTTAAATAGTTTTTGTTAAATAATTATTTTTAAACAAAGTTTTAAATTAAATTAATTCAATGCAACGACAGATGCCATACAAACAATTTAAATTATTAATTAAATAATAATTAACTTTTCTGTTATACGTTATATCATTTTATCTCTCAGTAGTTATGAGATTTTTTAAGAGTATAAATACATAATATTTTACAAGGGAAACAATTGAATTCGTTTTTTAAAAAAAAACTGTTTATGACATAAAATTGAGAAAACTTTGAGAGATGTTCATTTTGTTTTTTTTATAACTGTGTACTGTTTAAAAAAAAAATAATAATATCAATAATCATTTAGACTTTTGAAAAAAAAATATTTATTTGTTTCGCATAAGTAATTGTCAAACAACTACAAAATTTCCAATTTAAGGAAATTTATATAATACAAAATATGCTTCTAAAGCATTCCTTGATGTCGGTGCAATAAAACAAGAGCCAATTTCCTATTTCAAGTGATATTGCGCATAAATGCGATCCCTAACCTAAGGGATACAATGGCAATGAACAGCCAGGAAATCTAACTGTTAAAAATAGCAAATAAAGTCGCGACCCCCCCCCCCCCCCATTTCTCACCCGTATGTCACAATGTCCCTTATTATTAACAAGCGAGAACCCGGCATAAGTAGCACTGCCACTCAAGAAAGAACATGTTTGTGTTTTAATAACGTTTTAAAAAAAAACAAACATATATATATATATATACAGACAGTAGTTGTTGTTTTTTTGTCATGGGCCTACACCAATAAATTAGAAGCTTTTCTCGACGCGTGAGCAGGCAACATACAACTGTCCATATGAGAAGAGTGGATTTCCACAATTTTAGTCTGCGCACTTGTAGCGATTAATCCACCCACGCATTAGCTCTGTTAGAACATATTTATGTAAGTCATTTACAAGAAAACAAAAAATTTAGGGCCCCCCCTGTCCCAAAACGACTTAACACAGTTTTATTGCAATTGGGTGAATGATATTCGAACGCAAATGGGAATTATATTTCTATATCTATTAAAGAAAAGAAAAAAAAAAGAAATTAGGATTTAAATCTAATATTTTAAACGCTTGTACTAATTTTAAAATCTACTTGTTGTGTTACATACAAACTAACATGTGTTGTTGTTTTTTCTAGTTGTTGTTTTTCTTTTTTGTGTTTTTTTTAAAAATAGATTCAATTGTATAAATCAATGCAATTGTTATGTTCAAAATCATATTTATTTAAATCAATTTAGAAAAAAAAAAATAATAAATTCCCCCCAACCAAGCCCACCACCAGCCCCGAAACGGAATCTTCTAAAATTGTTTTACTACTTCAGAGTCCTACTTATTATTGAACTAATCAACTGAAATACAATTGCATATATTTCATTCAATTCCATCCACCCAAGCAATAGCTCTATGTACAATTATATGTATAGAGCTCAAATAATTAAAAGAAATGAAAATAGGGCCCCGGCCCCAAAAGATATAGAGTGAAATAAGTTTGTACTAAATTTAAAACTTTTGCTGGCGTGACACAACAACTTGCTAAACGTTTTATCGCAAACGGACATTATATTTTTTATAGCTAATATATATATATGTATATATATGTATATATATATATCATAAAACGAATATGACCCCCACTTGAAAAACGGAATATTGTACAATGGTGGTACTAAGTAAAACCTAGTGACTATGTAACATACGACGGGAAATGTTGATCTATGTATTGGATTAAATTCTATCCTTCTAAGACAATGCATGCATACTTACATTCATATACTTACATCAAGTATACAATTTGAGTCATTCAACATAAGGGAGCTCGTGACACTATAGACTACCTAACCATTTGAGTCATTGAACATAAGGGAGCTCGTGACACTATAGACTACCTAACCATAGTCATTGAACATAAGGGAGCTCGTGACACTATAGACTACCTAGCCATTTGAGTCATTGAACATAAGGGAGCTCGTGACACTATAGACTACCTAACCATTTGAGTCATTGAACATAAGGGAGCTCGTGACACAATAGACTACCTAACCATAGTCATTGAACATAAGGGAGCTCGTGACACTATAGACTACCTAACCATTTGAGTCATTGAACATAAGGGAGCTCGTGACACAATAGACTGCCTAACCATAGTCATTGAACATAAGTGAGCTCGTGACACTATAGATTACCTAACCATTTGAGTCATTGAACATAAGGGAGCTCGTGACACAAAAGACTACCTAACCATTTGAGTCATTGAACATAAGGGAGCTCGTGACACAATAGACTACCTAACTATTTGAGTCACTAACATAAGGGAGCTCGTGACACTATAGACTACCTAACCGTTTGAGTCATTGAACATAAGGGAGCTCGTGACACTATAGACTACCTAACCATTTGAATCATGAACATAAGGGAGCTCGTGACACTATAGACTACCTAACCATTTGAGTCTTTGTGCATAAGGGAGCTCGTAACACTATAGACTACCTAACCATTTGAGTCACTTAACATAAGGAAGCTCGTGACACTATAGACTACCTAACCATTTGAGTCATTGAACATAAGCGAGCTTGTAACACTATAGACTACCCAACCATATTGAGTCATTGAGCATGAGGGAGCTCGTGACACTAAAGATTACCTAAACATTTGAGTCATTGTGCATAAGGGATCTAGTGACACTATAGACTACCTAACCATTTGAGTCATTGAAAATAAGGGAGCTCGTGACACTATAGACTACCTAACCAATTGAGTCATTGAGCATAAGGGAGCTTGTGTCACTATAGACTACCTAACCATTTGAGTCATTGTGCATAAGGGAGCCAACTACACTATAGACTACCTAACAATTTGAGTCATTGTGCATAAGGGAGCTCGTGACACTATAGACTACCTAACCATTTGAGTCATTGTGCATAAGGGAGCTCGTGACTCTATAGACTACCTAACCATCTGAGTCTTTGAGCATAAGGGAGCTCGTGACACTATAGACTACCTAACCATTTGAGACTTTGTGCTTAGATTATCAATCAATATATAAAGGACGCACCTACTCATACACTGTGTCTACAAGTTAAAAAGCCAGGAGTTTATTGTGATTGAGGTATAAGGTTCATGACATAATATAGCATTATAAATAATATTATTTAAAATAGTTATATTTCTTGTTTTTCACTTCTGTAACCTGAGAAAGACTCTTAGCCATAATAACATTACCATATTGTCATGGTATCTAATTTAACCATTCACAAAATCTTTTTCAAAATTTTTCTCCTTTTAACCTCTAAACAATGTTTAAACAAAATAAATGATTTTCAAGGGAAACAATCGCATTCTTATACTACATATTTTCGTCGAAATGATTTAAAAATTTGTAAGAGGTTTCATTTTATTTTTTTGGCATGCAAATGTATTACTTTTTGTTTAAAACATTGCTTTTGCTAACTATTGTTTAAATTGTTAATAACATTCTTTATTTAACTATTTTTTTTAAATTTAAATTTAAACTTAAAATTTCAAACTTTAAAAGAAGTATATATAATATTGATTATGCTTAACCAGGGTTGTGTAACTTGCATATCTTGTGGCAAGTGGACTATTATGATTTATATGCAATTGTAGGTCACTTGACTTCGATCCCTTTAACTAGGGATTCAATATCAATGAATAGTCAGCATGTTAGAAATTGATAATCTTGCAAATTGTGTACGAAAATTGTATCATATCTAGATATATGTAAATGTGAAAGTTTGGGGATTTGTCTGCTTGTTTGTTTGTGGGTCTGTTTGTTCTACAAAGGATTTTACATGGTTTTATTGATCTTGACCAAACATGACACATATATCCATCATTATCCAGAAGGAACTCTTAATGGGCTATGAACTTTTTATAACATTCCGTATGGGTCGGAGGCCCCGAATTTGTTTGTTTTTTCCTTTTACGAAATATATAAAAAATTAACAACAAATACTCCTACACGAGTTGATGGATCTTGATTAAACTTAGTACACATGTACTTTAATATCCATATTCAAGTATCCAAGGGTAGTGAACGGATAATATCTATTTCTCTGGCCTGGGCCCCAGTTCATTAATTCTTATTTAGCCATAAAAATATCAATAGGCTTAGAAGACACTATATTTTCTATGGGAATTAATGGATATAGACCAAGAGTTGTAGCAATACACTTCTTTGTCCGTATTGAATTATCGGTGGCTTTAACTACTAATAATATCCATTCTAGAATTTTCCAGAAAGCTCGAGAATTTTAAAAAGCAATATCAATTGCATTTTTAAGTAGATTTTAATGGGTCCAGTTTTAAATTTTAACTCTATTATTTATGCATCTGATATTAGTAGGGTTCCTATCTCAGACATACTGAAAAGGTACTTTATTAAATAAGCCCCCATTGGGGCCCTATTATAATTAAAATATACTTTAGGCATAGTAGTGAAAATTAGTTGTATAATATTTCGTGTTTGAAAAATAAATACTTAAAAAATTTAATTTTGTATACTTTTCATGAAGGATATTAAATTTAATCTAGAATGTTCCAGGCGGTTCTTTAATGTTCTACGGGGATATATAATAAAGTTTAAAAGCTTATTTGAACAAATTCGCACCGATAATGATCCCAAAGAGGAATAGGATCCTAAGGGGGTCGAGATCTAACAGTAAACTGATAACCATCGATTACGCGATCCCATCGGGTAAAGCAATCAAACAGGCATCGGGATCCTATCGGGAAAAGGAATCACATCGGCATAGAGAGTGACGAGGTGGAACGGATCCAACAGTGTGTGGTATCCTAACTAGAGGCCGACCGAATTTCGGCTTCGGCTTCGGTTTCGGCGCCGAAAGTGGCCATTTTATCACTTTCGGCCAAGTTTCGGTTTCGGCTGAAACTGGAAAGTTAACGTTCGGCTTAATTTCGGTTTCGGCCGAAAGAGAAAAGTTAACTTTCGGTTTTTCTTCGGTTTCGGCCGAAATTGACTTAGACTTTCGGCCATCCGGCCAAAAGTTACTCAGGTTTTCGGTCATTTAATACTAAGCGAAAGCGATATTTAACAACAAACTAAGCGACATTTCAGAACAAATTTAGCGATCTTTGAGAACAAACTTAAGGATATTTTACAACAAACTAAACGACATTTATGAACAAACTAAACGATCTTTAAAACAAACTAAGCGATCTTTAAGAACTATCTAAGCGATCTTTAATAACAAACTAAACGATCTTAAAGAACAAACTAAACGATCTTCAAGAACAAACTGAACAATCTTTAACAACAAACTAAACGATCTCTAACAACAAACTAAACGATCTTTAACAACAAACTAAACGATCTTTAAGAACAAACTAAACGATCTTTAACAACAAACTAAACGATCTCTAACAACAAACTAAACGATCTTTAACAACAAACTAATTGATCTTTAAGAACAAACTAAACGATCTTTAAGAACAAACTAAACGATCTTTAAGAACAAACTAAACGATCTTTAAGAACAAACTAAACGATCTTTAACAACACACTAAACAATCTTTAACAACAAACAAAACGATCTTTAACAACAAACTAAGCGATCTTTAAGAACAAATTACGGGATCTTTTAGAACCACATTTTTTAGAGACCCGGTTTCAAAAAAATTATTTTTTGCATTAATTTCCCCTCCTCCCCCCCCCCCAAATTTCTCCCAAATTTTCTCCTACCATACAAATTTGAAAAAAAATTGTAAAGCAATTTAAATTCGTTTTATATTAAAATGGTAAAATCCAAAGTATTAATTAGTTCAAGGGTATCAAACTCAAATTATGGGGGCGGGGGGTGGGGGGGCCGCAGGAGGTAGTGTCTGAATGAGAGTGGGCTCATCAAGTAATCCACAAAAAAGCGGTTACAACTGTTACAATCTGGTCAACCTTTATAAATAACAAAAAAATCATTAAGGGTTCTCAAGAACTAGGATTTACTTTCATCCACCTACTCACTGTTGCCAGAGAGCTGGCATACAAAAATATATAGAGACATTAAAAAAAAAAAATCAGAATTAGATTAGTCGGTGAGATTCGACTGAAACCGTCACGGAGAGTCACGTTATATATATGAGAATGGGGGAAACGGGCCGGCGCAATTACTCTAAACTTTTCTGTCATGTAGCGGGCCGCAAAATATTGTCTTGCGGGTCACAAATGGCCCTAAATTAGATTTTTATTTTTTAATATTTACGATTATCTCATTTTTATAAAAAGAATGTAAATATTAATATTTTCCCACATCATTTTCGATGTAATCAGAATGTATGCGGGAACGAATTTCAAAATATATTAATATTTCATTTTCGGTTTCGGTTTCGGCTTCGGTATCGGCCGAAATTCATTTTTAACTTTCGGTCTTTTTTCGGTTTCGGCCGAAAGTCATTTTTAAACGTTCGGCCTTTTTTCGGTTTCGGCCGAAAGTCATTTTAAACTTTCGGCCTATTTTCGGCTTCGGCCGAAATCAGAAAATCACTTTCGGTCGGTCTCTAATCCTAACAGAATCGGTAGTCCATCGGAATCAACTGATATCCGGATCCCACTAGGATCAAGACAGATATGGGATCGGGATCCCACCGGGATCTGGATTCCCCCTGCAATCATAGCCACCAGAAAACCGGTTCCCACCGGGAACGGGATCACAACCGGGACAATCATTTTTATTTTGAAATTGATTGTTAACGATTTTTATCGGATTCAAAAAAATGCTTCGAAAAATAGTTTTACACATGTTTCGAGCAGGTTATTAAATTTAATCTAGAGTGTTCCACTAAGTTCTAAATTTTTCCACAAGGATATATAGTGGGATCTAAGGAATAATGAAATTTTAGTTAGTTCTATTTATTTCTTTACTGTCCCGGAGTTTACTGTTCCATCAGTAACACTCAGTAATTGTTTTTCATACAGGATTCTATAGGGGCCGGGATCCCATTTGAATCTTTATCCCTAAGGGACCAGGATACCACCAGAAAACGAGATCCCAAAGGGATCAGATCCAAACCTTTAATGGATCCACCGGGACAGGATACCACCTTGAAACGGGACTGGGTTGTGATCAGTGTCAGAACGGGATGAGGGTTCCAATGGGATCGCAGTCACACAAAGATGAGTCCTAATGCAATCCCGTGAAACGCAGGGTATAAGTGCCAGTTTTAAATTATTATTCCCGCTTAAATAATCTCTCCTACACCGCTCTTTTCTGTTGTCCCTTCTCTCTCCCGGCAGTTCAGGTCTCATTTGTTCCATCCTGTAGGTCCTCATCTCTTCAGTCCATCACCAAAGATGTCAAAATGCCCTCCTCCCCCTCCCCTTTAAAAATTGCTGATCTGCAGTGACGTAGCTAGGGCTGGTGTCACCTGATACGTTAAACTCATGGTCTTCTTTCCATTCATTTTTTCTCTGTAAATATTTACCACACAAAAAAAAAAACATACTATAAAACAAAAATGTGTAAATTGATAAGTGTAAAAGTCAAGTAAAATAAAGATTAAAATCAAACGCTACGTTAACACAAAAGAGCGGCAGCGGAAGTCGATGAGAGAAGTTGGAGGTTTCCGCTGCCACACCCCTTTTGTTTTTAGTACGGAGTATTTAATTAAAAAGAAATCAATAAAAAAATAATTAAATAAATAAATAGAAGAATCATCTAATTTGATGCTTACCTGGAGGAATGCTACCCAAATAGTTGACACTCTACTTTAGCCCCACCATCTCGTTTCCTTCCACACCTCTCACAGCCCCTTCTTCCCTCACACTGAAGCTATATACCACGTTTCAATCTCATACACCATAAACGTATGTCTACATATTGTTTCTTAATCTTTAATCCCCAGCCCGCCCCCCCCCACATTCTTGTCTCGTTCATTATTTATCACCCCCCTTCACATTCTGGTCTCATTGGTTATTTATCATCCCCCCCCCCAAATTCTTGTATCCCCCTATCTACTTTAACTTACTTCCTATTTCCCAATCTCTCAGTGTCTGTAGATATTTTATTAGCAAATCCCGCATTCTGTATTTTTCATATCAAAAACTCTTTAAAGAGTTTCCTAGCATTCCATGTGTTATATGTCAGAGGTCAATGTTCATTGTAGTATTTTCCACATTTCAAAACCTCAGCTGACAAAGGCGCGGCTAGAGTGTTTGGAAACCTGGGATTTGTCCCATCTCTCCAAATGTTTCACAATGAAATCAATTATTTTCATCTATATGATACCACCAAAGCTCATTTTGGTGCTATACCTCCCCCCCCCCCAAATTGTATAACGCATGGGGCATATGACGCCTCTCCTCCGTTTGTTGATTACTTTAAATGATTCACTTTAACGCCAAGACTTCTTTTAACTATTACAATTTCATTTTGTCAAAAGAATAGAAGGATTCTTAAAGATGTATAAAACAATGGTTACAATTAATTTATCACATATTTATGCCTGGTAAAAATATGTATTTATTTGAATACAGTTTAGTATATATTGAAATATTAACTCTCTCTTGTGTTTAGGAATATAACTGTAAAACTTTAATTACTTGAAAGAAATATCACAACTGTATGTCAGTGTTACATGTTAGGTTTATACGTTATTTTTTTATGTCAGTGTTACATGTCAGGGTTATACGTTATTTTTATATGTCAGTTTTACATGTCATGGTTATACATTATTTTTATATGTCAGTGTTACATGTCAGGGTTATACATTATTTTTATATGTAAGTGTTACATGTCAGGGTTATACATTATTTTTATATGTCAGTGTTACATGTCAGGGTTATACATTATTTTTATATGTCAGTGTTACATGTCAGGGTTATACATTATTTTTATATGTCAGTGTTACATGTCAGGGTTATACGTTATTTTTATATGTCAGCATTTGACTGGCTGTTCAAGGATCCCAGAAGTACGTTTGCGTTAAAGAAACACATTTATAACATGGTTTACCACACTGCCTTGATGGGCAAATACATTTATAACATGGTTTACCACACTACCTTGATGCACAACCACATTTATAACATTGTTTAACCAACGACCTTGATCGACAACCACATTTATACCATGGTTTAAAACAATGCCTTTATGGACAACAACATTTAAAACATTGTTTAACCAACGCCATAATCAACAACCACATTTATATCATGGTTTACCACACTGCTTTTATGGACAACCACCTTGATCGACAACCACATTTATAACATGGTTTACCATTCTGCCTTGATTGACAACAAGTGGTTTGCCCCACTGCTTTGATGGACAAGAAGTGGTTTACCCCACTGCTTTGATGGACAACAAGTGGTTTACCCCACTGCTTTGATGGACAACAAGTGGTTTTACCCCACTGCCTTGATGGACAACAAGTATTTTACCCAACTGCCCTTTTGGACGCAGTTCACTTTTTATCCATATATAATGTTCAGTCGCCATTCGCTCGTTGACTAGGTGTTTATTTCTAATGTCCTCATATCCATTTTGATTGGCTAAGATTCAAAACCAGCGCTAGTTATAGTTCAAATGGGGCACAGGTTCTCTTCAATGACGCCAACATACTTTACTACCACACTTATTGATTGGTGATTCGCACGTAATAGACACTCATGACGAACAACAAAAGTCAAGTAACAAACAACATGAAAAAAATATAAAGACACTGATTTGGAAATAACAGGCACTATACAAAATATGAAGATGTTTCTTACTTTATTTAAGACGAAGGAGTAACTAGTAAAGTGGCAAACAACATAAGACCGTATTAAGACACACGCCAAGTGGCAGAAAGTATGAGAATACATTCAGACACAAGCCAAGTGGGAGACAACATAATTTCATATTGAGTCACAACCCTTGAGGCAGACAGCATGATAACATATTAAGGACATGACGCGCGTGGCGGGCATCATAAGGAATTTTTAAAACATGAGCAAAGTGGCAGAGAAAAAGAGAACATATTAAGACACGACCCAAGGAAGAGGCAGCACAAGAACATATTAAGACACATCCTGTGTGGCAGACATCAAAAGAACACATTAAGACACAGAGATTGGATACGGAGTAAGGGAAATAATAATAGGACATTCTCAGTGAGCAGCATGGTAAAAAAAGTTTCTAATTTGTTTCAAACGCCACATTCAAAAGTTTACATTATATATTATATATATATGTATTGTATAAAACAAAAAGTGCAATAAATTTTCATTTTCCCAAAACCCCATTTACGATAACATCCTCCTCAATAAAATATACTCATCTCATTTTTAAACCACTAAAATTTCCAAGTCAGCCAACAGTGGCAGACATTGCATGGCACACACTATGGTTCCAAAGTGTAAGTGACACCTACATTTTGTAAACTAAGAACTTTTCCATCGCTTTCCAATTAAGTGTAAAATGCTGCAAAATAAATTCCGATATGTGATATAATACATGCATGTATTTTAAATTTATAATTTAAAAATGTTATTAGGACTATACAGATTTAAGGGTCGAGATTAATCTATGCTAAACATGAACACTCAAGAGACACACAAGTAGAGAAGATAATTTTACGTCCTGCTGATTCTGAATTCAAGATGTCTTTAATCATTATTATGGCTAATTTTAATACTTTTCACCCGAAAGTTTGAAATGCCACCTCAAAATTGTCTGAAAGAAACCACAACTACAAGTATGTTCTAAAATGCACCATTGCATTTTGAGTTTGCCCGTCAGTCTTCAGCACACTAAATTTCTGCAGCCCTTCCTTCACCCAATTTATATTACACTATGGGATTAATTTTAAGCTTTTTCTGAATGATTACCCTAGTTTCAAGCCAAAAAACTGAAAGAAATTAAGTTATGTATGGTACTGGGCAACCATGATGCCTCCTACAAAATATTAAAAGGTCCTTTCACGGTAAAAAAATATAACAAAAACTTTGAATGCAATTATAATTTTAAAAAACACTCATGATTTCAAAAAAATAAAATAATAATACATAAATTAAAATTATTGGTTACGGGCTCCCCAGAACCCTGCATTGATCGAGATTCATCTACTAAAACTTTGAATGCAATTATAATTTTAAAAAACACTCATGATTTCAAAAAAATAAAATAATAATACATAAATTAAAATTATTGGTTACGGGCTCCCCAGAACCCTGCATTGATCGAGATTCATCTACTATATTAAAAAACTAAAACACAGTTTATTTGATAAAATAGATTTGTAATAGCTAGTGCTCTTGGGGTAGAAAGTGAATCATGTAAAGTAATCAACAGAAGAAATGAGAAGAGGGGGGCATATCGTTACTAGTTAGGGGGCTAAAATGGACTTTGGTGGTATTTTATTGGGAATGTAATTGGTTTCAGAGTTTAACATTGAGAGGATGCCATACAATTAAATGGGGCTTTAAAACGTTAAGAGACGTCTCTGGTAACAAACAAAAGATTAAACGAGGCGAAAAAAAAAAGGCAACTGGTCAATTTTTGCAGTCAATAAATTTTTAAAAAAGCTTCATGTTTGTTCATCTTTTTATTACGATCTTCATAAACAGCTCTATGAAATGAACTTTAAAAAAACAAGCTTAACAAAGAGTTGTTTTTTTTTATCATTGGATGAAATGGCTTATCAATGGCTTTACCTGATATGACGTCTAAAGAAGATAATCTGTTTTAAACAATACAAAATACTTAAGGTACTGATTTAAATTCTAAAAGAGATAAGATGTTTAAACACTTTAAAATACCTCTGCCACTGTGATCAAGTCTAAAGGAGATAACATGTTTAAACACTTTAAAATACCTCTGCCACTGTGATGAAGTATAAAGGTGATAACATGTTTAAACACTACAAAATATTTCAGCCCATGTAAGAATAACAAATATTGTGATTCGAAACAGTGATATCGAAACAATATGTTTATGCGGCGAGACACGTCTTTGGGGAAGAGGTAGAGGGTAGTCAGTGAGATAGAGGACAGTATCATGGCGTTGGATTCCTTACAAGTTGTAAAGAAATTCGATATTTTTGTTCTTGTTCTGTATTTTCAAATATTATAACAAATTAATCTAATGTTTACTGTGGCTTCTGTTAACAAATATTTATATAAGAATGAGCTAAGATGATCACAGAACAAACATAAATTAAATACTTTCGGATTATAAAAACGAGCGTAATTATTCTCTATTATTTTACGGAAATCAACTCAATTTAAAGTCGCCAAAAACATATGTCCTCTTTTATTTTAGTAACAATTTATATATTATTATTATTTAAAGCAACAACTAAGGAATTAGGACGCAGTTCACTTTTTATCCATATATAATGTTCAGTCGCCATTCGCTCGTTGACTAGGTGTTTATTTCTAATGTCCTCATATCCATTTTGATTGGCTAAGATTCAAAACCAGCGCTAGTTATAGTCCAAATGGGGCACAGGTTCTCTTCAATGACGCGAACATACTTTACTACCACACTTATTGATAGGTGATTTGCACGTAATAGACACTCATGACGAAAGACAAAAGTCAAGTGACAAACAACATGAAAAAAAAATAAAGACACTGATTTGGAAATAACAGGCACTATACAAAATATGAAGATGTTTCTGACTTTATTTAAGACGAAGGAGTAACTAGTAAAGTGGCAAACAACATAAGACCGTATTAAGACACACGCCAAGTGGCAGAAAGTATGAGAATACATTCAGACACAAGCCAAGTGGAAGACAACATAATTTCATATTGAGTCACAACCCTTGAGGCAGACAGCATGATAACATATTAAGGACATGACGCGCGTGGCGGGCATCATAAGGAATTTTTAAAACATGAGCAAAGTGGCAGACAAAAAGAGAACATATTAAGACATGATAAATGTGGCGGACACAATAAGTAAATTTTAAAACATGAGCAAAGTGGCAGACAAAAAGAGAACATATTAAGACATGATAAATGTGGCGGACACAATAAGTAAATTTTAAAACATGAGCAAAGTGGCAGACAAAAAGAGAACATATTAAGACATGATAAATGTGGCGGACACAATAAGTAAATTTTAAAACATGAGCAAAGTGGCAGACACAAAGAGAACATATTAAGACACGACCCAAGGAAGAGGCAGCACAAGAACATATTAAGACACATCCTGTGTGGCAGACATCAAAAGAACACATTAAGACACAGAGATTGGATACGGAGTAAGGGAAATAATAATAGGACATTCTCAGTGAGCAGCATGGTAAAAAAAGTTTCTAATTTGTTTCAAACGCCACATTCAAAAGTTTACATTATATATTATATATATATGTATTGTATAAAACAAAAAGTGCAATAAATTTTCATTTTCCCAAAACCCCATTTACGATAACATCCTCCTCAATAAAATATACTCATCTCATTTTTAAACCACTAAAATTTCCAAGTCAGCCAACAGTGGCAGACATTGCATGGCACACACTATGGTTCCAAAGTGTAAGTGACACCTACATTTTGTAAACTAAGAACTTTTCCATCGCTTTCCAATTAAGTGTAAAATGCTGCAAAATAAATTCCGATATGTGATATAATACATGCATGTATTTTAAATTTATAATTTAAAAATGTTATTAGGACTATACAGATTTAAGGGTCGAGATTAATCTATGCTAAACATGAACACTCAAGAGACACACAAGTAGAGAAGATAATTTTACGTCCTGCTGATTCTGAATTCAAGATGTCTTTAATCATTATTATGGCTAATTTTAATACTTTTCACCCGAAAGTTTGAAATGCCACCTCAAAATTGTCTGAAAGAAACCACAACTACAAGTATGTTCTAAAATGCACCATTGCATTTTGAGTTTGCCCGTCAGTCTTCAGCACACTAAATTTCTGCAGCCCTTCCTTCACCCAATTTATATTACACTATGGGATTAATTTTAAGCTTTTTCTGAATGATTACCCTAGTTTCAAGCCAAAAAACTGAAAGAAATTAAGTTATGTATGGTACTGGGCAACCATGATGCCTCCTACAAAATATTAAAAGGTCCTTTCACGGTAAAAAAATATAACAAAAACTTTGAATGCAATTATAATTTTAAAAAACACTCATGATTTCAAAAAAATAAAATAATAATACATAAATTAAAATTATTGGTTACGGGCTCCCCAGAACCCTGCATTGATCGAGATTCATCTACTATATTAAAAAACTAAAACACAGTTTATTTGATAAAATAGATTTGTAATAGCTAGTGCTCTTGGGGTAGAAAGTGAATCATGTAAAGTAATCAACAGAAGAAATGAGAAGAGGGGGGCATATCGTTACTAGTTAGGGGGCTAAAATGGACTTTGGTGGTATTTTATTGGGAATGTAATTGGTTTCAGAGTTTAACATTGAGAGGATGCCATACAATTAAATGGGGCTTTAAAACGTTAAGAGACGTCTCTGGTAACAAACAAAAGATTAAACGAGGCGAAAAAAAAAAGGCAACTGGTCAATTTTTGCAGTCAATAAATTTTTAAAAAAGCTTCATGTTTGTTCATCTTTTTATTACGATCTTCATAAACAGCTCTATGAAATGAACTTTAAAAAAACAAGCTTAACAAAGAGTTGTTTTTTTTTATCATTGGATGAAATGGCTTATCAATGGCTTTACCTGATATGACGTCTAAAGAAGATAATCTGTTTTAAACAATACAAAATACTTAAGGTACTGATTTAAATTCTAAAAGAGATAAGATGTTTAAACACTTTAAAATACCTCTGCCACTGTGATCAAGTCTAAAGGAGATAACATGTTTAAACACTTTAAAATACCTCTGCCACTGTGATGAAGTATAAAGGTGATAACATGTTTAAACACTACAAAATATTTCAGCCCATGTAAGAATAACAAATATTGTGATTCGAAACAGTGATATCGAAACAATATGTTTATGCGGCGAGACACGTCTTTGGGGAAGAGGTAGAGGGTAGTCAGTGAGATAGAGGACAGTATCATGGCGTTGGATTCCTTACAAGTTGTAAAGAAATTCGATATTTTTGTTCTTGTTCTGTATTTTCAAATATTATAACAAATTAATCTAATGTTTACTGTGGCTTCTGTTAACAAATATTTATATAAGAATGAGCTAAGATGATCACAGAACAAACATAAATTAAATACTTTCGGATTATAAAAACGAGCGTAATTATTCTCTATTATTTTACGGAAATCAACTCAATTTAAAGTCGCCAAAAACATATGTCCTCTTTTATTTTAGTAACAATTTATATATTATTATTATTTAAAGCAACAACTAAGGAATTCTCTTGAGCATTTTCTATGGGTTTGAAAGTTATGAAAGAAAAAAATAAAAGGATGACATAATTACATGGTAATCAATTTGATCTGAAAAAACACAATCATCAATTGTTGGTTGTTTTGTTTTTCTCTTGTGGATCTTTTAGTGCGTTGTTAATATTACGAAATAAAATAAACTTTAATGTGTCTTAAAATATTAAAAAATAAAATCGAAATGATTGTTGACTTACTTGGTTTTAGAAAAAGCAAGCTTTGTGGTACTCTAAGTAGATTACTTTCTTGAGAGTCGATCACTGGAAAGACCGATTTTAGTTATGCATTGGCCTTTATACTGATCCTATTCTGTTTATTGGACGATCACTACCACGTGATATCCTATTCCAATGCTCTCAATGATTTGATGTGTGACGTAAAACGATCTCCGACTCTAAATGAGTCATGGCTGGCTAGACTTGATTCATTGACCTTTTCCTTGGTTTTAATTTGCAACAGTTCATTGACTTCGTGTGAGGTGGAAAGTGATTAAGGAAAATAACTCGTACTGACCCTCTGAGTAGGTTGGTGTGAGTAAATGTACATTTTTATATCGGCTCCATTTCGTAACACCCTTATAGGTAACTGTATGCAAGACACAAGGCTGAGACAATACAAACAATTCTAACGTAAGCTTAAAACAAAACGCTACAACTCTTTATAATTCAGTCTTGGGTCGCTCGCTTCTCTTCTACTTAATGGGTCTTTTCTATCCACAAGGATTTCATCTGGATCTTTCTTACGTCTCGTCGTCGCTTTGTGTTGGCGTCCGTATACTGTTAACAATGCCAATCACTTGCAATGATTCATATCAACTAGTCTAAAATAAATGCACAATATTGTTATTACTATTTAAAAGAAATCAACTACACTATATGATATCTGCAGATTTCAACCTAACTTTTTACTGTATTCTTTAAAAATAACTTAGTCATTAACCTAACATACCAAACAGGCCAATAACACAAACGTCTAAAAAACTTTTACATAAAAAAAACTTTGCTAACTGCGGGAAAATCTTGGGCTAATAAGGGGAGAGACTGCAATCAGGTTAGTACAAAATAAAATGAGTAAAACAGAGTAGGGTTAAACCTGAAAAAAATAAACGCTACAAAACAGCGAAGGCAGAAAGCCTTCGTCAGCGATCAAAACAACAGAAAAAACGTGAAAATCTTGTACACGCTATGTCTTAGTCAAAGTCTTAACACACATGTAAGAGGATTCTTGTAAGGACTGCAGTTGGCTGTCAGTAAAGTAACTCCATTTGGTGACACTCGCTCGTCCCCTAAACTTCTATCGATGACGCCCCCTAGTAGTATTGGCTCCCATAGAATGTAATTGTATTCTGCCTTCACCCTAGGATAAACTAATGCCTCACGACACTCTAACGCGAGTCAAAGACAACTTTTTACATACTTGCATTCATGCACTTCCCTCTGTGTTACAACAGCCAGAGAGAATCGACATTAAAGTCTTCCCACCCAACCACGATAGTTAGATCTGTTGAGAGTACTTTGCCCGTGACGTTACGGTCGTGGTGATACCTAGCAGCCCCAAAGTCGATCCTCATTAAATAAAATAATCCTATTACAATGTGTCACTTATTCCCAGCTCCCGAAGCAGATGGAGATAAAACACGTGTTATAAAATAGTTTGTAGGATGACAGCAGTTCAGAAAGAAATATATTCAAACACGCAAGTTTCTAGTATCCATAACACATTACATTTACCGTTTGTTTGTACAGAGTGAATAATTTAGACACATAATACTATGTAAGACAGTGAAAAAAGCCTCTCTGTTGTCAGTAATGAGACCTGTATGGCTGTGTTGTAGTGAAGTTAGACAATATATTAAATAATGAGATCATGTATGGCTGTGTTGTTGTGAAGTTAGACAATGGTTTCAGTAATGAGCTCAAGTATGGCTGTGTTGTAGTGAAGTTAGACAATGGTTTCAGTAATGAGATCATGCATGGCTGTGTTGTAGTGAAGTTAGATAATAGTTTCAGTAGTAAGACCATGTATGGATGTGTTTAGTGAAGTTAGAAAATGGCGACAGTAAAAAGACAAGATATGACTGTGTTGTTGTGAAATTAGAAGTTATACTTGCACAGCAAGAATCTGCAGACTAAATGCTTCACTCTTACTGTTCATTAAACTGTATTGATAAACCTGAATGTTTTAAGATTGTTTTTGCACGAAAAGCGCTGTCACTTGTTGGTATATGCTACTTAAAATACATTTTAAAATCAGACTATTATGGAAGTTCGGTAGACAGCTGATTAAAGTTTAAGAAGGGAATGGCAGAATATATATTTTATATCAACAATGAAAGTGTTACGACTTTCTGTTCTGGTTCTACAATCATTTGAAAGTGATACGGTGTAGGGTACTGATTGTGATCAAGTTATTGACAATTTGCAGCTTTGAAAACAAGGAAAGGACAATTTTAAATAAAGTAAATTTAATTTTTAAAATCTATTACTTAACGTTGATACAGTTCTTAAATATATTTACTTCATGTCCTAAAATTATTTGACCTTCTCAATGTTAGACAGTAAATCGATTTTAACAAGAAGAAATTTATCATATAGGCCAGGGGGAGCTGAAGGGATAAAACCACACGTTTACATCACTAGGTGTCACAAACACTAGCTACGCCCCTGTAATATAGTGCGTTTATTTATCTCTTTAACTCTTACTGCTCTTGTACAAAACACTTAGCTGGGAAATCAATTAGATTGCATAATGTCTCTATAATTAGCATACATATATTGGTAGTAGCCTACCGAGTGGGTAAATACATGATCATGCTTAGAGTTATTAATTAACTTACTTTACTTTGTTTAAGATGTGATGAAGTACTAAGATAACTAAATAACAAATTGACCACAAAGTGTCTGTCTTTAAAACTCAAGAAAACAGCATGTACTTAATGGCAATACACAATATATACTAAACAATATTTAAACGATGTGATAGTTGAGATTAAAACAATATAATGGACATGGTCATTTTAAATATATTTAAAGTATTAAAAGTTTTAAAGTAAAACGATCGAATTCATTGTCTCACAACTTTATATCTACGTTTACGGCACTGTTTGAACTAATCCAAAGATAGTAACATAAATAATGAATAACACAATTTTTTTTTTTTTAACATGCTTTTCCAAAAACAAAAATTACTAAATAGAATAATTCAGAGTTCTCACAAATGCAGTTTATTAATGTTGCATAATTTAACTTTATTGAATTTCTTTTCTTACATATTAAAAACAAAAGTAGAAAAGGATACACAAACAAAATTGTTTAAAACGGAAATACTTATTTATGCTTTTATGTATTTATATATAGAGATATATATATCTTAGATTATGTGAGACATATTTTAATTTGTACAAAAGATCGTTAAAATAAAAAATTTACAATAAAAGTTGTAAAGAAATTATTGTCTCCAAACCGAAATTGTAATTTTTCTTACTTTTATGTAGATTTCAGAAAACACTGAGATAACATTTATACAATAAATTTAACTGTCATTCAAAAGCTTAAGTAATGGGTACTTAATATGACTTTTTTCTTTAAAACGAAATTGCGTTTTAATTCGATCCCTTCCTATAGGGATGCAACCCTAAAAATGAATGATTAGTTCACCAAGCAAACATGCAAGATACCGTCTATAATAAGTGAGCATGTTACATAAAATATGTCCTTCGCCGGCGTCAGAAAATGACATCCTTCTATTAATTTTTCGTAATAATTTTTTATTTTAAATAATTATTTTTGTCATCAGTATGACGTGGTTGTTTTTATTTTAAGCCGATTAATGCCATCTCTCTCTCGTTTACACCTACGCCTAACTATTTCAACACAACTCGTCTTCATTCTCTACTTCAATATCTAAGGGCATATTTAAAATGTGACACTTGTTGACCAAATTGAGACTAAATTATTAAAACAATTCATTCTATCTGTAGAACATTTATAAAGCTTTAGATGTTTATCATAGGACACACTTTTTTTGGATATAGTATATTTTAACAGGATTTATTTTATAATGCAGTTTTTAATTTTCTTTCATATATTAATTTGCGCAACATCAACGATGGCTAGACCTCTGTTGGTTGATCGGGGTGAAGACGAAAAAGGTTCTCTTGACATTGGATGTTTGTGCGATGAAAACTAATGATGTTCTCTTGACATTGGATGTGTGTGTGTGGTTAGATATAATAGGGCTATCTTTACATTGAATGTTTGTGTGGTGAGATATATTAAGGTTCTCTTGACATTGGATGTTTGTGTGGTGAGATGTAATAAGGTTATCTTTTATTTTGATGTGTGTGTGATGAGATATAATAAGGTTATCTTTTAATTGGATGTGTGTGTCATGAGATATAATAAGGTTATCTTTTAATTGAATGTGTGTGTGATGAGATATAATAATGTTTTCTTTTAATTGGATGTGTGTGTGATGAGATATAATAAGGTTATCTTTTATTTGAATGAGTGAGTGATGAGATATAATTAAGTTTTATTTTAATTGAATGTGTGTGTGATGAGATATAATAAGGTTATCTTTTAATTGGATGTGTGTGTGGTTGAAGACTAATTAATACTGTCATCATTACTTAGGATGGTTGTATGCAAAGCTCCTGTCACAGTCAATTTTTCGGTCTGAATTCGTTGTCTTTGGAAAGTGATATGTTAGACAATGACTATTTTTATCATGTCATATGAATATATAGCATATTGCCGTTTTTGTCAGAGTGTGAGAAATCACCGCAGCTTTACAGCTGGATTGAGGAGCATTACACGAGCAGGTGACAGAGACATACAAGATTTACCCCTAGATACACGAAGGTGATACAATCATACGAAAGTTATCTCTAGAAACAGGCACTTCATCAAATCATGCAAAGGTATCCCTTTTACAAGACTTATCCCCATGGACCTAGAAATAAAAGTAGTTTCACAACAAAGCTTATGTTTATCACGTTAAGACAACAAAACATATGTTTACTACGTTATGCCAAAAAATTATATGTAAACCACGTTATGCCAACAAAATCTTTAATTACCATGGAATGCCAACAGAGCCTTTGTTTACAATGTTATGCCAACAGAGCCTTTGTTTACAATGTTATGCCAACAGAGCCTTTGTTTACAATGTTATGCCAACAGAGCCTTTGTTTACAATGTTATGCCAACAGAGCAACTGTGTACCATGTTATTTCAACAGAGCAACTGTGTACCATGTCATGTTAACAGAGCAACTGTGTACCATGTTATGCCAACAGTGCAACTGTGTACCATGTTATGCCAACATCGCAAGTATGTACCATGTTATTCCAACAGAGCAACTGTGTACCATGTTATGCCAACAGAGCAGCTGTGTACCATGTTATGCCAACATATCCTTTGTTTACCATGTTATGTCAATAGATCCTTTGTTTATCATGTTATGCCAACAGAGCAATTGTGCACCATGCTGTGTCAACAGAGCAATTGCGTACCATGTTATGTCAACAGAGCAACTGTGTATCATGTTATGTCAACAGAGCCTTTGTTTACCCTGTTTTGCCTACAAACCGATGTTTAACACGTTATGTCAAGATGAAACAATTGACACGTAAAACTTCTTGTAGAGATTTGCATTTTTAAACGTAAAATACTTTGAAGAATCTTCAAAATTCATTGAAAACTTACAAGAATTTAAGAAAAAGAAAAAAAAAGCCTTAAATGATATATAATTACATAACATTTTAGGAAACTCATAGAATTATAGAAATATAAGAACCTAAAAAAAATGATATTTGTTTAATTTAAAACTCTTTTTATTAGTGTTTCAATCAATCATTCTAGAATAATATGTGAAAGGAAAGATATTTTTTTTTTTAAAATTGCTATTGATGTAATTAGGATTTCAATATTAAGCCTTTCAAAAACAAGTGCCAAAACTCTAAAGTGCCTATGGGGTCGGACCTAGGTTGGTCGGGCCTAGTCGGGCCTAGGTGGGTCGGGCCTAGGAGGGTAGGGCCTTGGTGGGTCGGGCCTAGGTAGGTTGGGCCTAGGTGGGTAAGGCCTATGTGGGTCGGGCCTAGGTGGGTCTGGCCAATGTGGGTCGTGCCTAGGCGGTCTAGCTTAAGTGGGACAGGACTAGGTGGGTCGGACCTAGGTGGGTCATGCCTAGATGGGTCAGAACTAGGTTGGTCGGGCCTAGGTGGGTCGGGCCTTGTTGGGTCGGACCAGGTGGGTCGGGCCTAAGTGGGTCGGGCCTAGGTGGGTCGGGCCTAAGTGGGGTCGGATCGAGGTGGATCGGGCCAAGGTGGCTCAGGCCTAGAGGTGGGGATAATTTATAATAAGGTTCATTTATTTTACCCTAAATAAATCTATAGAGGAAGAGTCAAGTATAAAAAAACCAAATACAAATGTACCATTATAAGGTAAGCGTATTCTAGAAATAGTGTGAGTTTTATGATTTTGTCAAACCATTTTCAAAAATGTTAATCTGGATATTTCACTTCAAATAAACGTTCTTCAAAATCACTTACGATTAAACAATTCCATTTATTTTACCCTCTGCCCTCTACATGTACGATGTTTAAATTGTAGTTGTGGAGATTATTTGATTATGATTAAACTTTCCAAGGATACTCTATAGACCAGGAAGAATTACCATGTTAAATTTGGTTGTGATCTAATTGTTTGTTTTTTCTTGTGACTAATTGACCCATTTACAAATCAACCGAACAAACATAGTCACACTGAGCTTCACATAATAGATGAGGGAAATAGATGACATGCTATCATTTCTATGACTAAATGATGACTAGCTTGCATTCAAATCTCTGGAACATACTTGATGACGTGTTTTAAATGAATGTAATAATTAGATATCAACTTATTTACCTCCATAATTGACACAATGCTGGTCTATAAAGATTGTATATCAGAATAGCACAGTTCACCATTGACACAACGCTGGTCTATAAACATTTTATATCAGAATACCAAAGTTCATCATTGACACAACGCTGGTCTATAAACATTTTATATCAGAATACCAACGTTCATCATTGACACAACGCTGGTCTATAAACATTTTATATCAGCATAGCACAGTTCATAATTGACACAACGCTGGTCTATAAACATTTTATATCAGAATAGCACAGTTCATCATTGACACAACGCTGGTCTATAAACATTTTTTATCAGAATAGCACAGTTCATAATTGACACAACGCTGGTCTATACACATTTTATATCAGAATAGAACAGTTCACCATTGACACAATGCTGGTCTATAAACATTTTATATCAGAATAGCACAGTTCACCATTGACACAACGCTGGTCTATAAACATTTTATATCAGAATAGCACAGAACACCATTGACACAACGCTGGTCTATAAACATTTTATATCAGAATCGCACAGTTCACCATTGACACAACGCTGTTCTTTGAACACTTAGTATGAGACCAGCACAATCATCATGCTTAAAAAAAGAAACTAAATAAAGTGGGATCACTTGTGTTATCTTATTAAATGCCCTCCTCTTGACAAGAGAATTGACAAGAATTTCAATATTTTCAACCAATACATTTATTATTGACCGCCCACTACATGCATTATATGCATCCCACTACATCCATCATAGACAGCCAGCTACTTCATTATTGACAGTGCCCATATCCGTTTTGACAATCCCTTGCTTATGTTATTGACAAAACCTTACATACATTTTTTACAAGACCTTACATACATTAGTGACAAAATACACTATTGACAGTCCCTAAATCCATTATTGGTAGAATACAATTTCTGTATTGACAATCCCCTACAACCATGTTTGACAGTCACCTACAGCAATGATTGCCAGACCTTAAATACATTATTGACAGCCCCTATACCACTCACTGATATCCTCATTCATCTATTGTTGACAGTCCTTTTCATACGTTTGATAACTCCCCAAATCCACTTTTGACAGCCCCTAAATCCATGTTTGACAGCCCCTAAATCCATTTTTGACAGCCACTAAATCCATTTTTGACAGCCAAAACATCCAGTATTGAAAGCCCCGTATAACTACTGTTTGTAGATCCCTATATTCATTATTTTAAAGTTCCTACATCCATCACTGATAGTCCACTTTATCCACAATTGACACCCCCTACATCCATTTTTACAGCCCCTGCACCCACTATTTACTGATTCTGATATCAATGATTGAAAACCACTACATTCATTAAAATAATCCTTTAAATTCACTTCTGACAGCTCATTACATCCATTATTGACAGCCCTTTAATCCATCATTAAATTCCCTTACATCAATGTTTGACATTTACCAACATCCTTTTTAAAAACCGCTTTCATCCCTTATCGAAAACCCCTTCCCCGGTTTTGTCATTTACCTCACGATTTTTGACAACCACATGCCTCTATTATTGACAACCCCCTGCATCCATTCTAATCATTCACCTTTAAACGTCATTGACAGGAATCATCAGAACCTAAAACTCATATAAACTACGCCATTAAAATTAATTACATCACTTTATCCATTATCCTTATTACGTGTTTTCATCTCTTTACGCCACATTCACTATACTTTTCCATTTCATTCCTTTACTACAGAATGATTTTAAAGGGGATTTGGATGAGACCTGATGGGCAATACGTCATTAAATGTTCTTCACTTGTCCATTGGGGCAACTCCCAGGTGTCTGATGTTATTTTGACACACTTGCCACTTCGTGTCAACTCAGTCAAATGGCTTGCTGCGAAACAAAGAGACTGATTTGAAATTAGGGTCAACATCATCATCACTGACCACTTCATGTGAATTGAGACAATTGGCTTGTAGCCACACACAGAGACTTATTTGAAATCTTCGTCAACAACATCATCACTGACCACTTCATGTCAACTGAGACAAGTATAGTTGAGTATGTTATTATGACTCTTGGTGTTTGAAATCTACCTAACCTAAAACCCCTAGACACGAACAGGTGTAACACTTATCAGAGAGTGGTTCTCACACCCCTAATATAAAAGTCATTTCACTACAGGAGTGCAACGAACAAATACAAATAAATAAAGAGTTATGAATTTTATTATTTGAGATAAAGTTTTAAAATTATTTTTTTCCAACTAAAATTAAAAAAAAAAATTATTAATGGGAAACAATGGCGTTTGTTTTTTTTTTTTTGTTTAAACTATTTTACTTTAGATTTGTTTTGACATTTAAATACAATTTTGTCTTCAATATTTTTTTTTTAATAATGAAATTTAAAAAAATAATATCCTTTAATAAAACTTTGTATAGGTGTTTATTTTTCATTTTGTTTTTTATAGATGCAAAACTTATGATTTTATTTTTTTAATAAAGTTTTAAAATTATTTTTTTCCAACTAAAATTAAAAAAAAAAATTATTAATGGGAAACAATGGCGTTTGTTTTTTTTTTTTTGTTTAAACTATTTTACTTTAGATTTGTTTCGACATTTAAATACAATTTTGTCATCAATATTTTTCTTTGAATAATGAAATTTAAAAAAATAATATCCTGTAATAAAACTTTGTATAGGTGTTTATTTATCATCTTGCTTTTTATAGAGGCAAAACTTATGACTTTAATTTTTTAACTTAGGTTTATAAAATGTCAATTATGCTTAACCAATTGTTCATCTCCCTATTCAGTTTCAGTGCATATTTATACTTCTTTTTAAGCTGTTAGTCCACTCGAATTCGATCCCTGCTTTAAGGGAAAAAACGTTAAGGAGTAGGCTGTATATGTATATCATAATCCATCTAGTTAAAATACTCAACATTCGATATTTATCTATAAAATAACATTATTCAATTGTTATTTCAATATTTTTGATGCACATTGAGTTATGTTGTAATTTTTTCAAGACTTTGTATGTGTCTGTTATGTAGCATTACACTTTAAGGTACTTTTATGTCTTTTTTTTATGTTACATTCGTTTTTGTTCGTGGTTAGCACAATCTTTGGACGGCTAGTTGACCCACTTCCAATGACACTTTCGATCTGAAAATTTTCATTGATACTTTAGGCCCGTGACACAAATTCGTTTGCCCAAACTTTAAGCTTCATCCTCGAAAAATATTATTTAAGGGAAACATTTAAAAAATCCCCATATCTGCTAAATGAGATGATTTCTATATACATATTGCAATGGTCTTTTCCATTTTCTTCTTATATCTTCTTTAATTGTACATCAGCTACGTGTTCACAAAGTTTACATCCTTACAATTTCTGACGGTAGACTGTTCAACATCACCCACCTTCGTGCAAAGTCCAAGGTAAATAGACTTACTACAAATTCGTAAACTACTCTTCACTGACAAGGGAAACTTGACATTGCAAATTGAAGAAGGACATAGAAACCCGATATATATTGTTGTATTTTCCCAGATTTACCACCAGCATCACCTCTTAGCATATGCATAGGATTGACATGGGGCATAAGGTATTTTAGATGATGCCCATGCTTACGCGGTCATTCATTGTTGTATGGTACTTTTTAGAATCTCTTACAATACTCTGGCTGATCCTTATTATGTTTCTTACGATCTATGTGTCTGCTGGTTCATGTGAGCGGAGATTGTCAAAATGAAGACTTATCAAGAACTATTTACGATACACCATGGGACTGTCAAGGCTTCCTGATCTGGCTCTGCTATCCATTGAAAATAATGCGGACAAGGATATTGATTCTGATAAAGTTATTGAAAGGTTTGCAGTTTTGAAGAATAGGAAAAAAATTGTAAGTTAAGTCGATGCACCATTAATATAATAATAAATTAACGTTGTTCTTAAATGCATTTAACTCTTGACCTTTAATTACTTAGCTTTTTTATCTGTATTGACATACTGGTACTTATTTTAACAAAAGATATCCATCATAGAAGTCGGAAAGGGGGAGGAAAAGGGGATGCTCTGAGTTGACAACATGGGTGTCAGCAACCCTAGCTACGCCACTGCTATTAAGCAATTGATAACAAGGAAGGGTGGGGGGAGTTGTGCTTTTGTCCTTTTTAAGGAATGACTGAAGAGATGGGACCTTAAGGGCAAGGAGATAGATGGGATAACAGAAATGAGAGGTGCAGTAAGGCTATTTTTAGTTTTTCCTCTAAATAAGAAAGCAGTGTGTTGGTGAACCTGACAGAAGAGAGTTGTAATAGTAAAGACGAGAGAGAACAAGAGCGAAGAATAGAGATTTTGTTGCGCTAATTGTGAGTGAGGTAGTGGCATATGGAGCTGATCTGACGGATAGTGGTGTATGCTGAACGACAAATATGAGATATGTGTTTATCGAGAGACCTGTTGTTAGAAAGAATGTAACCAAGATTCCTAGCAGAGGGTGTAAACCGTATAACCGAAGTTACCTACTTGAAATAAGATAGGAAGAGTTGAGGTAGAGGATGATTTGTGATTGTGAATGAGGAGTGCTTCCGTTTTGTCATCATTAAGCTTCAACTTGCCTAGTGTCATCCATGACTTAACATCATCAATGCACCCCATCAAAGTCTGGGCAGCGGATTCAACAAGAGAAGGATGGGTATGCTTGTATAGCTGCGTGTCATCTGCAAATGACTGATTCTCAACAGCATGCCTCCAAAGCAAGAGGAGCAGTGGTGTGGTATACAATGTGAATAGAATCGGGCCTAAAACGGACCCCTGTGGCGATCCGTACACCAAATCAGCACTGCCTGAGAGGCAGCCATCGACAGAGACCACCTACATTATATCAGAGAGGTAGGACCTAAACCAAGCCAAAACTGAGCCAGAAATTCCAAAGTAATTTTCAAGGGTTTTGAAAAGGATTACATGGTCAACAGTGTCAAAGGCCGCACTGAGGTCTAAGAGGATCAGGATAGCGATATAACTATTGTCCAAGCAAGAGGTCATCGGTCACTCTCAAGAGAGCCATATCTGTGCTGTGGAAATGTCTATAGTCCGACTGATAAGAACTGAGAAAAGAGTGGTCAATTAAATAGGCAAAAAGTTGTTTTAGAACAAGTTTTTCAATAACTTTAGATAAAAATGATAAGTTAGATACAGGTCTATAATTTTTACAATTATTTTTAGATTCCACCCCCTCCCGCTTTAGCAAAAAGGACAATAGCCAACTCTCCCCCTCCCCTTTATTGATTGCTTAACAGCAGTGGCTTAGCTAGGGTTGGTGGCACCCAATAAGGCTAAGTCATTGATTCCCACCCCCTCAAATCCCTCTAATAATTGTTTTTTTTTTAAAGATAAGTATCAATATAACAATAACAAGAAAAAAAAAGCCAAAGAAATTAAATATCAAGTGATAAATTTATTTAAGAACCTTAACAAAGATAAGTAATGCTTAGATTAACATTGCATTTAATTTACTTTAAAGTTAATTTTTCTATTTTTTTTCAAAACGGCTCACATGTCATTGACATTGTCAAAATCAATATCCTTGACCGCATCACTTGCAATTGATAACAGAGCAGGATCAGAAAGCCTTATCTGTCCCTTGATGTATCGTGTTTCTTAATAAGTCTGCGTTTTGAAAAACTCAGCTCACATGAAGACACAGACACACAGATAGTAAGAAATAATTTGACGTTTAGCTAGAGTTTTCAAGAGATTCTAAGAAGTTTATTTCAACTCTGAATTTCAAAAATCAAATACCAAGCAGTACAAACGCTTCGCCCCATTTAGCTGTGCAAAACATTAAACTGACCACGTGACTTCCTCGAGTAGATATACGTATCAAAATAGACATCATGCTAGAGAACGTTTGGCTCACTAGAAATATTGCTCAAATGTTAAGAGGCGATGTTAGTGACGAATCTGTGAAAATATTAAGTTTTTTTTTCTTTTTTCTGGGACTAAATATTTTTGGTTTAGATATCATTATTGTGTTTGCTATATGAAGACACCTTTGTCAGTAAAAAGTAGTTCAAGAAATAGTAGTACTTCTATATACCTTGACTTTGCCTTAAGGTGGGTGATATTGAACAGCCTGCTATAAGTTCTTGTATAAGATGTACACTCCGTCTGCGCAGTTCCTGTCGGAAAATTAAATGGGCGTCAATTAGAAAAAAAAAATGAAGAAGACTTTTGGATTCCAGTATATAACCTTGTTAAAACTCCGCTGCTAATTGGGAATGCCATAATGACCGCGTCATTGAAGATAAATGTGTAATGCATTATGTCTGGAAAAGACCGTATTATTAGACCCCAGTGCTAAATGCACATAAGTCACATTTTTGCTAAAATCAAAGAAACATACAACATTTTCTTTTACGTTTTAGCCAAGTATAATACATAAATTTAAACATCTTAAAATATTCATAAGTCAATTAATTAAACAAGACAAATATATTCACATTTGCTTGGCGAAAAGAAAATAATCAACTTGATTATCCCAAATGCGTATTTCGTGACTGATGTACTTTTAGCACCAAGGTCTTCCAATCACGGTAAACAATCATGATGATGATGAATGAGTACTCTAATAGCTTTGTGTGCATGCTATTTTAGCATGGGGGGGGGGACAAAAGATTCTTCACAAGATATCGAACACGCCACTATTACTACTCACTGTGACTAAACGTGTGACCAATGAAGTATTAAATAAATTGTTTCAAAAAATATATTATGTACGATTTTATGTTTAATAATTATTATATTTTATAATTATTTAATGTATTATTTCGTACGTATTACATATTATTTCATTCAACTTAAATGTTTCATTCAATATAAATGCATTATTTCAAACATACTAAATGTATTTTTCAGGCATATTAAATATACTTTCCGTACATTTGATATGTATTTTTAATGATTGTTAAGGTACTTTAATTTATGTACTTCTAGACATAACCGATTCGGACTTATTGTCTCTGCCATTCCTTGGTTATGATGACCTTCCTTGTTTCACTGTAATTTAATCAGTCTACTTCTACACACATCTGTGTCGGAAGTTGTCTCTGCCACTACTTTGTTATGATGAGCCACCTTTTTGTTAGAAGACTGAGTTACAGTACACGTGTCGAATGCATTGGGATAGTTCAGCTGGGACAAAACAAAATGTACGCATTTTTGGGAGCGAATGGCAAAGGAAATACCCCTCACTCTAAGAATATAAATATCTAAATGACCAAGTCTGCACCTACTTAATATTAATGGCTACCCTTGTGAGTTCACAGGAATTGACATTTATGGCTGTCCTTTTGAGATTACTGGAGTTTACATTTATGGAAAAAATATGAGTTTATCCTCGAATGCGGATGTCTTTATCGGTTGACACGGTCAAAATATTTACTGTGTTGCTCCAACTCTTCATTCGACTCCAGAAAAGAAAGATGTGTTCTATGAGGCCCTGGACAAAGAATTATCATGTCTAACCAAAACCGAATCATTGTACGTTCTGGGAGACTTAAATTCTAGAGTAGGAGCTGATTAAGAAGCCTGGCCGTCATGTCTTGGTTATCACGGATTAGGAAAGATTAATAAAAACGGACAACGTCTTCTGGAGTTGTGCTGCTCCCATGGTCTCTGTGTTACAAACAACTTCTTCAAATGTAAACAAATCCAACAGGTGTCATGGCGACACACACGTTGCCGCCACTTCCACCAGCTAGAACTCGTCATCACTAGGCGCGTGGAGCTGGCCAATGTACTTCACATCCACAGCTACCACAGTGCACACTATGGCAAGGACCATTCTCTCGTATTGAGCAAGATACAACTAATGTCTACAAAAATTGCATAATGTTAAAAAGAAGTGTCGTCCACAAATTTACATCCACTACTCAAATAACCCAGAAAAAACGCTAAAGTACCATCCGATGGTATTATTGCTTCTAAGTGGACTCATTTACGAGATGCTCTGTACGATTCAGCCATATCCCCCTACAGTAAACAGGAGCATACAAATAATGACTGGTACGCGGAGCATTACAATGGGATGAAACCCGTAATCGAGGGAAAGTGAAGAGCCATTCTTGCATATCGGGATGCACCTTGTGCTATTACCCTTCTGAACCGAAAAAAAAAAAAAAAAAAAAAAAAAAAATATCACAGCAGACCGCCCGTCACTGTGCCAACACTTATTTGCTAGACCTTTACAAGTCTATAGAATCGGCTTCTGACAACGGTGTTGCAAGGAGCATGTACCAGGGCATCAAGAGTGCATTAGAACATCCCTCTTCGAAAATAGGACTAATCAAATCCAAGAAGGGTCAAATGATACAGCACCCAAATGATCCACTCCGGGGTTGGGTAGAGCATTATTGTGAACTATGATCTACAATGAATGTAGTCACTGAGACAGATCTAAATATTATCCCCGTGTTGTCGGTGATTGATGGACTAGATGAAAAGCCAACTCTGTAGGAGCTCGACAAGGACATTGATTATCTTGCTGACGTGAAGCACCAGGGAATAACGACATTCCAGTGGAAGTCCTCACAATTGAATACCTTTTCTACTTCAGCCCTTACATGAGCTCCTATGTCTGTATTGTGAAACAGGTCACATTCCCCAGGTCATGAGACTAACATGAGCTCCTATGTCTGTGTTGTGAAACAGGTCACATTCCCCAGGTCATGAGACTAACATGAGCTCCTATGTCTGTGTTGTGAAACAGGTCACATTCCCCAGTTCATCAGACTAAAATGAGCTTCTATGTCTGTGTTGTGAAACAGGTCACATTCCCCATGTCACGAGACTAACATGAGCTTCTATGTCTGTGTTGTGAACAGGTCACATTCCCCAGGTCATGAGACTAACATGAGCTTCTATGTCTGTGTTGTGAAACAGGTCACATTCCCCATGTCGTGAGACTAACATGAGCTCCTATGTCTGTGTTGTGAAACAGGTCACATTCCCCATGTCATTAGACTAACATGAGCTCCTATGTCTGTGTTGTGAAACAGGTCACATTCCCCAGGTCATGAGACTAACATGAGCTTATATGTCTGTGTTGTGAAACAGGTCACATTACCCATGTCATGAGACTAACATGAGCTTCTATGTCTGTGTTGTGAAATAGGTCACATTCCCCATGTCGTGAGACTAACATGAGCTCCTATGTCTGTGTTGTGAACAGGTCACATTCCCCGTTCCATGAGACTAACATAAGCTTCTATGTCTGTGTTGTGAAACAGGTCACATTCCCCATGTCATGAGACTAACATAAGCTCCTATGTCTGTGTCTTTGTTGTGAAACAGGTCACATTCCCCATGCCATGAGACTAACATGAGCCTCTATGTCTGCGTTATGAAACAGGTCACATTCCCCGTGCCATGAGACTAACATGAGCTTCTATGTATGTGTTGTGAACAGGTCACATTCCCCAGGTCATGAGACTAATATGAGCTTCTATGTCTGTGTTGTGAACAGGTCAAATTCCCCAGGTCATGAGACTAACATGAGCTTCTATGTCTGTGTTGTGAAACAGGTCACATTGCCCATGTCATGAGACTAACATGAGCTTCTATGTCTGTGTTGTGAAACAGGTCACATTGCCCATGTCATGAGACTAACATGAGCTTCTATGTATGTGTTGTGAACAGGTCACATTCCCCAGGTCATGAGACTAATATGAGCTTCTATGTCTGTGTTGTGAACAGGTCAAATTCCCCAGGTCATGAGACTAACATGAGCTTCTATGTCTGTGTTGTGAAACAGGTCACATTGCCCATGTCATGAGACTAACATGAGCTTCTATGTCTGTGTTGTGAAACAGGTCACATTGCCCAGGTCATGAGACTAACATGAGCTTCTATGTCTGTGTTGTGAAACAGGTCACATTACCCATGTCATGAGACTAACATGAGCTTCTATGTCTGTGTTGTGAAACAGGTCACATTGCCCAGGTCATGAGACTTACTTGAGCTCCTATGTCTGTGTTGTGAAACAGGTCACATTCCCCAGGTCATGAGACTAACATGAGATCCTATGTCTGTGTTGTGAAACAGGTCACATTCCCCATGTCATGAGACTAACATGAGCTTCTTTGTCTGTGTTATGAAACAGGTCACATTCCCCACGTCATGATACTAACATGAGCTCGTATGTCTGTGTTGTGAAACAGGTCACATTCCCCATGTCATGAGACTAACATGAGCTCTTATGTCTGTGTTGTGAAGTTGTGAAACAGGTCACATTTCACATGTCGTGAGACTAACATGAGCTTCTTTGTCTGTGTTATGAAACAGGTCACATTCCCCACGTCATGATACTAACATGAGCTCGTATGTCTGTGTTGTGAAACAGGTCACATTCCCCATGTCATGAGACTAACATGAGCTCTTATGTCTGTGTTGTGAAACAGGTCACATTCCCCAGGTCATGAGACTAACATGAGCTCCTATGTCTGTGTTGTGAAACAGGTCACATTCCCCAGGTCATGAGACTAACATGAGCTCCTATGTCTGTGTTGTGAAACAGGTCACATTCCCCAGGTCATGAGACTAACATGAGCTTCTATGTCTGTGTTGTGAAACAGGTCACATTCCCCAGGTCATGAGACTAACATGAGCTCCTATGTCTGTGTTGTGAAACAGGTCACATTCCCCAGGTCATGAGACTAACATGAGCTTCTATGTCTGTGTTGTGAAACAGGTCACATTCCCCAGGTCATGAGACTAACATGAGCTCCTATGTCTGTGTTGTGAAACAGGTCACATTCTCCAGGTCATGAGACTAATATGAGCTCCTATGACTCTGTTGTGAAACAGGTCACATTCCCCATGTCGTGAGACTAACATGAACTCCTATGTCTGTGTTGTGAAACAGGTCACATTCCCCATGTCGTGAGACTAACATGAGCTTATATGTCTGTGTTGTGAAACAGGTCACATTCCCCAGGTCATGAGACTAACATGAGCTTCTATGTCTGTGTTGTGAAACAGGTCACATTCTCCAGGTCATGAGACTAACATGAGCTTCTATGTCTGTGTTGTGAAACAGGTCACATTCCCCAGGTCATGAGACTAACATGAGCTTCTATGTCTGTGTTGTGAAACAGGTCACATTGCCCAGGTCATGAAACTTACATGAGCTCATATGTCTGTGTTGTGAAACAGGTCACCTTCCCCAGGTCATGAGACTAACATGAGCTCCTATTTCTGTGTTGTGAAACAGGTCACATTCCCATGTCATGAGACTAACATGAGCTTCTTTGTCTGTGTTATGAAACAGGTCATATTCCCCAAGTCATGAGACTAACATGAGCTCCTATGTCTGTGTTGTGAAACAGGTCACATTCCCCATGTCGTGAGACTAACATGAGCTTCTATGTCTGTGTTGTGAAACAGGTCACATTCCACATGTCTTGAGACTAACATGAGCTCCTATGTCTGGGTTTTTTGAAACAGGTCACATTCCCCATGTCATGAGACTAACATGAGCTCCTATCTGTGTTGTGAAACAGGTCACATTCCCCAGGTCATGAGACTAACATGAGCTTCTATGTCTGTGTTGTGAAACAGGTCGCATTCCCCATGTCATGAGACTAACATGAGCTTCTATGTCTGTGTTGTGAAACAGGTCACATTCCCCATGTCGTGAGACTAACATGAGCTCCTATGTCTGTGTTGTGAAACAGGTCACATTCCCCATGTCATGAGACTAACATGAACTCCTATGTCTGTGTTGTGAAACAGGTCACATTCCCCAGGTCATGAGACTAACATGAGCTTCTATGTCTGTGTTGTGAAACAGGTCACATTCCCCAGGTCATGAGACTAACATGAGCTTCTATGTCTACTCCTATGTCTGTGTTGTGAAACAGGTCACATTCCCCAGGTCATGAGACTAACATGAGCTTCTATGTCTGTGTTGTGAAACAGGTCACATTCCCCAGGTCATGAGACTAACATGAGCTTCTATGTCTGTGTTGTGAAACAGGTCACATTCCCCATGCCATGAGACTAACATGAGCTCCTATGTCTGTGTTGTGAAACAGGTCACATTCCCCAGGTCATGAGACTAATATGAGCTCCTATGACTGTGTTGTGAAACAGGTCACATTCCCCATGTCGTGAGACTAACATGAGCTCCTATGTCTGTGTTGTGAAACAGGTCACATTCCCTAGGTCATGAGACTAACATGAGCTTCTATGTCTGTGTTGTGAAACAGGTCACATTCCCCATGTCGTGAGACTAACATGAGCTTATATGTCTGTGTTGTGAAACAGGTCACATTCCCCAGGTCATGAGACTAACATGAGCTCCTATGTCTGTGTTGTGAAACAGGTCACATTCCCCAGGTCATGAGACTAACATGAGCTCCTATGTCTGTGTTGAGAAACAGGTCACATTCCCCAGGTCATGAGACTAACATGAGCTCCTATGTATGTGTTGTGAAACAGGTCACATTCCTCAGGTCATGAGATACGTCAAAAACGTCACAGTGTATACAAATAAAAGAGACCAAAGTGATTGCAATAGCTACTGAGGAATTTCTCTAATTGGCTTAATTGGAAAGACTTTTGTCTGTGTTGCCCTTTAGCAATTGAAGACTCTGGCGAACTAAACCTTTGAAGGGTCACAGTGTGGCTTAAGGAGTGGGCACTCAACAATAGACATGATTTTCTCGTTACGCCAGGAAAACTGCCGTTAACTGTATTCCACTTTATATTGCTTTCATAGACCTGAAAAAGGGCATTTGACTTGGTAAGTGGGAGAGGCCTTTTGGTATCTTGCATGGAATAAGTTGTCATTTTACAAAAACATGCAAGGCATAGTAACTTTAATTTTTATTTTCTAGATACTTCTTTAATATATCTTAATATAGCATACACTAATTAGCTATATTTTTCACTAATTATTAGCAAATATGTTATTTTAGTAATTGATGTATTAAAAAAAATTGGTGGTTTTTCATTATCAATTTTTTTTCTTTCTTGATAAATAATTAAATATTCTTTGTTTAATCATTATTTAAAAGTAATTTTAACAAGTAAAAGAATTAAATTGCAATTATAGCTGGGACTGCCTTACTACCATTGTTAATATTAATTAAATTTTTATTAACTTTTCTGTTGTATGAATTAATCTTTCAGTATTGATGAGGATTTCTTAAAACACGAAATACAATTTCTTTTTAAAGGGAAACAATTGCGCTCGTTTTTTAAAAAGTTCTATTACATAAAATTGAGTATCATGGTAGACGTGTTAAGTTTATTTTTGTAATAAATGTGTAATTTGTACACATTTAATAAGGAACAATACGACACTTAGACCCTTAAAATATATATTTAAATTTTAAATGTATAAAAATGTTTTTTTAACGAAACCACAATATTTTAAAATTAAAGCAAATTTAAGTAATACAAAGTATGCTTAACCAACGGTTGTACTACAGAGCTAACATGTTTCGGCTGCCAATTTATTTTACAAGTGCCATGTCACTTGAATTCGATTTCTACCATTAGTGATTGCAATGAAAAAACCATGAAGCCTAGAATGCACAACTAAAGCAATCAAAGCCCTCTACACCATCCTAATAAACTGTATGTCACAAGTGTCCCTTTTTTTAAGTAGCAAGAACCCGATATGCGTTGCATCGCCACTCAAAGAAAGAAAAAGTGTTAAAATTTCAATTATATTTTTTAAATACTTTTTATAAAGACAATAGCTTTGGTCTGGTGCACACACAAACAAATTAGATCGTTTTCGATCTTTGAGCAGGCAGCATGCAGAGATTATATGAGAAGCGTTGATTTTCTACATACAGCCCAAGCACATCTAGTGATTGATCAACAAATGCATTAGATCGGTTAGAAATTATATTTATATAACATATATACGAAAAACAATATTTAAGTCCCGGCCCCAAAAGGAATATTCTAAAATGATTGGACCAATTTAGAAACCTTTGCAGACAAGGGCAAAACGACTCAGGGTTGTTTTTTTCCGCGATCGGATGAATCGTATGTGAACACATACGCGAAGTATATTTATATAGTTTAGCTCATAAACACAAATATTAAAAAATACGAATTTAAGGACACATTCGTAATATCGCAATCTGATAAAATATATAGGAACACAAACGTCTTATCACAATCTGATGAATGATATAGGAGTACAAACGTAAAATATATTTTTATAGTTACATTAATACAGTGTAATGGTCACGTATCATGTTATATTAATTCATTGTGTTTTTAAATTCCTAATTTTATAAATATGATGTATTGCTCAAGTACCACGTTATATTAATACAGTGCGTTGATAAAAGTGTCACGAAACATTAATAAACTGTGTCATTTAAGTGTCACGCTACATGAATACAGTGTGATGTCAAAGAGTGATGTTATATAAATTCAGTGTGTTTTTAAATGCCACGTTATATAAATGTTTTTAATTTCTCAAGTACCACATTAAATTAATACTGTGTTTTGTTACAGAGTCACGTTATATTAAAAAAGTATTTTAATCAAGTGTCACATTACATTAATATAGTGTATTGTTCCGGTGTAACGTTATACGAATGTAGCTTTTGTTCTCAACCATCACTGATGTTTCCACTAACATTTATGTGACTTTTGAGCAGGGACTTTTTCCTCATGTTTAAGACACTCCCTTCCTAAATGACACTGGCAACGTTTTAATACTACGTATATTCTGATTTATATTTAGACGTAGTTTCAGATCTATTACAACAACCATTTTCTTATCTATAACAACACCTATTGTCTTATCTATTACAACACCCATTGTCTTATCTATAACAATATCTATTGTCTTAACCCAATCTACAACCATTGTCTTATCTATAACAACACCTATTGTATTAACCCAGTCTACAACCATTGTCTTATCTATAACAACACTTATTATATTAACCCAATCTACAACCATTGTCTTATCTATAACAACACATATTGTATTGACCCAGTCTACAACCATTGTCTTATCTATAACAACATCTATTATATTAACCCTATCTAAAACATTGTCATATCTATAACAACACATATTGTTTCAACCCAGTCTACAACCATTGTCTTATCTAACAACACCTATTGTATTAACCCAGTCTACAACCATTGTCTTATCTATCACAACACTTATTATATTAACCCAATCTACAACAATTGTCTTATCTATAACAACACTTTTTGTATTAACCCAGTCTACAACCATTGTCTTATCTATAACAACACATATTGTTTTAACCCAGTCTACAACCCTTGTCTTATCTATCACAACACTTACTGTAAAAGCCAAATCTACAACAATTGTATTATCTATAACAACACATATTGTATTAACCAAATCTACAACCATTGTCTTATCTATAACAACACATATTGTATTAACCCAGTCTACAACCATTGTCTTATATATTACAACACTTATTATATTAACCCAATCTACAACAATTGTCTTATCTATAACAACACTTATTATATTAACCCAATCTACAACCATTGTCTTATCTATATCAACACCTTTTTTATTAACCCAATCTACAACCATTGTCTTATCTATAACAACACATGTTGTATAAACCAAATCTACAACAATTGTCTGATCTATAACAACACATATTGTATTAACCCTATCTACAAACATTGTCTTTTCTATAACAACACATATTTTATTAACCCAGTCTACAACCATTGTCTTATCTATAACAACACCTATTATATTAACCCTATCTAAAACATTGTCTTATCTATAACAACACATATTGTTTAAACCCAGTCTACAACCATTGTCTTATCTAACAACATCTATTGTATTAACCCAGTCTACAACCATTGTCTTATCTATCACAACACTTATTATATTAACCCGTTCTACTACAATTGTCTTATCTATAACAACACTTATTGTATTAACCCAGTCTACAACCATTGTCTTATCTATAACAACACATATTGTTTTAACCCAGTCTACAACCATTGTCTTATCTATAACAACACCTATTGTATTAACCCAGTCTAAAACCAATGTCTTATCTATAACAACACTTATTATAATTACCCAATCTACAACCATTGTCTTATCTATAACAACACCTATTGTATTATCCCAGTCTACAACCATTGTCTTATCTATAACAACACTTATTATATTAAACCAATCTACAACAATTGTCTGATCTATAACAATACTTATTATATTAACCCAATCTACAAACCATTGTCTTATCTATAACAGCACCTTTTTTATTAACCCAATCTACAACCATTGTCTTATCTATAACAACACATGTTTTATAAACCAAATCTACAACAAATGTCTGATCTATAACAACACATATTGTATTTACCCAATCTAAAACCATTGTCTTATCTATAGCAACACATATTGTATTAACCCAGTCTACAACCATTGTCTTATCTATAACAACACCTATTATATTGACCCTATCTAAAACATTGTCTTATCTATAACAACACATATTGTTTAAACCCAGTCTACAACCCTTGTCTTATCTATCACAACACTTATTATATTAACCCGATCTACAACAATTGTCTTATCTATAAAAACACTTATTGTATTAACCCAGTCTACAACCATTGTCTTATCTATAACAACACATATTGTTTTAACCCAGTCTACAACCCTTGTCTTATCTATCACAAAACTTATTGTAAAAGCCAAATCTACAACAATTGTATTATCTATAACAACACATATTGTATTAACCCAGTCTACAACCATTGTCTTATCTATAACAACACATATTGTTTTAACCCAGTCTACAACCATTGTCTTATCTATCACAACACTTATTATATTAACCCGATCTACAACAATTGTCTTATCTATAAAAACACTTATTGTATTAACCCAGTCTACAACCATTGTCTTATCTATAACAACATATATTGTTTTAACCCAGTCTACAACCATTGTCTTATCTATAACAACACGTATTATATTAACCCAATCTACAACAATTGTCTTATCTATAACAACACTTATTATATTAACCCAATCTACAACCATTGTCTTATCTATAACAGCACCTATTTTATTAACCCAATCTACAACCATTGTCTTATCTATAACAACAGCTATTGTATTAACTAATCTACACCCATTGTCTTATCTATAACAACATCTATTGTATAAACCCTATCTACTCCAATTGACTTATCCATAAGAAAACCACTATCAGACCCATAATGAGACAAAATAATTTGATACAAAGAGTATTTGAGTCATTAAATTTAGATATCTCTCACATGATATTGTATTAAAATGACAGTCAGACAATAAATGATGTCTCTTTTCATCTGATCAATCATACAACAAATAATTGAGAAAAAAAAGAAAAGTATTTATTTTTTTGAAAAAAAAATCCTTTACTTCATTTCATTAAATAAGAATTGCTAGTGCATGATCATATTGATTTACTAAATAACGCCAGTAATGTTCGATTCGTTGTGTATGCATCAATAATGTAATCAATGGTTAAAGTACTTTCACAAACACCCTTCTTGCAATATAAAAAGAAATACATAAAATTTTAATTTATTAAATGTGTTTTATTTATATACAAATATGCATATTATACACACACACATATATATGTATAATAAAGTTGATTTGATCTTATCGATGGATTTACAGACATTGAGATTAAAACAACACCTTTGGTCAGTGAACTTTGAAAGAGAATACACTCAGTGAGTGTCGAGTATGAGCGTTCATTAGGAATTGTTGCGACTCAATATTATGTTTATTAGTTGTTGAACGCTTTTCCCGCGCTTGACTATTATAGTTAGTGAACGCTCTTCCCGCCATTATCTCTATGACGTATTTTTATGCTGAGTCGTGACGTATTGTCTATGCAGTGTGACGTATGTTTTAGTAGTGTGGCAGTCTTGAGTGGAACCTTGAAGTGATAGGATGTTTATTATATTTACTTAGATATTAAAGTTATAGTTATTATGAAAAGGAGTTGAGTTTGTTAATTGATAGTGAGAATAGTACGACTCTTCAACGTATGAAAGAACTGACGAATGTAATCAATCCAAGAAGACGTATAGGAGTTGACAGTGAGACATGTGCACTTTCCTCGTTCAAGACTCAAGAAGAAATACGCATTTCCTAAATCCATGGCAATGCTCGAAGTGTAGACTTCATCCCAGCTGAATTCTACATAGAAGGGGCTCTAATTCTGCAAGGCCCCACCATCTGTTCCTACGATTGTGGTAGCAACTGTCGTTCCTGCAGGATGTCAGAGATACCGCTATCGTTCACTGCGCTCTGGTGTTCTTACATCTAATTATTCTATGCAGCTGATAAGATCTCGCAGAACTGGGTGACATGGTCCGATTTCTTGATTCCATTTGCCAATGCCCCACATCCTCCTAGGATCGGCCCTGAGGTGGTCAGGGGAGACAAGGAAAGCGATAAAATATAAATTATAACTTATGCTGGTGAACAAACGAGAAGTGGCAGGGGGTCCCCAGTGGTCTCACCACTTTTACAATAAAGTGTTAAAAAGCAATAGTTGACCAAGAGATGCTACAAAAAGCAATGGTTGACCAAGAGATGCTACAAAAAGACATTATTGACTCTGATTTTACACAAAAACAAGTAATTGTAGGTATGTTACAAATACACACCTATTCCCTGGGATATTACTGAAAAGAAACAAGAACAAATTTATGAGTTAATTTATTTTATATTTTTGTAGATTGATATCCCTAAGAATGCCTACTTCTGATGATTACACAAATAAATGTCCGATATCAAATAGAAATGCTGAATTCAGGTAAACTTAAAAATGCACCCCAAAGCCTTTATTCAAATATATGTTTTTTCCCATGAATCATTTATAGGGAGAGATGAGTAGAAATTGAGGGGGTCTAAGACTGTCGGGTAAATTCAAAATGCAGTGATGCAATTTGACGCTTGTTGAATTTGGTGTTTCTTTCAGACATTTATGAGAGGAACTTTCAGAATTTCGTGTGCAATGGGCTAAAATAATAAATATTTAAGAACATCATTTACTTGCTCAAGCCCAACTTGAACTAAATCTATTTCAAGTTTTGGCGTCCTTGAGAATACTCATTTATGTGGCTAGTCAAGCCCTGAATTCTTTATAGCCTACAGATAATTTGTGATCATTGAAAATACGAGAAGACATTTGAGGTCATACCTGAATTTAGATTGTGCACATAATAGTAGGATAACAGCAAAGATGCAAGATGAAACTAAAATAGTTTCACTTAATCTCAGATCTGAACACGTGAGCCCTGCAACCAGTACATTTGCAGAGGCCCTAAGATATTTAAAATTATACACTTTGAAGGCATGTTT
>CAXITT010000945.1:8726-25451 GCA_964033795.1 Lymnaea stagnalis
TTGATCCAGAATTTTGCAACTGCCATTGTAGAGAGAAATCATTTCTCGCTGTATCGCTGTCAATAATTTCAATGAAGTCCTCTTGACTCAGGAAAATCTTCAACTTTGACTGTGAATGGACTTCTGGCAAGTGCAAATGGGGTGTGAGGCAGATTTGGAAAGTGCGATGAAATTTCGTCTGTAAGCATGTGCAAGTGTTTCTTCACAGGGCTTATCATTGTAATCCCTTTGTCTGGTTCAATGCCATGAAACAAGATAATATGGGCAACGCATACATTCTATTTTCATCAAAAAATTTTGGCCAAAGCTGAAATTAAAATTTAAATGATCACATCTTTTTCGGGAAATTGAGGGATGTTGCATTTGGTCCTTGGAGTGATAAATTTAACTCATTCAAGATGGCAAAGATGTCAACCAAGTAAGCTGTTTTCTGCAGTTCATCTTTATCACTAAAAAGAGCTTCGAACTGAGAAATTGCTTTCTGATTTAAAAAAGTTTTGAGTTCATCACGAAGCTCAAAAACACATTTTAAAAGTGTTCCTTCCAACAACCATCTCATTTCGGTGTGAAATAGCAGAGCAATGTTCAACGCATCAACTCGTTGCACAGTTGAATGTTTAAAGTGCTTGCCTTTACAAAATTGACAGAACTTACGACACTTTTCATTACTTCTTTTAACTCTTGTGACGGCGTCTTCGTTACTAATATTTGCCAATTAATCAATCAGTTTGTTCCGATGACTTTTTGTGACTCATTCAGTATTAAACGTTGAGCCCATATCGACATCCTAGTATACCTCGAGCACCATCAGTGCAAACACCACAATACCTTTCCCAAGAGATCTTATGATCTTTCAGAAATTGTGTCAAATACATCACGTGCACTAGTTGCCGTTTAAAGAGTTTTGCAAAAAAGAAACTCCTCTTAAGTCACCATAATTAATATACCTCACGTGGACTAGTAACTGCGAACAGTTTGCAACGTCTGTAGATTCATCAAGCCTTATACTAAATATTGGAAGTGGAGCAGATTTAATTTCCTGGATTACCTGATCAAGAATACCAACAGACATGTCATCTGTTTTTCTATGGACAGTGTCGTTAGATACGGAAATTGCACTCAGTTTCGTAAATATGGTATTTTCCTATCCATCCCTAAACTTCATTCCACTCAGAACTGATGCTTTTATATTTCCATGCTTGGATTCCCAACTGCAGTAGATCAGAAATGAAATATTGTGCTCTTTGTGAGGAAAAATGCTTAATCTAACATTTATCAACGTTCGTGCTCCCATCAAAGAGGCACCACAACATTATATTAAAATAGTGATTGACGACTTCAATGCAAACTATATTGGCAAGGTAAAGTCTGCATAAAGAATCCAATGGCAATGGGATTCGATTCATAGACTCTGCTTCCATAAAAGAGATGTCAGTTAGCAGCACCAAGTTACTTGGAACTCACCAGATTGAATTACCCACGCTTTAATCAATAGTTTTAAAGATCAGACATACTAGATGTAAGAAGCTATCAAGGAGCAGATGCAGACTCTGACCATCTACTTGTAAGGCTTAAATATAAGCAGAGACTAAGCATTATTCACAATGGCCAAAATTGAAGAGAAAAGTGATTGCCAAAAATATTCCAAAAATGATGTATCAGTACAAGTAGAAGCATCACAGTAGGAAACAGGGAAAACAACATAAATGAACAGTGGGATAGGATGTTAAAAAATGCTGTGAAAACATCAGAAAAAGTAGGAGGAATTCAGCAATCTAACAATAGAGTAGTCTGATTTGGTAATGAATGCAGACAGACTGTTGAAAGGAACAAAGCCAGCGGAAAGCCCTAAAAATGCGTAGGAAGAAAAAGAGGACTTATCAAGGGAGGGAAACATCAGAGCAATGTACATAAAGATAAAAAGAATGGATACCAAGCTAGACTGCAAATGTGTGAGAGTCAGGAGGGAGAATTAATTAAGGAAAATAGTAAAGTACTGGAGAGGTGGGCTGAACATTTTGAGAACATAAGTGCAGACAATAGACAAGATGAAGATTATCAACAACCAAATGGAGGACCAGACCCTTTAATAAACTAGTCAACTCTGGAAGAAACTTCAGAAGTAATCAATTCTATGAAAAACCACATTAAATAACTCAAAAAGCAAAATCAAGGTTCAGGGAGAATATTCAAAGGAATTTCAAATTAGATGAGACCTAAGCAAGGAGACTTACTGTCATACATGCTGTTTAACCTAAAACTGGATGGAGTTATAACAGTGGTTCTCATGTTGTGGTGACCCCCCCAACCACAAAATTATTGTCGTTGCTACTTCATAACTGTAGAGTATGTGTGTTTTCTGATAGTCTTAGGCAATCGCTGGGTCTTTAGCGCTGAGTTATAAGAAGAATAGATATTGACATTTGAGGAAAACCCAAGACCCACTCTCTACAATCAAACCTTTCAGTATCTTGCATATGCTGATGACTTTGTCAGCACTGTAAGGGAAAAGTAGTAAAGATATATCAAAAGCCTTTATTGAATTAGAAGAATTAACTCCAATAAAATTAAAGCATCCCCGTTCACTCTCGCGATGATAAGGCTTCGAGCATAAAATCACTATAAGCAGGGTTGGAAGTTAACCAAAAAAAACTAAATACATGACTATAATAAGAGAAGAATAGACAGATGAAGTCATTAAAATTTAAAAAACACACTTTTGAAAAAGTAAATGAATTGAAATACCTAGGATCTTTATTAAATGAAAGAAATGAATTACTAATATAAATAAAAGAATATCGGCAGGAAATAGGGCATAATTCAGTAGTCGGAAAACATAAAGAGACCAGTTGTAACATAAGCAAGTGAAACTTGGACCCTTACAAAACTGACAGTAAACCACTGCTCATGTTAATGAAGTAATCCAAATGTATTTATATTCTATCATTGGTTATTGATTATGTGTTGAAAGTACCGGTAGTATTAGAAATGAGTTTAAGCATATTACAAGCCAGTGAAGTTCAGTTGAATCAATAAACTGTAATTGGTGAGGGATATTATCAGTAAAGTCACTGAAGGAAATTCTAAAATACGTAACGCAATCGAAATATTTATTTTAATTTCGCTGTATTTAACAAATGCTTGAATTTATTTTTATCATATTATAATTGACTTGATTTATGTAAAATAATTGAAAATGCCTTTCATAGATTTAAAACGATTCCTTTTTTAGCTTTAAGTATGGTAGTAATTAATGATTTATCCATTTGGATCCATAGATAAGGAGAGGTTATTTTACCGATAACAAATCTTATTTGATAATAGATTAATAAGACACCAACAAATTGTGTCAATAGAACAATATAAGTTACGCTTTAATAATTATACACAATTAAACGTTTCGGCAAATGCCTTTATTAGTACAAACAAATAAAACACATTTAAGTAATATACATATCCTATCTAAAACAGAAAAAATATAGGAGAGGGCGCTAAAACCAGACAAAATAAAGAGTAGTAGAAAGGAAGTGATTTTAACATAATTTTAAAAACCAAACAGGAAAAGGACATGGCGGCAGCTGAGTAAAATTGTGGATTTGGTTCAATCTATAAGGAGACAACGTACCAAATCTAGTTTTTAACTTGTTCTGCATATAGATTCTATCTGCAGTGTTACTGGTATAGAGTATACCACTACTGGTATAGAGTATACCAGTAACTGCAATGTCTGAGATAACATCATGGTTAGGGCTATTGAAATGTTTGGAGACCGGACAGAGAGCATGTTTATCTATGTTGTAGAGGTGCTCTCTGAAACGGTCCCCAAGGCCTCCAAACATGATGGTATCTGAGACATTGCAGTTTCTGGTATATTCTATACCAGTAACACTGCTGATAGAAGCTATATGGAGAACAAATAACTAGATTTGGTACGTTGTCTCCATATGGATTGAACCAAATCCACAATTTTACTTAGCGGGCATGTATTTTTCCTGTTTTAGGTAGGATATGTATATTGATATTAAGTAAATTTAATTTATACTTATTTACGTTTAATTGTGTATAATCATTATTAGAGCGTAACTTATATTGTTCTATTGACAATTTGTTCGTGTTTTATTAATTTATTTTAAAGGTTTATCGCAGATAAAGACTCTTTATTAATAGTTAATTTATTTGATAAATATTTCTTTTATTTTCAGATGGAGTAGAAGAAAGACAGACAATATGAGGGAAGATTGAATCTTCAGTTGGCGCCGTACAATTCAGAGTATGAAGAAAGTCAATATGTCACATTGTATTAATAAATAGATGGTGTTTAAATAAATGTATGTGAGAGAAAAAGATGATATATAAATAAAAGTATAAAATAATATAAAAAAACATTTGAAGTTTTTAAAATTTATTTAATTGAAAAAAAGAAAATGAAAACATGAATGCTCTTTAATTTAGGGGGAGAAAAACAAAAATTCTCCCCGCGAGACTATCTCCAAAGAGATGAAAACATGAATACTCCTGGTGATATACAGTGAGGTATCTTTACAAAAGAAATATGTTAAAATTGATGGTGACTTGTTTGGTAACTTAAGGACTTGGTGAAATCCAAGCTACCTAAAAAATGTAGGCACCTTAGTCCACCAAGCCCTCCAATTACACATGTTACAGGCAAAGTGTGAAATCCAGGCATTCTATAAGAACTTCAATTTAAATAGCAAAACGAGGTATGTGGAAGCTGGAAATAAGATAACAGGACAAAAAACAAGGACGTTTCGGCATAAAGCCTTCCTTAGCCATTTTTCATTTCTATTGTTGGCTGAGGAAGGCTTTATGCCGAAACGTCCTTGTTTTTTTGTTATCTTATTTCAAGCTTCCACATACCTCGTTTCGCTATTTCATTCATTTACTAAGCTTGAAAGCAGTCCCTTCATTTATTTCAATTTAAATCTTGTTTAAGAAAAGTCCAGGCACTAAAGCTATAGACAATACTGCTGGATATCTCAACAGTCAATCTATAGAATGCCTGGATTTCATACTTTTCCTGTAAAATACAAATCAATCCATCATTTATTAACAGTTGCTATATGTCTAAAACCACCATCATCTTAAGATCTCGCAAAAAAAAATATTTACAATGACTTCACATGGTTGGTGTTTAGTTTTTGTACAAAAGACATTTGTATGTTTATCACATGGGGGACTTTGACATCATAATTCTGCATTGCCCCTGTTATTATTTTATTGCTTGTCGCCAAATAATTAAACCGTATTTGTGCACAATTGGAGTCTCATCATTTGATGACCAGCAATATACAATATCACACATCCTTAACTGATTCTAGATAACATATTTACAATGGTATATGTTCAAAGTCTTAAAGTACGTTCACACTACCGAATAGTTACTAGGATTCTTGCCTTTTAAACAAGATTTGTTGAGCACTGAACAAAATATGATGGGACTGTTTATGTAACTTGCCAGCAGAAACTGTACTGGACCAGTGAAATGAAATATGCCAGTCAGCATCTGATATAGTATATAGAGAGCAGCTTGTAGTCACAGAAAGTTGAGAATCCATGTAACAAATCTGCAGTGTAAATGTACCTTTAAAACTACACCATCCAACACTGTATACATCCTTTACTAATACTAGACAACACAGATCTACAAAGTCTTATGCCTACAACAGACCTGTTTACCCTCAAACTCTTAAAATCGCCCACTTATCATCACAAAATTGTTAAATACCTTATATTTATAGTAAAAAAAAATAAACATACAGAGTATGCCATAATAGTAAGAGTTAACAGGTCTGCTACAAAATCATATTTCAAATACATGAAAAGTGAGATTCAAATTATAACATTTAAGAAAACAATTATAATTTTCAATAAAATCTTTACAAAATCATGACAAAATTTAGATATTGGTTCACAAGTTCATACACACATTTATTTAACATCTTAAAGGGTTTGGCACTTTATTCAGTTAAGTAAAACCATCCATACAATAACTATCAACAATAAAAATAATAGTTCAAGTTGTTGGCACTGCTGGTGGTCAAATGTTCATGTTGTTGGCACCACTGGTGGTCAAATGTTCAGGAAGGAAACACTATCTGTTGTCCAATGTTGACATTTTGGAAGTCAAGGAGTCTTAACTTAATAAAAGATAAAGACTTACCTATTCAGGAGTGTCTATTAGTGTTACAGAGGAAAGAAATCTTTGTGGTATCCAATTATGGATGTATCTCTGTTATACCCAATCATGGATGTATCTCTGTTGTACCCAACATGGATGTATTATCTCAGTGTTACACAATCATGGATGTATCTCAGTTGTACGGAACCCAATCATGGATGCAGTATCTCAGTGTTACACAATCAGATGAATCTCAGCTGTACCAAATCATGGATGTAGTATCTCAGTGGTATCCAGTCATGGATGTATATCAATTGTACCCCAATCATGGATGTATATCAATTTTACCCCAATCATGGATGTATATCAATTTTACCCCAATCATGGATGTATATCATTTTTACCCCAATGATGGATTTAGTATCTCAGTTGTAGCCAGTCATGGATGTATACCAATTGTACCCTAATCATGGATGAAGTATCTCAGTGGTAGGCAATTATGGACGTATCATCTTACTCACACTTAGTGGTACACCATCATGAATGCATCTCAGTCTCAGTTGTATGGTACCAAATCATGGTTGTAGTACCTCAGTTGTACCCAATCATGGATGAAGTATCTCAGTGTTACACAATCATAGATGAATCTTAGGTGTACCCAATTATGGATGTAGTATCTCAGTTGTACCCAATTGTGGATGCATCTCATTTCTGAAGACCAAAATTAAAATTGAGAATAATATCAAAAATATTTTACTACCGTATCTATATTTTTTAAGTTTCCAATATATTATGGCATATTTTTGTCTTTATTTCTCACTCTTTCAAACTGAGTATCATTTGGGAGCAATAAAAAAAACTTACTAAATCTCATGTAAAATAAAACTAACTAAAAACTGGAAATACATTTACTTAATAGATATTCAATACCTGGGTCAATGAACCATGAAATCAAGAGAAATTGTTTCCTATCAGATCACATCTTGGAGGAAATCAATGTGTTGATAGAAACAAGGAAATCATCCAGTGTGTTGATAGAATCAAGGAAATCATCCAATGTGTTGACAGAAACAATCTGTAAATAGAAAAATTATAAACTTGCTTGTCTAGTTTTATCTTGTGTATTCTGTATTTTTGAAAGGGTCAGATTATAGGCTAACTAGACGTAAGCCCATGGCCTCAATAATCTCTTGGGCAACCAAATTTTGAAGCTTTGTTTTATAGATTCCAGGGCTTACTAAACAAAACAAAAAACTTAAAAAATTAATGATAAAGGATTTATTTTGCTGTCCTCTAGGATATTTTTATTATATATTTTATTTATTGTACTTTCTTTACTGAAGGAGTATTCTTGTCAACACGTTTCGTTTTTTGTTGCGTCCTTTTATTCAGATTTTCGCATACTTGGTTTAGCTCTTTATATTAAATATTTACATTCTGATGTTAATGAAGAAGGCATTTTGACCTATATTTCCATATATTTTTATATACTAAGTCCTAAGTTTTGTTTATCTTATGTAAATCAAGTCAGATATATTTGAGATGGCAAGGTATAAAGCTAGTCCTATGAAATCATTTCTCCATCACAAAAATGCTCAATGTTTCTACCACGAATAAGTTTTCCCATGACTACTGTACCTCTCCACGTACCCAAAAAATATTTCTCATCACTACCGGAGCTCTCAATGTACGGTACCGGTACCCAAAAGAATATTTCTCATGATTATTGTACCTCTCAATGTACCGGTACCGTGGTACCTAAAAAAATATTTCCCACTTAACTTATTCCCCTATGTGTATGTCCTGAATATTTATGATGTTTGATTTTGATTTAAAAATTTTAGCAATTTATGATATATTTTTAATGATTTATGTATTATTATTTACAATTGTCTATAAATTTTTAATTCTTCGGTGACATTAGTGTTACAAATTTTATATGTTAGTAAGACTGTCAAAAGAAAATCCTTTCAACTGCCCTTGAAATTTAATTTAATATTCTCATAAAATTAAGATTCTGATCTCTAGGCCTTACTATTTTTCAACAGTAATTGTTGTTATCACTTTAGTATTAAGTCAAGACTCTATGCCCCGCCCCCCCAAAAAAAAAAAAATTAGTCCCTTTCTCATGCTTTATACTTTAAATTTACTAACTTTATACAGTTGCATCCACCAAGGCCGAGATATTCATTCCAACTACCTTGTGGATTACAGCGAGTATGAGAAGGGTTATAAAAAGGAGACTCAAGATATCGGCAATCAATCACAGTCTGTCTCCTGGTGTTTTACACCCAGTTGAAAACACCCAATTGCAGTGGAAAGGATTAGGGAATAGTATTATTTTTACATAAAATTCTGTAGAAAACTAAATTAAATAGCTTGATTTTAATTTAATTAATCCTAATTAACTTACACATATCCCTATGAATAATATATAATACATAATTTGACCCCCCTCCTAACACATTTACCTATAGTACAGAACAAAACTAATGTTTGTTTTGTATCTTGAAAATTACTGACAAAGTTATCCTTCTTTATCTATAATTTAGGAAAAGTAATTCAAACCACAGCATCAGCAAGGAGCTGTTAGAATAGCAACATCATACCCCCAACCGTTGCAAAGATGCAAGTACATGGATGCAGCAAAGAAACACTACCACAGCCAGAACAAAAAGAGTTCTTTATCCTAGGAAAGCAAATAAAATAATGTTGATTTTAATTTAAACTTTTAGTATAAAAGAAAAATCAATTAGAGGCCACTCAAAAATTATTCTGTTCATCAAGGTGACAGCAGTTAGTTCCCATACTTTCATAACAAAATTAGGAACAGTAACCAAGTTAATACGATCTTTCACCAAGGATACAAGAGTTAACTTTCTTGAATCGTAAAAATAAAATTATAATTAATGGGAAGTTATCGCTGCCGTCTTTAAAAATCTGTTTATTTTAATGGTTGCTTCCCTTTGACCGTAATTTTCCAAAATCGTGGGAGAATAAACATCTCTACTTCAGACATTTATTTTACTAGTATTTAGTAAATTAACATTCAATTCTTTTATGCTAAATTTAATTTTATTTGTGCACGTGTTACTTTTCTGTAAATAATTTTACATTTTTTAAAATACTTTTTAATACATTTTATTAGAAGTATATGACTTTTATATGTATAAAGAGAAGTCTTCTGGGATATCCTGTACATTATTATTATAACTTCAATTTTTTTAAATATTTGTTGTAAATTTGATTTTAAAGCATGTTTTATTTTTGTGTAAATAAGTTATCAAGAAAATATTAAAAATAGCTTTTATTTTTTACATTTATAAACTGTTATGATATTCTTGTACTAGTAACAGATATTTATACCCTATGATTGTTAAATTATTTTTAAAATTTCAAGTTAGTTTATACCTTACTAGTAAGGTCAGTTACTTTATAATTGTTAGCATTAATAACAATTACTAGCCTTTGATTTGGGAACATATTGCGTTCTCAACCTTGCCTTGCAGGCTATCATTCAATAGAGCCCTCATAGAAAGTTCAAATTTATCATGTTTCATTTAAACATTCCGATAATGATAAAATTGATAATTCTAGAGTTATACTTATTATGTCATGCTCCACTTGGTTCTTTATCCCCCAACACTTGGATTTCTTTTTCCCTTATGGATCATCTTGGTGAATCAAAAGCACATTGTGAACATAAACTTTTAATTGCTACAAACTGTTTTTGGTGTAAAAAAATTTCATGATTTAGCAAGATATTTTTTATTTGCTCTTTGAAAATTGTTTTAAATAGTCATATGTAACAAACTTTTTTAAGGCTTTAATGGGACATCCCTCCCCCACCCTACTTTTATTTTTTAAATTCGTTACACCTAATTACTTGCCATAGGTGAAAATCTTCATGATTCTTATCATAATCAACAAAAAATTCAAATTTACGACTGATGCGCTTTTGTTAAATCATTCATTCAGTCAAAGCCACCTCTTGTCCATTCACTAAAAACTATTGTTATAGTTCTTAGAACATTCTTTATTAGAGTTGTAATACATATGAATTTATTGTTAAGCTTTCCAGTCTTAGTCACTTGTCTAGTATTTGTTTGTTAGTAACTTTTACAGTTATGTGTCACTAGTTATTTAATAAATAGTCAATTGACTAGTCTTGTGTAATTAGTGATTAGTTTGTTAGTCACTTGTCTAGTTATGTGTCGCTAATGATTTGTTTGTTAGTCCTTTGCCTAGTGAAGTTTTGCTAGTGACTATTTTGCTAGTCCTCTGTCTAATGATGTGTCTCTAGTGATTTGTGTTATAAACGTTACGTATAATAACTGGGAAAAATAAATGTTTATACTTTAAAATGCTTGTGATCATAAATTTATAATGTGTGTATTTTATATATTTATAACAATAGAGACAGATTTACAATCCCTTAGCTTGAGAGACAATGAAACAACAAGATTTTCATTGTCAAAAAGTGACATCCTATTTTCAAATACTCAAATACTGCAACTAATGGTAGGGCTTATTGATAATTTCATTTACCTCTGCTTATCTTTTAATAAAATTTATACAATTTTGTTTCTGAGTTCTTGTGAAATCTGTGATTGGACTTGTATTTTTATTTGTATGTTTTAAATCAGGTGTTTTTATCTTGAAATTATTTTAAAAGGAGATAACAACTCCTTAAAATATTATCTTTTATAGTTTAAATTAGAGTACCAGTACATAAAAGTATACATAATAGTACTCAATACAATTTTTTAAATCTAATGCAATGTACTACAAATGAGTGTTCTGTTCATTTTAATATATAAATCAGGAATGATTTCCCTAAACTTGGTAAAGGGATGTCAACAAAAATATACCCGGTTATAAAAATTGTAAAGAGCTGGTGAAGATATCTAGAGAATGGAAGAAATGGAAAGAAATAGTTAATGGCTTTCTTCCAGTGGCAGTTGATCAGACCAAGAAGAGGAGTACTGCTAATTCTCTTTTTAACGACCGGTATCTCATAACTAGTCAAATAGCATCTAAAATTCCCATTAAATCAATTTAAAAATTATATTGATTATTTTTTTTATTAATGAACTTTTATTTATGAATGCTCAGGAGAGCTTTACTATACTTGTACAATATAACAGTATTTTTGAGAAATGTAAGCTTTTTACTATGATTCTATCTCATTTGAATGATCCTTATTTAAATATTTATTATATCTAAAGTCAAGTTTTTCATTTTGCTACATTCTACCAAAAAAAAAAAATATGTCTATAACATGACTCAAACAATAATATAATAAGATTTTACGTTTTCTGTGGAACTTATTAAAAAAATGGACCTAAGGGGTCGCCACAGAACAACAATATAATGCCTAACCTATACTGCACCTAGAGTAAGTTTAATAAATTAAAAAGTTGAACTCTTTAATTTAATTAAGGGGGCATCCATTTGCTATGATAGCACTAAAAACAAAAAAGGGGGGGGGGTAGGAGAATTACATTTCTAATAGTTATTTGTAATCAGGGTTACGGAGCTCAGGAGCAATATTTTCTTTGCCTGGAGCTCAAGCTGATAAAATTTCTCATTGATCCAATTGGAAGTACAAAGTAGTCATTAGTGTTACAGTTACAGGGTTATATTATATATGCTGTACAAATAATAAGTCTATTTAATTTATAAATACTTTTCAATTACATCATGCCCTTCGCCCATTTATTGTCTAATGTTTCTATTACATCTTTTTCTAAATAAGTACATAATTATTATTTGGAGGCTGCTGTTGTTTTGATAACTTAGCTTAGTCAATGTAAACATGACCTAGTGACCTAGATTGAAGAAATTCTTCTTAGTGTTTGTTCATGTGATATGGAGGGTGCATAATCATACAGATATTAAAAAATGTGCACGCCATCAAAATATGATCAAATAGTTATTTTAAAGTTATGACAAGGCTTCATACAAAAAGTGCATCAAATGTATGAACAAAAATTTGATGGTCTGAACTGAGCATTAGGGTAATTCATTCAGCTCATCAGTCTATTTGAACCAACTGGTCAAAGTAATACATTTTATCATTCAGTCCTCATGCCAAGACTGGTTAGGGTAATTAAAAAGTCTATATTATTAGTTTTTGTGGAGCAGCACATTCATACAGCAACAAGGTTACATTTATTTGAATTACAAATGAAAAATAGGTTTGAAACGATTAAGGTTAAAGTTTGAGTGATTGAAACAATGAACAGGTTGATTGAAAAGTCTAAACATTTTAGTTGTGTGTTAGTAGAAATTTATTTTATTAATAATTTGGTAAATTTGTTTACTTAGGTTGAGACATTCAGGTGTCAGCCAAGATGGTGTGTTGTACACTCAGATGAGAGTCAAGATGGTGTGGTGTACATTCAGGTTTCAGCCAAGATGGTGTAGTGTACATTCAGATGTCAGCCAAGATGGTGTGGTGTACATTAAGCATTCGGCCAAGATGGGGTGGTGTACATTCAGCTGTCAGCCAAGATGGTCTGGTGTACATTCAGGTGTCAGCCAAGATGGTGTGGTGTACATTCAGCTGTCAGCCAAAATGATATGGTGTACATTCAGGTGTCAGCCAAGATGGTGTGGTGTACATTCAGGTGTCAGTCACCATGGTGTGGTGTACATTCAGGTGTCAGCCAAGATGGTGTGGTGTACATTCAGGTGTCAGCCAAGGTATAGTGTACATTTAGGTGTCAGCCAAGGTATAGTGTACATTTAGGTGTCGCCAAGATATGGTGTATATTCAGCTGCCAGGCAAGATATGGTGTATATTCAGCTGCCAGGCAAGATATGGTGTATATTCAGCTGCCAGGCAAGATATTGTGTATATTCAGCTGCCAGCCAAGATATGGTGCACAATCAGCTGTCAACCAAGATGATATGATGCACAATCAGATGTCAGCCAAGAATCTATGATATAGATTTACTGAAACGTCTTGGTTTTCACAGCCAAGTCACTTGTGTAGAATGCATTAACCTGGAAGTGAAAAAACAAAATATTAAAATAATATTATTTACTGTCCTTTTACAATAATATTTTTATTCATTTACTTCAACTGTTTCAGGTACTTCATCTACTTCACTTTAGCTGCAAGATTCATTGAAGATGAAAATATGTGTTAGTTATTGTTGGTTATTGTTACATGTAACAAAGACTGCAATGTCTACATCAAAGTAATGCATCTGAAAAAAAAAAACATTATAACAAAAGAAGCATTAGTAAATTTAAAGAAAAAAGGTACTCCTATATCATACGTGTCAAACTTAAGGCCAGTGGGCCACATCAGGCCCAGCATACAATTATATCAGGCCTGAGAGATCTTGACCGACGTACAATTATATCAGGCATGAGAGAGAATTTTAGGCTCAAATATTTTTTCATGGCCCTGCGACATAAAGTGCAAATCCTATTCCCTAATAATCTGCCTTGTCCAACGATAGGCTACCTGAGAGTGTTCTCGGTTTTTCTATTGAAATAAGCGACAATAAAAGTTGTGTAGTAAGTGGATGTTCGTTGTTACAGTAGCCTAGCAACATTCAGTTGCTCATTTTGGATACAGAAAATAACAATTTTTCCCCAAACCCTTTGATGTACGCATACTTCATCTTCATTTCTATAACTAAAATCCTCTAAAACTACTACTATCGGAATCTTGTGATGGATCTAAATATAAATCATCTTTGCTATCAAAAAAAAATTCAGGATAAATTTACTGGTAGATTGATAGCATATCACTGCATCATACACCAAGTCTCGCTGTGTGGTAAGTCCTCAACATGGAAGGTGTAATGAGCACTGTTACACAAACCGTCAACTTTATCAGAGCCAAAAGTTTAAATCACAGGTAATTTCAATATTTTTTTGCTGGAAATAGACTCAAGAGTTTGGTGACATGCCTTATCATACAGAGGTGCGGTGGCTAAGTCTGATAAAAGTTCTTAGTAGATTTTTCCAGCTGATTGAATTTGAATCGAATATTTATATAGCGCTTGTATCCATGCTACTATAGCATACTCACAGCGCTCTGATGATCTTAAAGCTATTTAAACAAAAAAGTCTTTAAATGTTTCTTAAAAGATTTTTTATCATTGTCAATGTCCTTCAAGGATTGGAGTAGAGACCGACCGAAAGTGATTTTCTGATTTCGGCCGAAGCCGAAAATAGGCCGAAAGTTTAAAATGACTTTCGGCCGAAACCGAAAAAGGCCGAATGTTTAAAAATGAATTTCAGCCGAAACCGAAGCCGAAACTGAAATATTAAGATATTTTGAAATTCGTTCCCGCATACATTCTGCTTACATCGAAAATGATGTGGGAAAATATAAATATTTACATTCTTTTTATAAAAATGAAATAATCGTAAATATTAATAAATAAAAATCTAATTTAGGGTCCTCAAACTCGCGGCCAGCGAGCCATTTGTGACCCTCAAGACGATATTTTGCGGCCCGCTACATGACAGAAAAGTTTAGTGTAAATGCGCCGGCCCGTTTCCCCCATTCTCATATATATAACGTGCCTCTCCGCGACGGTTTCAGTCGAATCTCACCGACTAATCTAATTCTGATATTATTTTTTTAATGTCTCTATATATTTTTGTATGCCAGCTCTCTGGCAACAGTGAGTAGGTGGATGAAAGTGAATCCTAGTTCTTGAGAACCCTTAATGATTTTATTGTTATTTATAAAGGTTGAGCAGATTGTAACAGTTGTAATCGCTTTTTTGTGGATTACTTGATGCGGCCCACTCTCATTCAGACACTATCTCATGCCCCCCCCCCATAATTTGAGTTTGATACCCTTGATCTAATGAATACTTTGGATATTACCATTTTAATATAAAACTAATTTAAATTGCTTTACAATTTTTTCAAATTTGTATGGTAGGAGAAAAATTGGCAGAAATTGGGGGGAGGGGGGGAGAGGAGGGGAAATTAATGCAAAATATTATTTTTTTGAAACCGGGTCTCTAAAAAATGTGGTTCTAAAAGATCACTTAAGTTGTTCTTAAAGATCGCTTAGTTTGTTGTTAAAGATCGCTTAGTTTGTTGTTAAAGACCGTTTAATTGGTTGTTATTGATCGGTTAGTTAGTTGTGAAAGATCGGTGAGTTTGTTCATAAAGATCGCTTAGATTGTTCTAAAATATCGCTTCGTTTAATCTTAAAGATCGCTTAATTTGTTCTTAAAGAAAGCTTAGTTTGTTGTTAAAGATCGTTTAGTTTGTTGTTAAAGATAGTTTAGTTTGTTGTTAAAGATCGTTTAGTTTGTTGTTAAAGATCGTTTAGTTTGTTGTTAAAGATCGTTTAGTTTGTTGTTAAAGATCGTTTAGTTTGTTGTTAAAGATCGTTTTGTTTGTTGTTAAAGATCGTTAAGTTTGTTCTTAAAGATCTTTCAGTTTGTTTTTAAAGAACATTTAGTCTTCTGTTAAAGATCGCTTAGTTTATTCTTATAAATCATTAAAGATCATTTGTTTGGTTCTTAAAGATCATTTAGTTCGGTCTTAAAAGTCGTTTAGTTTGTTCTTTAAGATCGTTTAGTTTGTTATTAAAGATCGCTTAGGTAGTTCTTAAAGATAACTTAGTTTGTTTTAAAGATCGTTTAGTTTTTTCATAAATGTCGTTTAGTTTGTTGTTAAATATCATTTAGTTTGTTCTTAAAGATCGCTTAATTTGTTCTTAAATGTCGCTTAGTTTGTTGTAAAATATCGCTTTCGCTTAGTATTAAATGACCGAAAACCTGAGTAACTTTCGGCCGGATGGCCGAAAGTCTAAGTCAATTTCGGCCGAAACCGAAGAAAAACCGAAAGTTAACTTTTCTCTTTCGGCCGAAACCGAAATTAAGCCAAAAGTTAACTTTGCAGTTTCGGCCGAAACCGAAACTTGGCCGAAAGTGATAAAATGGCCACTTTCGGCGCCGAAACCGAAGCCGAAATTCGGTCGGCCTCTAGATTGGAGCAACTGTTCCATAATTTTGGTGCTATCGCTTCAAAAGAGCGCACTCCGTAAGACTTTTTTCTGTGTCCATCCACACTGGGAACTCTCAGTAAGGACTGTATTGAAGACCGTAGGTTCTTTAAGGATACGTTTTAGAAATCAATTCTTTAAGGTATTCCGGTGCTGAGCCATCTATACAGCTGTACGCTGTGGACAGAATTTTGTAGTCAATGCGTTCACTTACAGGAAGCCAATGGAGATCTCTAAGAACTGGAGTGATGTGGTCAGATTTCTTTATTCGAGATACAATATGTGCTGCAGTATTCTGTAACTTTTGGAGTCTCTGAATTTGGTTTTGAGGTAAACCCCACAAACAACTGTTACAGTAATTTAATATTGACTGGATGAGAGTTTTGCCAAGGCATTGGATGTTCTCTTATTGAGTTGAGACCCAGGTTGCGCAGATGACAGAAGCATGCCCTGACGACAGAGCTGATATGGGGAATCATGCTAAGTTTACTGTCAATAAAGCCAAGGTCTCTGACAGTGGAGGACAACGGGATCTCAGATTCACCAACTTTTATTAAAGCGATGGAAACCTTCTGAAATCTCTCAATT
>CAXITT010000945.1:39695-227246 GCA_964033795.1 Lymnaea stagnalis
TCGCAACATAATCCCTGGTCCGCTCGTAACATTTCCCAGATCTGCTGATTATGAGGACACGTAACACATCAACCAACACTTGGACATTGGTCGCTCTCTGTTGTTGGTGAAATTCTATAACGTGGTCCATTAATAATTAAATTAATATTATTACTTTTCTAAAATTCAAATGAAAACAATAAATGTATCTAAATCATCTTGATTACTCTATTTAAAAAAAAAAAATTGATCTACGAAAGTGGCTTAAACAAAAAAATAAAATTAGAAAGAAAAAGCAACTACCTGCAATAAGAAAAAAAACACAACCAAAAATAATAAAACTATGAATCTATTAAATAAGGAGCAAAAACACTTTTTAAAAAAGATTCTCATACTATTATTGTTATCACACCCGGCTCCGAAGCCATTTAATCTATTTGGAGCCACTCCGGGTCCGAATAGTCTTTGTAGCTATATGTACCCGGGTACCTATAGATGCAGCCTTCAATTTAGTCCCGGTATTTTCGAGAGACGATATCCTGGTCAATATTACGACCTATTATATTACGACTTCATTTGTGTTTGCGGCGTCTTGTTTACAGTGTTGCCAAGTGTTGCTTATGTACATGATCTGAATCAGCTTGTGGCGGCGTGAAGGCTTGTGTTATTAACAATAAAATTGGATATTATGTAATGTAAGTCGTTTGTAGTGAAATATGAATTAATATTATGTAACTTTTTAACTGACTTGAAATTAAAGTGCAATTTGAATCCAATAAATGTCAATGGCCCCTCATCAAAATGTTACTTTCAATCAGAGAATATTATTCTTTATACAACTTATACTAAAAAATTACTAATGAATAATAAACTAATACTAATAGTTTAGAGGTGACACCGATTGAAAAATTGCATATTTATGTAGCACACAGTACTCATTCAAACCGAGATTCATGAAAGGATAACCGATAACGCATCCATTTTTCACAAATAATGTAACCAATCCAAAAGCATACTTTTTTATTAAAAGTTCAAGGATGATTAGATGATGACTCAGAAATGAGAAGACCCTATGTTTAGCCTAGTTTAGGTCAGAAAAACACAGTCATTATTCCACGCTGATTGAAGTGTTTGGTAACTAGCTTAAGTGACAGGAGGCTATATTTATTTAATTTTTGAGAAATAGGGCTTTCCATTGATACCAAATAAGTGTGGTCGGGCGGTTATAATATACATATAAAAATCTGTAAAAATTAAAAACATTAAAAATGAATTTTACCCATGTATTTGGTTAAAAAATATATAATTTTACACAATTTTCAATCTTTTAATGATTCATTCTTTTTTATTTAAATAAAGAAAAGTTTTTTGAAGCCATATATATATTATATATCGAAACCCAGAAATACTCAAAAATTAATATTTTCCCCCCATTCGTCGCTAGTATTGCCCTTAAACATTTGAGCACAATTGTCACATTTCGAATGCTGGGTTTTACCTGCTACCTTTATGTGTTGTATTTTGGACAGTGCTCCGGTGGGTTTTTTTTAACTATCGCCAGTAATTATTTGTTTGTTGTCTCGAACATGACAAAATTAAAACATTTTTATTGTTCAAGATTATTATATCACGCCACAGGGCGTGCACAAATCTAAATGGCCAAGTGGCTGTCAGCAGTGAAAAGCAAAAAAGAAATTACGTTACTCACTAAAATCACTACCTGAATACTTGCTTCGAAAGGTCAAGAAACAAATAATGACCAGGGTCAGGATTCATCAAAGACGTTCCTCAGCCTACCATTGGTACTGATTCTCAGGTTACCAGCAACATGCATTCTTTTCAGCAAATAGTGGAGAAAATGGAATAGATTGACGTGAAAGCACAAACAAAAGATATGGATGGTTTGGAAACAAAATGTTTGCTGATAATGTTGATTCAAACCATGTTACTGTAAGTCTAATGTCGAATGACAAAAACTGGTACATTTGATCAGATGCTTCCCTCTGGAATGTACCAGTTCCAGATTATTTTCTGCATGAAATTATTAAAATATGGAGTTCCTCATTTCAGAACAAGGGCGGATTATTCAGCATAATGAAAAGGCAAAATGCGAAATTTAAAGGAGGTGTTCGCCAACTAACAAAACAATGGATCTACGGGATGATGAAAATTGGAGAGAAAATACTGCTGTCGTGGATGGTTTATTCACTCGTCAGTCAGAAATTGTATTGTTTTTGCTGTAGATTATTTGCTGTCAATGTTACAGAAATAACATCCACATATGTTACTGGCTTTGATAAGTGGTGGAAACTGAGCCCAAAAATACAAAAATCATGAGACATCGGAAGAGCACCTATGTTGCCTTGAAAAGTGGAAAGCATTGGCAGCAGGACTTAAGATACACAAAACAATGGATGCCGAAAGTATTGCTGTGATGGACAGGGAGAAGACCAAGTGGAGGGATATCCTGCACAGGTTGCTGGATATCACATTGTTTCTTGCAAAGCAAAATCTTGCATTTCATGGCCACAATGAAGATAAATCTTCACTGAAACTTTCTTGAAATGGTTGAGATGCTATCTAAATATGACCCAGTGCTAAAAGTTAGTTAAAGAGCATCAAATGAGACTTAAGAGGAGTACATCTACAGAAAAAGAATCCGCATTTTACCTTTCACCTGAAACCCAAAATGAATTTATAAGTGTCCTTGCAAATCATGTGAAGGAGATACTTATCATGGATATAAAGCGTGCGAGGTATTTTGGAATTATTTTCGAAAGTACTCCTGATACATCACATAGTGACCAGATGTTTGAAGTGATCTGATATGTGATAATCCACAATGGGAAAGAGAAGAGTGTTTCTTGCATTTTTCCCGTTAAGATGGAAAAAAGCTGATGATCCCAGTTCTTACATTCTTACACTAAAACGTGATGGACTAGACATAATGATTTTCAGAGCTTAAGGTTATGATATTGCTGCCATACTGTATGGAATCCATGGAGGTGTTCAAGCCATTTGGAAAAGAATAAATAATAAGAAAGCAATTTTTAAAGTATGTGTGGGCCATTCATTTTACTTGTGTGGTCAACACTTTTTTGCAGAAAATGCTTCATGTATTACATTATTTGGTACTCTTGAAAGAATATTTTCCATCTTTGCTGCATGCACTCATCGATGGCATGTTCTAATTGAACACACTGGAATGTGGTTGAAAAGACTGTCAACAATGCGTTGGAGTGCTCATCATGCTGCTGTTAAAATAGTGAAAGGTGAGTTTGATGAATGTATGGCGGCGATTGAAGCTATGTGTAATCCTCTTGAAATTTCGAATACAAGAGGTCCAGCACAAGGTCTTTTACACGCTGTCTGTGATTTCACGTTTATATGCTACCTTTACCTTTGGGCTGATCTACTTGAGGAAGTTAATCTTACACAGCAGTATCTGCAGACTTAAGGCTTTACTCTTGACAAAGCGGTAACAAACTAGAGGCCTTAAGATTGTCTCTGCACAAGAAGCGCCGTCACTTGGTGGAACATGCTTTTGAAAAGGCACTTTTAAAATCAGATGAATATGGAATTTTGGTAGAGTGAAGATTAAGGTTTAAGAAGAGAATGACAGGAGAAAAATTAATTAATAGATGATGGACACTTTCTGCGAGAAGAAAACAATAGGGAGATGCTTGAGTGTATTGATCGCTTTCATTCTGAACCCCACATCAGATAATCAACAATCAAGGAAGTACCAGGTATGTTTGGGGCTGTTCAACCCAAGAGTCTAGTATCAGCAAGTGAAGAAGATTTATTGGTGTCCGTTCCAAATTTAAATTCTTTCTATGAGCTATCGGAAGATGAACTTTTAAGAAGAAATATCAAGGCTTAGATGACATCTAAAAGCAGCTGATTTCTCAATGCCATGGACTGGTCAGCATTTTATGTTTTGAAATTCATAGCTGAATGGGACTTCCTAAAATCTCATCCAATACTCTCGCTAAGCCTTTCATTTTTTCTTATGATATGTGTGTATGTGGCTTCATGTGAGTGGAGCTTTTCAAAACTAAGGCTTATCAAGAAAAATTAATGAACCACCATGTAACAGTCAAGGTTTTCTGATGTGGCTCTGCTATCAATTGCAAGTGGTACAGTAAACAACATTGATTTTGATCAAGTGATTGACTGGTTTGCAGCTTTGAAGACAGGGAAAGGAAAATTTTAAATAAAGTACATTTATTGTAAATACAACAATAACTTAACATTTTTAAATATATTAACCTCATGACCTTCGATTTATGTGTTTTTGTTCTTGTTATTGTTTTACTGTGGACGTATTTTAACCAGAAGAATGAAATTTGGGGGGTGGGGGGGAGGGGTTGACACCATGAGTTTAACGCACCGGGTGACACCAACCCTAGATACACCACTGCTAATACTACATTTTTTGTGTTGCTTTTTTATTTTTTTTACATTTTTTGTTTATTGGTATAAATTTAATACTAAGTAAACTAAGTTGTCATATCATACAATTTAGTATAGTTATATAAGTTTATAAATAAAAGCCCAAGTGTGTGAGTATTATATTTTTAGGTAAGTTTATTATTTATGATTAACACTTTAGCCCAGGCCTGCACAACATATGGCACGCGGGTCGCATGTGGTCCGCCAGCAACCACTTTGAGGCCCATGAGGTAACGAAAAACTCTTTATTTTTATAATTTTCTTAATAGCTTTCCCTCCTGACCTATATTATTTTGGCCCGCATAAGTCCTGTCCTATTTTCTTTTGGCCCGCACAAGTTTTTCACAATGTATTACGGCCTGCCTTACATTTTTGAGTTGTGCAGGCCTGCTTTAGTCTAAAATTTAGTCTTATTAGTTTTAGACCTGCCTAAAATTAAATTGATCATTGATATTGATAATTTTGTTATAATTCTATAAAATAATATAATATAATTATTGTAACAATAAAGATAATAAAGTAAAAGGACATTTTTTCTTTACAATTTTTTACTTTTAAATTAGGTGTGGCATATAATTTTTTTGGCTAATGACACTAATGTTGTTTCAGTCGTGCCACTTTGAGTTTCTGTGTAGGATTCTCTCCCTTTAGTTTATTCTTGGCGTGTTACCAGAGTTAATTTTTCCTTATTTTGAATATTAATATACTGATGGAATGTTTTAAATTATAATTTCATTTGGTGGTTAATTATAATATTTAAATTTTCCATCGTCTTAGAAAATGGGTAGGCGGGTTAGGCCTAGTATTGTATTCTATTTATTTTTCTGTCAACATTTGGATTTTTTTGGGGGGGCGAACCTGCATATAAATTTGTAAAAGTGTTTACTATGAAACTGTACATTGCACTTACATTATTGTTTTATTATTAAAATACTTTGTCTTGTTAATCTTCATTTTTACTCATTTCTTACCACAGAGGGTAACTGTAGCAGACATGTTTTAGATGAGGGAAGGGAGTGACCGCAGGTCATTGACACTTCTTGCCATATCTAGAGTCTAGAGGGATACAATAAAGTTGCTACGCTTGCCACGAAATTTATTCACTGGCTGAAATTGTTTCATTAAATTTTTTTAAAGTTTTGTTCCTAAATTTGTTTCTCTCACTAAGTAGCTAAAACAGCACATTCTCTCTCTTTTCCCTCCCCATTTTAGCAGACATGTGTTTGCACTACTTTTTTTTTTTTTTACCCGGCTGCCAGCTTGGTTGCCATGACTAGTGCCTTCAAAAATTAAATAAAATAATTTTTTAATTTTTTTTAGGTGCACATCCCTCCCCATTTTAGCAGACATGTGTTTGCACTACTTTTTTTTTTTTTTTTACCCGGCTGCCAGCTTGGTTGCCATGACTAGTGCCTTCAAAAATTAAATAAAATAATTTTTTAATTTTTTTGAGGTGCACCTTCAGTCCTGAATTCTACTACTCTGCCTATCCTAATGCTAAGTCAGTATCCCTAACTCAAGCGTTAAATTCCCCTAAATTTAGCCCCCCTTAACTTGAGTGTAAATTTCACCCTAAATTTAGCCCCCTCTCCTAATTTAAGCATTAATCTTCAAACCTAATATCTATTACCTAATACCGAACATGAAACCTAAAACCAAGTGTTCGTGTGCTACTGTTACACACTGTACTGTATTGAGAAAATCGTAAATTTGATTAAAAAGGTTAAAATTATTTGTAATATATTCAAAATAATTTTAATAAACCCAGCTTACAGTTTCATCCAATTCACTTTTACACACTTTGGGGTAGGTTCCACCAAAAATAAAATCTAAAAGTTATCATAAAAATCAATACCCTTTCCAAGATGCTGCAAAACTTTTGCCTCATTTTAAATATTATAATTAGACACTCAATGAAATATGAATTTAAAACATTTTATAGGTTTATTAACATTAAAAAACAGAAAAGTTAATTCTAGTTACAATCCATAAATTTAAAAAAAGGGGAGAAATCTACACAGAAACTCAAATTCGCGCTCTGAACAGGCATTAGCCAAAGTAATTGATTGTCTTTTAAAAAATCTCATAGTAAATTGTTTACCCGTAATTTCTATTAAATTATTAAAAATTGTGTCTTATTTAATGTGTTTTTTTAAATAATCCCATAGAAAACAACCCTATGTGACATCATATGTTGGAGTTGTTTGCTCTGCAGCCATTCCAGACTAGAATAAATAAAAACAATGCCATTTGAAACAATTTAAAGTTTCACATAATCTTAAATTATTTGGAGGTCCTATTGCTGAAAGTAAAATGGGGTGTGGTGCATCCCAGTCTTCAGAAAGAGATCACTCAAAAAAGGTTGACTTCAGAGAGAGTGACCATTCACACTATGACGAAAGATTTAGAAATAACCACAGAACAACAGATAACATAGACGACAGAAGAGATCTTGAACTCGTGGAGAGTAACAGACAAAGACATAACCTCAGTGAAAATTCTAAGCATAATGATTGGGAAGATCCCTATTATGGTAGTGAGGTGCACAATTTAGAAATGGGAAAGGAACAACATAGGGGTCATGATGACTACTTCGACAGTTCTGATAGACACAACTTAAATGGAGAAAACTATGATGCTTATTCTGAGTACAGGGATGAGCGTAACAAACCAGTACCTCACACACCAAAACACACTACTATAAAACCACCCCCAACTGTGTACGAAGAGGATGATACACCATTTGATGATGATGGTATTGCAGATTATGAAGGCTACCAAAAGAATAGTGTGGGACTCATGATCAAATCTGTTGATTTCCGGAAATATTTTCGGGATGAAGAACCAGATGAAAGACCCTATGGAGACCCATATAATTTATATGTAGATGAGGGCTTTCCCTTAGAAATTGCTATTGTCAAAGATAACAATAAAATTGAGTGGAAACGACCAAAGGTAAAAGTTTTAGCTATGGATGTATCAAATATTATGATATTAAATAGAATTTTATCATAAAGTTAATGTGCTGTCACTATTAACCATTATTATTATCATCTTAATAACGATATAGCTGTTTCTTTTTATTATAGAATTTATTTATACATTAAACTTTATACATTTTATATGTACTAACTAAATTTTTTTAATGTCACGAAATTAAATATTGACAAATTTATTTGTATATTTTGTCTAAATATTAATGTAATAACTTTTTTCTTTCATTCAACTAATCAAAAGATATATTAAATATTTATATATTTCTATAGGAATTTGCAGAAAATCCAAGTTTATTTACAGATGGAGCTACCCGATTTGACATTGGACAAGGTTCAGCTGGCACTTGCTGGTTTTTATCAATTGTGGCTGACATTGCTGACAAAAAGAACATGTTAAGACAGGTAGGGCTTTATGATTCGATTTTTATCTGAAACTTTTAAACTTTAAAGTGAAATAACTAAAAAAATATAAATATGTCTGTAAATTCATAAGCTGGAAGGGAAGCAAATGAAGTTGCTTTGCACTAGAACTTTTATCTCTGTTGTCTGTTTAATTACTGATTATTTTTCATTGGCTTAATTGAGCATCTTGAGGCTTGGATGATGTTAAAAAAAAAAAAAATTAAATAATTGTTGAAGAATAGTGTCAATCACTGAATATGTTATAATCATTTACAAAAGTTACAACAATAGAGGTACAAATTACTGCTGTTACAACAAATATTGAAACAGGAATTAATATTATAATAGTATTATTTATATTTCTAAAATAAATTTTAAATGCTTTATATAATCTTCAATGTATTTTTTATACATATAACCCTTGTGCCTGATTATTTATTTATTTGACAGGTAATACCAGATTCAGCCTATAATATTGATAACCCCCAGAAATATGATGGTGTATTTCATGCCTGCTTTTTTAGATTTGGTAAATGGGAGGATGTTTACATTGATGATTATCTTCCTGTTATATACGGAAATGTGCTTTGGGGTGCCAAATCAAGTACTGATGACAATGAGATGTGGGTTGCCCTGTTAGAAAAAGCTTTTGCAAGGTACTCTTTTTAGATGCATTACTAAAAGCTTGCATCTTTAATTTTTGAAAGGATCTTACATTATAGTTTGGCATCATTTAGAATTTTAATTGAAAGGGAAGTATAATTGTTGTGGTAAAATATTTTGAAATTTTCTTGAAATATCACATTTGCTACCTTTACTAACTCTCATGGCTTCAGAATAAGTAAGAAAGAATATTTTGATAACTCTTATCAAAAACATTTTACCATCTCCTGCAGTTTGGCATTATGGGTTACGAATTATGAAAAATGATTTAATTTCTTGTGTCTCTTTGATTAACTAAATAATAGCCATTGATTGTCTGACTGCTTAGATTACATGGCTCATATGATGCTATATATGGAGGGCAGCCAGGTGATGCCTACCTGCAGCTAACTGGTGGCATTGGGGAAAGAATAGAACTTGAAGGTTTACAAGATAAAGCCACATCTGTCTTCAATCGCATCAGGAATGCTTTAAGTAGTGACTGTCAAGTTACTTGTGTTGTGCCGGTAAGATTCTAAATATGTAATCCCCCTCATGTTTGATAATTAATAAAATTCTATGGCTCATTCTAATGCTATGTTTCAATGTTAATATGTAAAATAAATAGCTTATTTCATAATTCAGTGGATGTTAAATTTGATTTCATCTTAACTTAAATGTACAATTTTTACCTAGAATATAATGAAATGGTTAACTTTATATTTTTCTCACACCAAGTTCTAGAGGATTGGTAGAACCTATACTAAAAATATATTTAAGGCATAATTTTATTTTATACAAGATTTCACTTTTTTTCAAACATCAACCAAATCTTAGGTAAAGAAAGTTTTAAAAGTGCTTGCTGTTTAAATAGAATGTTCCCTCCTTACATTTCAGGATGAGTATGACAATTATAAAGGATTGGTTGGTGGACATGCTTACTCTTTGGTTGCAGCTAGGCAGGTAAGTTGTTTTCTTTCATTTTATTTACATTCTAGTGTTCAGAGTAAAAAAATAACAAATGAAGTCAAACTTATTAAATGCAATATTACACAAAAAATGGATTTACACAAATATTTATATCCACAGCAAAAGCAAATTTAAAGTAATTAATTTTGTTGTTTGTCGAATTCAATAAATTTATTTATATAAACTGCTATATATAACTAAGTGATTAACACACAGAAGTAACTAGTTTAGAAATATTTTGAAATGTTTAAACCACATTTTATTGATTCTTTTAAAGGTTGGAGAAACAAAATTGCTTAGGGTCCGTAATCCTTGGGGACATGGTGAATGGACAGGGGCTTGGTGTGATGGGTAAATCATTAAGTTAATATTAGCACTATGGCATCTAAAAACAGTTGTTTTTTGCAAGTTAGCAAGTTTTTTATAATGAGATATAAATGTAAGTTGGGGTTTTTTTTCTTCACATTTAAAAAAAAAAAAATTGTTGTTGTAATAGTTATTTTTCTGAAACAGGAGTAAAGAATGGAAAACCATTCCAGCAAATGCAGTAGAAAACCCTAACAAAGATGATGGAGAGTTTTATGTTTGTCTGTCCGACTTCATGAAGTATTTCTCACAGACAACTATTTGCTCACTGACCCCCGATTTTGATATGGATGGATGTTCAGATTCTCTCAGTATGTTGTTTGTGGAAACAAATATCTTTTTGTTATAATATAGATATTTTTGCAATACATTTCAGGTTCTCTTGATTTTTTTTTTTTTTTTTTTTTAAATTTAAGAATATAAATATTTAACATTTCAATAATAATAAAAGCACATGATCTTTCTTTTTAAGAGAAACAGTGGTGCAGAGTTGTTTTTTTAATGAATTTTTTAAATAACATAACAAGACAAATCAGTGCTAAGCATTATTTATAGCAAGGCTGAGTTTTACTTACTTTTTATTCAGTTCCTTTTGGTTCAATATAATAAAGTGGCTTGGCTTAATCCCTGCAAAATTATTTCAATATTGCCCATTAACTTCTTCAAAATTAAATGTCTTGTAATGATAACCATTTAGCAATAAAATTAGATATGGCCTGCACATTGCTATTTGTATTACCTTACATGAATTGTGAATTTAAACTTTCCCTATGCTGATCTTGTACAGCATAAAATTAGATGCAAATAAATTACTCTTTTTTCTTTCACAGACCATATTTTAAGTATTTATGGAGAATGGAAAGGCAAGACAGCTGCAGGGTTTCACAAGATTTTACAAAATCCACGTTTTTATTTCACTCTTCCATCTATAGGTATAATCTTAATATAATTTATTTTGAAAGCAAAAATTCAAAGTGAAAATATTTCTTAATTTAGATAATTTTTGTTACATCATATATTCATAAAAATTTGCTTTATTTTTTTTAAATTTTATTTTAGTATAAAAATATGTAAATTATGTTTTATGTATGTTTTTAGGTGCTCTGGAAGATGGCATGGTTCCTTTTGTTGTTCAAATGATTCAACAGTCAAAGAAGAGACAAACTGATAACATTTCTATCCGATGTGATGTATTTAAAGTTAGTAGGGCAATTTTTTTTTTTTTTCTTAACATAATTTTTTTTTTACTAGACCAAATTGTACACCATTTATTTAATTTAAGACTCCCGCATTTTAGAACATACACACTGAAAATTTGCATAAAAGTGTTCACGTACTGTCCACTTTTAATCCTTGAAAATAACAGTATTCTATTGATAGCCCAGTAAAGTTCTATTGTAAGAATCAGCCATGTAGTGGAGCTATTCATCTGACAAGGTTGTGAAAATAAGGAAAGCAATATAAAAAAGATCATTTTTAAAAAAATTAAGTTTTTTTCTTTGATCCACAACTACCAAAAAAAGCCTTTGCCAATTTTCTACTCTAGTAAAAATTAAAGTCATATTTCATAAATCCTAATTTCCACACTTAATTTGAATGATAAAAACTGAAGTAAATAATTGTGTAAGTCATTGGTATACTCAACTTTAAACCTAATTCAATTTCATATTTTAAAAAAAAAACATTTTGTAAATTTTACTTTTATCATTTAAATTTTGCCAGACTATAATTATGTTCCCAGCAAATCAGGCCAATCTAATTTCAAATCACGACTTTTTCCTTATGCAGGTTTTGGGTGATAAAATTCACAATACTGGTCGTTGTATAGCACTTGAAATCCAGGGACAGAAGAACAATGTCTACAGCCCAGAAATCCAGACTTCATTCAGGTTCAAGCTTAAGCCAGGGCGCTACATGATCATTCCATCATCTGTTGATGAGGGTCAGGAAAAAGCGTTCTTGCTTCGTCTCTTCAGTCCGGCAGCCTTGGAATCTGTGAAGTATGTTTATACTAATGGTTTTAATCATATTGCAAATTATAGATTTTTATTTTTTCACTCCTGGCTTTGGCATGGTTGTAATAATATTTTATAAAGACAACCTGTAGGTATATTTTGCCTCCATCTCAAGTGGATATATTTTTCTTGGTTATTATTAATATTATCTGAAACTGTCCATTATAGCTACTAAAGCACTATTTTTTAAAATAATGTATACTTAAACTTTATATTTTGTAGGGAGATACCCCATGATGTGTATCTTGCATCCAGTGAAAATGAAGAAAGTTTTAGTGTTAAAGGAAAAACATACCAACTCAGTAAGTTAGAGATACTTTTGTTATTTCATGACTTCCCCTTCACAATATTTATCATTGTTTCTTTTTACATTTAGTGGTGTTTTATAATGTAAGTGTAAGTTCTTATATCTTTTTAATTTTTCTCAATAAGAAAATTAAATAAACTTTAGCATTCATGATACAAAAAAAATATTTTTATATTAATACAAATCATCCATTTCTTTTCATACATATTTTGAAAATCAGCTTTTGAAAAAACCCTATTTGGAGAATTTATTAGTGGACAAAACGCTGGTGGTCAGGTGTCTAATCGAGCCAGTTACCATACAAATCCACAGTACCTTCTGACTATTCCAGATTCAGGTGAGAGTTTTTATTCTATTCTTATTAGCAATTGCAATTGGTTAGCATAAACTTGCATCACTTTCTATGTATAAATTTCATTTAAATATTAAATAGATAGCATATAATTTAAATACCGGTATATAGCATGTAATTTAATTTTATATATATATATATATATATATATATATATATATATATATATATATCATACACATAAAATAAACAAAACTTATATAAAATATATAATATATTTAATATTAAATAGATAACATATAATATAAATAGAGATATATAGCATGTATTTTAATTTTATATATATATATATATATATATATATATATATATATATATATCATCCACATGAAATAAACAGAACTGATGTAAAAAATACAATTTAGTTTTATAAAAACTACTTACGGCAATAACAATGGTGATCACTTAAGTTTTTAATGATGCTCTGTTTCTTGTTGTATTTTCATTTGTCCTGTTTGCTGAGGAAGCCTCTTAGCCAAAACGTTCACATCTTAACGACCTGTCTTTTGATTCAAGCTTCCACATACCTTGTTCTTCTATTTCATTCACACAGCTTGAACACAGTCCTTCATTTATTACACCTTTTTTTTTTACCATTATTCTACAGGCAGTCTAGTTCCAGTTGTAGTTCACATAATGCAGACTAATGAGGATCCTCAGTATCCTGTTGGTCTCAGACTTTTCAAGGTTACATCCCTTTAGTTACATCTAGAAATTACTTAGTCCCTATAGGACTGGAATAATATTTTGTATTTTTAATAGTAAATCATATAGAAACAGACTTTAAAAAAGTCAGAATATTCAGATCCTGAACAATTAACATAAAATTTTTTAAATAACCTGTTTTTAGAGATTTGATGGGTATTGAGATACACACTACCATGCCATTGTAGCAAACATTAATTATATGAAATATAAATACCTTTTGAAGTATTATGAAAAGGTTCAAAGATCAATTACTTTAATGATATATAATTATTAACCTTGCTAACCACAGCTGCAGAATGGCAAGAACCCACCATTGGATGCCCAATATCTCTATGAGAACTACAGCAATAGCCCTGAGCATATTGAAGGTTCCCAATCTAAATTTGTTATCTCATGGGATGTTGATGTGCGTTACATGCTTCCATCCGGAAGATACATTGCTCTTGTCCATCTTGATGAACCTAACACTGAAAAGGGATTTTCCATTTTATTCAAGTCTGACAGGCACATTAATATCAAGTAATCATAATTTTTATGTGATTCTATTACTGAAATAGCTATAGTTTCTAGTCTTGAAAGGTTACTTTAAAAGGAAAGTATATTAAATTAATCTCAGGATGCTTAAAAACACATTTTCAGAAAAAATTCTTTAACATAAAAATTTACAGCAATACAATAACCTTTTTTTTTCTTTTTAAACGTGACTTTGTTTTATTCTCTATTTCTCAGAGGTTTCCAAACAGGATAAAAGATCTTATGCAATCATGACCGTCTTTGAGTTGTGAGAATTGTAAGAAGAAATATTCAGAGCACTTTTTTATGTCATCAGAAACTCTTAGACAGCATCACAGAGCATTAGTGTTGTTTTTTTTTTTTAAAACATCTATTACTTTAAAAAGCTTAATGTTCAATGCCGGTACATTTATTACAGGCAATTTTTAAGAAATAAATTTTTTTGAAAAAAGGCAACTGAAATAAAAAGAATGTCTGTTTTAATCATTTGGTTAACCTTTTTTAGAAATAATCTAATTTATTAGCATTCAATATCATGTCAATTTAAATGCACCGTGATCAACAGGCTGTCCTGAAAATCTAAATTAAAACTGTGAATTTAATGTTTCAAAATTCTTTAAATGAGCTTAAAGTAGATAAATACAAGTTTATTTTTATATTATGCATTTTTACTTTTCATTTGCTTCATAGCATTAACAAAATCATCATGTCTCTGATCTCAAAAGTACTTCAGTGGTAGTAAATTTGTTTCATATGTCCTGTCCTATATTGTTCAGTTTGAAATTATGTTTAAAGTTCTTTGAATTATTTACAAGAGAACTCTGTTAATGTAGTGTTATTTTAAAATCTCTGATATCAAAAGTAATTTAGTGGTAGCATTAATATTATGCATGTTTTATACTTTACTAATCGTAGTCCTGTATTATTCAATTGGAAATCATGTTAAGAAATCATCAAATTCTTCACAAGGGAACCTTGCTAATGTAGTGTTGTTATTTTATGATTACTCATATCTGAAGCTTTTTAATTTGTAATAAACCAGTAGACGTACTTAATATGTTTTATAACTATTTTTATTTAAAAATTATTGAACAAAAAAAACTAGATTAATAAAAGATACAATTTAAAACTAGTTCAGCCAAAACTTATCAAGCATTAGCTACTTTTGAAGGAATTTCTGCAAGAAAACCTTTAACAAAAATGTGCAACTTTAACAAAAATGAAAACCCCACCCACACGCACATCTTTCCAAAATAGCCTCATGAGAGTTAAAATGTTACATCAATTTCATTAGTCTTTTGTGTAATATTTGCTAATAATTTAATAATTTTGTTAATTTATGCTGTAGCTAATAGCTCTCTTAAGTAATCAAGGGTTTCTAAGGACTTATTATATTAAGTGCCTCTTCGTGGCAGTTTTTTATTATGTTTTCACTGTATATAAATAATGAATAAATTATATATACATATATATATAATTTATATATATATAGCAGTCTTATATTATTATAGTGTGGTACCCCAGCCTATTGACATTTTGCTAATAAAATAACCATAAAGAAATACATTTTAATTGTAATATAATACTAGATATGAGAAAGATTTTTACTTTTAACTTTTTAAAAATTAATTTTTATTTGATTTATTGATAAAGCTTTAAAATTTTAAGTTTCTTTTGACTACCTGTACCATGTTCATAAAATGCCAGTATTTCAAAACTTTTTTTTCTTCTTTACTTTATAATTCCAGTTTGTGATACTTTAACTGTGATATTTTTACAAATTATTGCATTTTTACATAATATAAACTTTACATTGCCCTGGTATATGCACTAAGATTTTTTTATTCCATAGAATGTGTAATTGTAATGCATTATTTTTATATACTTTTAAGGCTGTGTATGCTATTTGAATAAAGAGGTGTTTTTTGTAAGCACATGATGGTTTGAAATAAGTCAGACATTAAGTCTGAGCTACTTCTAAAAAGACAGTGTTAATTAGAAATCTATTGACTTTGATGAGGGCAGTCATTGTTTTTAATTGAAGTTTTACTCTGCACACTTAATGTGTAATCAAACAATTCTGATTCTGTGAATATATGTAAAATAATTACTGTTTACACAATAATTTTGGTGCTCAACTTGTTATTTTCTTAACTACAGTCCAGTTATGGCCTCTTGATTTTGCTCAAACTTATCTTAACTCACCATTTTTATTGTTCATTTCTTTACTATTATAATGCAATTTAAAAAATTTTAAACTTACATATTAATTAGAAATTGTCTTTTAATTTAGGAATTCATATTTTATAATTAATAATTGCCAAAATGATCCAATGTTTTGAAATTTTACAATTCAAAAGAACAAATTTGATTAAGTACATCGTGTGAATTTTTTAATTTAGGAATTCATATTTTATAATTAATAATTGCCAAAATGATCCAATGTTTTGAAATTTTACAATTCAAAAGAACAAATTTGATTAAGTAAATCATGTGATTTTTTTTTCAAAAGAAACAACTTTAAAACTACTTTAACAGGTTAAGGTTTTATCTTTGTTAAAATGTCAGAATTTATATTATTTGTATCTTTCTATTTTATCTTTTCAAATTTTATTTTTTAGTAAATCTTTACACAGAATTACTGCTGATTTCATTAAATGCCATGTGCAAAATATATGGCATTTTGGTATTCACACCAAGCTAAGAAATTATATCTCCAGTACAAATTCCTGATCATGTATGACCATTTTTTTTAAAATTATAAGATGTTAATTTAAATTATTGTAAATTTAAAATTAATCCAAGTTATAGTTGTATGCTGTATTCTTAGACATTTCACAGCAAAAAGGTTTTTCTTTTGGAAAAAAACCCCCATCATATTTCAGCTTTGTTCATGCCAAAGCAATTTATGGAGAGTTTATAAAACATATTGTAAAATATTTAAAATTAATACCTCAAAGTTAACATAAATCAATTCCTCGGGGTAAATAAAAAGTGGAACATGATATGTTAAGGCTTGAAAAGAAAAGACAGAAAGACATTTTGACTAGAAGCCTTCTTCAGCACACAATACAAATTAATACTTTAAATTAAAAATATAAATTTGTTTTAAAAAATCTCAATATTTTAATGTAGATACATTGACATTATTGCAGTTTTTTTTAAAACACAATTTATCTTGTTACACTAATTCTGTCTTTTCTTTTCAAGCTTAAACAAACCTTTTTATTAACTTAAATTAAGAAAAAAAGTACTAATTATGATGACCATAAAAAATTTTCAAATAAAGTACAAACACAATGCTGGCTTTTGTGTCCTCAATGTATATCATAATTAAAGATACTGGAAGTGATCCGAAGTGGAAGTGTTGCGTGCAGCATAGTTCCAACATTGAACAATGAAGAGTCCCAGCTTGCTAGTCCTAATGTGACAGTAATGAAGCCCTTTTATTTAGTAGCTAGCACAACCATGATTCCCTCTTTTTAGGTGCAGATCTACCTGTTTTCAGAGCCTCTCTTTACCCCATTAATTTTCAAAATCTGCAAGAATGTTCATGCAATTATTCTTTTTCAGTATTTCTTTCAGTACTCTCCCTTACTTTACTATAGTTAATCAAGTCTGGTGCTGAGACAAATAATTCTTTCATCTGACCTGTAATCTGAATAAAATAAATCACACAAAGTCATTTCAAAAATGATTACACACAAAAATGTTTACCTGACCTCAATTATTTATTGACATTATCAGCCTAAATAGTTGAAAGCAGAAAATCTTCCATATAAATGTTCCACTGTATAAATTTTATAAGTGTATGAGCATTAGTGCTACTTTGGTGATGCAAGAAGTAAAGTATAACATCAAAATGTTTGAAGTGCTGTATGGCATATATCTCATACCTTAAAATACCTGTCTACTGTAATAAAGCATTGTCATTAAATTTATAAATTCAAGATTTTTTCTTAAACAAGTTTAACTAATAATGTTACAAGAGGCAATGGCAAGAAGGCATACTCAGGATAAAAATCCTCAATGTAAACAAAACATTAATTTTAAAGTATGGTACCAGACATTTTGTATTCATTTAATTTTTACTTTACTGGGTTCAAGGTCAAGCTGTAATGGAACAACAAATATTGTTGAACAACCTAATTGCTAATTTTTTAAAGTAAAATTCTAAAAATCTCATTAAAAAATCAATCTGCAGTTTTTTTTTCTTTACATACAGCCTGTTAAAATGTACTCAAAACATTATGAGTTATATACTATTACATTAGTATTATATTAATAAATAAATAAGATCATGTTGACCAATGGACATGCAGATTTTTCCATGACAAATCCTATTGAATTTAGCTTTTTAATTGTTCATCAATTGTTAGTCATGGTCTATTTCCTGAACATGCTGTCTTTTGGTGAAAGAACTGATGAGAAAGGTCCAAAACCAATTGTGTTATAGTGCTGGATTTGCTGGGCAGGCAAAAAGAACATGGGCACATAGCCTACACGCCCTGATGACCAGACCTGGAGAGTACAGAGTTTAGTTTATAATAAATTAAAGAGAAAGCATTATAATAAGAGTAATAAAAAAATTAACCTTTCACAAAATTATCACATCGTTACTTTGTCCTCAGAATGTTTGGAATGGAGTAATGGATGATATGAATACATAAGCTAGTTATATAAAGAGCTATGCTTGTAGGAAGCCCAAATAGGTCCTTTTCATTCTTTGGTGAGGAAAGAAAAAAGATTAACATACTATACTAAGCAAGGCTCCATTCTGAAACCCAGGAAGAAAAGCAATATGGTGTGCAGATTCTCCTGATCTGCCTTTCACAAAGCCACTGAAAATAATATCAGTAATAATTAATTATCAAATATTTGATTAAATCATTCTGTGTCATGGAAACTGGATAGTGTGATATTTTTAAAATACATATTTTTTTTGGATAAAAATTCCTACCAGGAGGTTAAATATTATTTAGAAGTTATTAGTTTTAGATGACATTATTATTTAAAATAAAAAAATTAAACTAAACATTTCAGATAGGTATATTTAAAAATGTATAAATAAATTCAAAGTAACCTATGCCTCCCAATCTAGATCAAAGCATACAAAAAAATTAAAACTCACCCTGGTACAAGTTCCAAGACTGGGTGAATTGTTGACTTGAATACAGCAACTAGATGGTTGTTTCCCAAGTCATTAGCTGAACAGATAATGAAAATTCACCTTACATTCTGTCTTACAATTTAAAGAAGCAAGCAGTTAGGTGCCACTGCTATACATCCCCTTTGAAATGTTCCTTATAACAGGAACAATGCCAGCATTTCATGGCCCTTACTGAAGATTTACACTTATTATATATATATATATATATATATATATATATATATATATATATATAAAATATATTTAATTTTATACACATATATATTATATATTATAATATAAAATATAAAAATATTTTTTTAGGTGCCACTGCTATACATCCCCTTTGAAATGTTCTTTATAACAGAAACAATGACAGCATTTCATGGCTCTTACAGAAGATTTACACATATTATATATATATATATATATATATATATATATATATATATATATATAATAAGTGTAATTAATTTTAAACACATTTCTACTATGCAATATTAGAAAATTTAGAAGATTATTCTTGGCTGTAACATATTTTAAAGAAATATTTTTAGTTAATAACTCAGAAGTCCTTAACTTTAATATTATTTAAAGTACGCAAAGCGTATTATAATTATACATCTTATATATTAAACTAAACCAGTAATGTCCAAATTGCACATGTTCTCGTGAACGAACAGTAATATAGGAATCAGATAAAAGTAAAGTGCCTTATAAACACATACACATAAAAAAAACACTTGCTATACTTACGTTGAAACATAACAGCGACTCTTTCTCCTGTCTCATCCCAGACTATCGATTTCACTTGACCACCAACTCTAAAATAACAATAATTAAACAAGAACTGTAGAGTTACATAATATGTCTATTTATGTGTAACATATAATGCATGTTTGGTTCATGTAATGCATACAATATATTTGCAAATAAATTGCATTTTTTTTTAAATTTGATATTAACAACAAATTGTATTTTAGAGCAGTGGTTCCCAAACATTTAAGTTTGGTGGACCGGTGAACAAGTTTCGAAATTTTACCAGGGACCGGTGCATGATTTATTTTTATACTTTTATTTCTAATTGAGAATAAATATTTATGTTATGGGGACAAGCAACGTTAGGCATGCGGACCGGTGAAGGTCCATGGACCGCCATTTGGGGACCACTGTTTTAGAGGGCCACACTAGCATTTTAAAATGCTATATCAGACAGCTAATAACTTTGTAAATTATATTATTTGAAATGATATGCATGTAAAACTTTAAACAATTTATTCATGGACACTAAATTATGGGCATTATCAAAACAAAATTCAGTAATAAAAATAACAAAATGAAAATGGTATTTAAAAAAAAAATTTTTTTTTGCGGGCTCCTCTTATGTTTTAATTACATAATTTGAACTTTTTGTTTGCTGCTATTTCCTTATTTCCTTCTTAAATAAACTTATAGACCATTAACCTCTTAATTTACCTCAGGTTCTCTATCAATGATTATTATTGATTCCTGGGCACTAACTGGCATTTTTAGGGGTCATTATTTAAGATTGGCTGTATCTTTTTTCACTTTTAAAGATAACTTATATATATATATCTATATTTATTTGTAAATAGTACACATATACATGATAGTTGCCAGGGTGGATGTTTAATATCTTTTTTTTGGTTACATCATTATGTAATGTTAGATGTAAATCTAGATGTTTTAAATGAAAGTCTTGGACATTTTAAATACTTTCCCCAAATTTGTACAAGGACAGATATTGCAAGTCTCTGTGCATGCAGTGTGCTTTTATTCCTTATTTTACCAGCTGGTCATTAAAGATTTCATAGAAATGGGGAAATTATGACATGGTTACCTCTAAAAATTCTGTAATACCATATTATCAAGAACATTCAAGAATAAAAACACTACCTGACATCTTCACTCAATCCACTAGAAAGGCTGACTTGGGAAACATCTGCAAGCAGTACTGAAGTATTCACTGCGCTTAAAGCATTTCCCCTTCCACTTTCAACAAACCTCACACCAAACAAAGAAGGTTCTTTTTCCATCGCAAATATTAAAACTGTACTATCAGGGCTCCAACATGCAGTCTGAGAAAACATAACAAGATTTCTTAACAATTTCATGAAACATGCCATGAAAATTAAATGTATTGCTCAGATGTATTTCCTGAAAAAAAGGAAGCAACAAATTAAAGTCGTTTTTTAATATACATTTTAGCATCTTTTTTTTAAATAACAATATTTTGAATTAAACTTTTTCTTTGGGGAAATGTTATTTTGGAAAGGTTAAGAAAAGTCACAAAGATATTGATATTTTCATTAAATGAATAAATGAAGAGAAAGTTCATCTATAAAGACTAATAAAGTCTTTTAAAATGTATGTTTATTTAGGATTTAAAACTTACAGTACAATGTCCTGATAAATTAGCCCAGTTCTCCCAGTTCCAGTTTTTTGATTCCCAAACTCTGAAATTAACAAAACAATAAATGAGTTGGGTTTTTCCATTGAAATGGTACCTTAGGAAATGGCGTCAGCAAGCCGTCAAGTTTTTATACCTAGCTCTTTATGCCCTACCCCAAATCCCACCCCCTAAGCCTGTATATCGGTCACGGAGCGGCAGGTTGGAGATTTGCCTTTGCCAGGACAGCCCCCAACAGCACCCACTCAATCAGGAAACCAATGGAGACCATACTAGCCCAAGAACTCTACTCTCACAGAGTCAGCAGTCGACTTTCTCAGGAGTCGGGATGGTGTATTTACATCCTAAATCTTCCCCCTCCCATCCCAGGGAAGCATCAGACGCCCTCCAACAGGGATTTCTACAGTGGATTTCTACCTTGCGACTAATTCACAAAGCAGCTTGGACAAAACAGTTGCCTAGGAACAGCTTCCTCAAGTGCTATTTTTTCCATTAGTTTGATAAATACATTTACTTTCATCTTTTTATAATGTAAAATATTTTATCACATTAAATATTAAAAGTATAGTTACATTCTACACATGACTTGGACTGATTTCAAAGAAATTTAAACAAGGTTATCAGCATAGTGGATCACTAAATTTGTGTTATAAGTATTTCTCTTGAGGAAAAAAAAATCTGATGATATAAATATTTAAAAAGAATGATTTTGCTTATTTTTACAAATGTCATTTAATTTAATCCATTAATTTAAAAACTGAATGATAATTTGACCCTCCTTGAAACTTACCTGAAAATTGGTGATGTGGAAGCAGTGAATAACTTTGATCCATCAGGAGAATATGATAAGTAAGAGATTCCACCACCTCCACTTCTTTTTAATGAGACATAGGTTTCTTTGGGCACATCCCAGACCTGGAAGCAGAATGCACATGCTCTTAGCATTCCAGTTTTGTTTCTCTGATTTAATCTTTTTTTAAAATATGGAATTTAATTTAAAAAATGTTGTTAATCTTGTTGACTTACAAGTATTGAAGCTTGTTTGGGACAGGCTGAGATCAGATGATCCCCAAATGGACTCCAAGAAAGACTTGTGACAGGAGAGTGTGAACTGTATTGAAGAATCTGGACAGTACTAGCAGATGGCCTGTTCCAAAAGACATATTTATAAGGTTACATGAATTTTTAACAATTTCTCAGCCACGAAAGTGTGACACATTTCAGAAGGAGCTCCTTATAATAATTATCAAATAATAACAGTTCTTTAAAAATGTAAGAATCTTAACATAAATCTTTAAAAAATGGTACTTTTAGCAATAGGATAGATAGTTAAGTAATAAATATTATCTCTAAAAACATGTGAAGATTTTTTTTTTATAATTTTTTTTTAATAATTATAACATTCTTATTTTAAAAATCTTTTTTTTCAAAAGCTTGGTCTAAATTACCTGACAGCTAGAGATGTGGGCTCTACATTCCATATTAGAATACATGTTTGACAAGCAACAGCAAGTACTGATGAAGACAGAGGCCTAAACATTAAAATAAAACAAAGGCTATAAACTTTGTTTATGAATAGATTTGATTATAAATAGGAACAACAGTGTTTAATGCAAGCATTATAAATTATTCACTTATCTTTGATTTGGAAAAAGGGCATGATGGTAGCTGGTAGAGGGCTGGGGTGAAAAAGGGGTATAGGTAAGGGAATGTAAAAGTAGGAGAAGATGTTGGGGTTTGGGAAGAGGTGGGTCCAAGGGAATGCAGCTTGTGGTGGCTGTGGGTATGTGCATGGACAAGGGGTGTGATAAGAGTACATTGCTCTAGAGTTGGAAAGATAGGACTGTTGAGAATGGGGGATAATAGGAGTATAGGTGGGAGAATATAGGGGCTAAGAAGGTGGATGGGTAAAATAGGGCATTAGGAGGAGAAGTGCAGGGAGAGGCTAAAAGGCAGGGTAGGATGAGGGAGACAAAATGTTAAAAATAACTAATAAGAAGTTGGGGTAAACATCCTATCACCAATTTTTTCATAAAAGCAGCAATTTTTTTTATTATGAAGTTTTTTTAAAAAAGAAACACATACGAAACAAATTACGGGAACAGACAAGTAAATAATAATAATAATTATTACTAGATAGAGCCTGCCAAACATTGCGTGAACTTCCCATCTAGTAAAGTTACTTGACAAATCACGAACTCAAGTAATACACATTTAAGAATCCCAATATTTGCTACACCCCTTCCCCCATGATAAGTCAGTGCACACTTTTTATTTCACGCCCATGAACTATATTAATATTCTCATGTCCCAACCACTTTTAAACTGAATATTTTTTACACAACCCTTAAATTTAGACGATTTCATTTCCGAAAAGAAAATATTACGCAACAAACGCAATTGCGTTATTAAAAAAATATATATATCATTTAGTGTAGTTATCGGGAATCATATTTTGCACGCTAGTGAACTCATTATTTAATCACACTCTGGCGTATCTATATATAGCCTGCGTGGTGGTGTTTGGCCTTTGCTGGCGAATTATATGTATAGATTATTTTTGGGGCATAAAACGATTCATGCTGTTGATGTCTGGATGAGTCAAAATCCCATTAAACCCAGAGGTGAAACTAACAGTCTTTGAAGTGCTTTAAAATTGGAAAGGATGAGTGGTTGGGAATATAAGCATTAGATTATTAGTTTTCCCAAAGATACATATGACAGATATTATTTAGTACTTACTGCCAGGCCAGATCTGTTACTTGCTTTTGTAATTTATGTTTCAGTATTGGCTGCAAGCTGGTGCCTGAATAGTATATGTGCACAGAATCATCCCGCAGAGCTATGGCAACTTTTATCACATGTGGATGCCATGTGATGGCTTGAACAGGACTTTTGTGCCTGTTAGGAATACAAACATTTTACTAGTTAGTAGCAAAAAATGATGAATTTTTGTTAGCAATTATATTTCTCTTAGAGTTCAAAATATGTCTGATCATTAATTGTATATTTTTATTAATGCTCTTATCTAAGATTCACCATAATAAAGTTATTGAAAATAGTTAAAAAGCAGTTAATTAAAAGATTTACTCAAATGTCACTGAAACAGATAAACACTGATAATTTCAAATAAGATTAATTTTTTAGGGGAATTTGGTTAAATTAGAAGCAAGATTTAATTGGAAGTTAAGTATTACATTTCATTTATTTGTGATAATCAAGTAGTAATCTAAAAATGTAATTGAATAATTTTGCGTAGTAATTAAACCACAAAAATAAAAATATAGGCTCATCGCTTTTTTTCAAATAAGAAAATAGGAAGTCTCTTTAAATTTATTGCATCTTACCAGTCGGAAACATGAGAGTATTTTAATAAGAGTTCTTCATTGGACAGCTGCAAAATAGAATAAATCATTGGTATTAAAAAAAAAAAATTACCAAAAACCTTAAAGATTTAATAATATATATCATGACAAGTTTTTTTTTTATTTTGGTAAAAATTATGGAGAGGCCTCAACTAATTAAATCAAACACTTACAGCTGGTTGAGAAAATAAAGTAACTCTCAGAGACTTGAGGAGTTCAAGAACTGACAAAGCTGCTTTACATGTTGATGAAAGCCAACCTGGAACTAAATTTTTTTAAAAATTATGTGGAAGTAAAATTGCTTTTTGTCAATTATGAATTTAATGTCATACATAATTCTATGTAAAATTATGTAATAATGTTGTCACTAATGCTAAGGTTCAATAAAAATAAAAATAACATTCCTGATAACTGCGCTAAATGATGTTCTTAAAAATATTGAGGTGCATTTTGTGCGTAATATTTTCTTTTGTTTTACGGAAATAGTTGGTGTAATATATCTTCTGTGTTATAGGGGCCGGGACTTAAGAATATTAATTAAGTTCAGGGGCGGTGGCATACGGGAGAGGGGGGAGCACTAAATAGGGAATCTTATATAAAGTGCATTACATGAATGCCTGTTTTGTCAAGTAACTTTATTAGATGGGAAATTCACACCATAAGGCTGCCATTTTTGGCAGGCTAAAGCTATTATAAACTAAAGCTATTAAATGATCAAGATATGGATTGAAGAATTCAGTGCAATATTGATGAGCAAATTAATTTTGTAATATTTAGGCCTACCTTCAGGTTTAGCTTGAGATAACTCTTCAAACATGTTAAGCAGTCCTCCATTGTACCTAAATATTATGACTTTTGTTATGACAAGAAAGTGAAAGTATTGTAATGTCCTAAATCAGTTGAAAAAGAATCCACATTTTTTTTTAAAATTCTTTAGACAAAAAAACAGATAGGCCCTGTACTAGCTTCATGTATTTTATGAGTATGTGTTTTTATTCATAAACTACACTACTTTTAACAAGGCTAAAAAAAATCACCTCAAACTTAATCAATTTTAATGCACTAGCTGCTGTACACTTTAAATAAATATTAATGTCTGACTTTACCATGCATGCAATGGTCTTTTCCAAGAGGCCTGATTATGTGATAAAAATGCAAGTTGTGCACTTTCATAGCGCACATTTAAATGGCTCGCTGATTCTGTTTGGACAAATATTTCTGGATATTCAGGAGTCTGCAAAATATTTTATTTGATTTTTTAATTGTTTTAATAAAATCAATGTTTCATTAATATTTTTTCTAGTTCAATTAATTAGTTCACTATAACTATATCAGCTTATGAGTAATTTCTTTCATTATATCAATGACAAAATATCAGTAATTATTTTTTCTGAAATGATTTTACAAATTTATGCAGACTTCACTTGTATACAATTCACCTTACTAGCTATCTGGTGGTATACAATATTTGTTAGCTTATTGCTCATAAAAAATATATTAATTATTTAAATGCAAAAAGAAAATTTATATATCAATCTATTTAACGTTAAAACTGTATCTTAAATTTTCAAATTGTTTTTACAATGATTAGACTTAAGAGAATTATGTTGTTGTTTTTTAAGTTAAAAAAAAATATGTAGTGGAAACACATAGAAAAGACACAACTTATTTATGTCAAAATGAACAAACAACGCAGTCCATTCAAGTTCTTCTGTCAACCGTGATATCTGTACCACTAAAATATATTTAATGATGACTTTTTTTAAAAATCTCCCATCGGAATAATAATATTGATATAAGATGGAATTGACTCAAATTAAGCTTTACTGTAATCAATACAGTTTCCTTTGTTTATTCTTTAAATATAATGGAAAAAAATTAAGAAGCAAAAAGAGAGGGTTAGACTAAATAGGAGCTGTGAATCTTGACGGAACTGAAAGACAAGCTGTGCAAAGTTGGGAACTCTTTATGCATGTACATGCAAAATGCAAAGAACTGTGTCAGCATAAAGAGAATCAAAGTTGAGAATTTAAAACTGAGAGGAATGAAACTTACTTGTTTATGTCAAATAATGGTAGACTCCCACAATTACAATGTCTTATTTGCAATGAAAAACTTAATCAAAGTAAGAAATCCAATGTGGAAAGACATTTCAATAAAATGCACAGTAAATTTTTCAAAAAAGATTCAGAGGGTGATGCCAAGTAAAAAGTTGCCCTTATTACCTTCATTTTTATCTTAGGGGTAGGGGAAAACTATGATAAACTCAAAAACTCTGTTTGCTTACATATTATATTCTTTTCATATATTAAACTGTTTAAGTTTAAAAATATTAAGAATATTTGTATTATATATGTACTGAAATGAATTTATAGAATTTCAATTTAAAAAAAACATTTTTGAATCACTAAAAAAGAATTCTATCTTATCAATAAAATAATAACCAGTAAAATAGCAATTCGGGCTAGTCTAGACAATCTGCAATTCAAACACAAAAAACATAATTTTTGAATTGCAAACACTGAAAGGGTAGATTACCAGATTTTTTTCATTATCAATAACTGGTTAACTACCATGAGCTGCTGGGAGCACCAAAGTGCTTCTTTAGCTATGGCCATGAGCCGCTGGTAGCGCCAATGTTTGTGTTGTATTAAAACAAGTCAAATATTTATATTATTCAGTTCCCATTTTGGTTTCAGATTTTAATTTACCGACAGGATGTTTATTTTCGAAACACATGCTATCGACTATCGGCATAAGGTTGAAAAAAACAAGCTGTTAATTTATTTTTACTTATAATCTCCAAGCTAGTTACCAAATTTTAAAACGTGTTTACCATGGCAACAACCAATAGGGTTACTATAGATTATAGACATATAAGAAAATGGAAGTATATATATTATTCCGTTTCTGTGTTCTTTGGTGCCTTTTTCTTATTATTGGATATGATATACTATTCTGAAACAACCAAATGAAAGGATTTAAATGTTTCTAAATTTATAGATAACTTGGCACATTTATAAATTTTTTAAATTGTTTTTCTGTTGTAATAGTAATAGTAATTACTAATTTCACAATTAATATTAATTATTTCCTAACAACAATTAAATTTACAAATGTTTTACATCTGTCTTATAGTTATAGACAATTCATTTACCTTCAAAATGGTTTATTACTCATTAGAATACATTTATAATTAAGAAAACTACAGCTGAATTTGTACATAAAGATGTCATGTCTAAAGTCTAAATTTAAAATTTAATTCTGCCACACTGTGGCCCACAGTCTGGACCCGGAGTCTGGATTTCATTCCGGTTGATAACCAAAACAAGATCAAAAATTTAATATTTGGCTCTCTGCCATGAAATGGATGAAAAGGTTCTAGACTCCAGACCCACTGGACTGGGTCTGGTCCTGGTTTTGGCCAGGCTAATTAAATTAATCTTACTTTAACTTTAATATTTTACTTTTAACTTGTATTTGTATAATTATTTGGCGTCATTACTGACTTAGATCTAAGTGTGTGCAGTATTGAAAATTAAAAGCAACCATCAAACATTTTTTTTTTATAATAATAAGAAGGGATAAAGATTTTATAAATGTTATACTTATGAAGCCTTTTTTTTGTAGACCTCAAATGCGCTTAATGTTTAAGTTAAAACAATTTTTTTACCGTGACCACTGGTCCGAGTACTGACTCGGGAATATCTTTCATCTGACCATCTTGCTCGAAAATTGTCATATGACTTCTTCTGGGCGCTGGTGGAAACTGTAGTAGAATGCTTGACATGACAAACTAGTTAGTTATAGCGTATTCACAGTAAGTGTTTGTTATTTTGGACCAACTGAGTCGTACCTCTACTTCTATTCAAGTTACCAAATTTAAAATTTACGCAAAGTTTACAGGTTGCGGCATTTACCGAGATCTAACGTCAATCTGAGAGGGTAAAATACAGTTTTAGTGATTTTTTTTTCTTCAATGTAATCTAAGTAGCGAATTTAACTAATTTAATTAATTATATGCAGCAAATAACCGCATAATATTTTACGTATTTATTTAGGAACCATCCATAAATAATGTCACACTATTTTGGACCATTTATTTCCATTCCTCCCCATCTATCACCAGAAATCATTAACAACAAACAAACAAAAAACAAAACAAAAAATAGACACCACCGCCAGTAATATGTAACTAATGATCGCATAGACGCTAACCATTTATTAGTACCTTTAAAAAAGTCAAATGTTCTTACCCCTCCCCGCAACTTCCATGGCCTTGCGAATGACGGGTGCACCCGCCCCGGGCGTCACTCTTAAGAGGGCGTAAAAATCGTCATTGTTATGCAAAATTTGTATTTTATTACATATTTATCAGGTTGACGTAGCTTTCTGTCTGCTTTTTGGACCCCCCCCCCCCGCTACATGGACTTGCGAATGACGGGTGCCCCCGCCCCGGGCGTCACTCTTAAGAGGGCGTAAAAATCGTCATTGTTATGCAAAATTTGTATTTTATTACATATTTATCAGGTTGACGTAGCTTTCTGTCTGCTTTTTGGACCCCCCCCCCCGCTCTGCATGTGTAAAAATACCCCTCCCCCACCCACTTATAAAAAAGGGACTAAACTCTCTGTCACGGATTTCTTTCCTAATCGCCACCGCTATCTGTATGACGTACCATAATATACACTCTTTGGTACAGCCAGACGAAATAATTGCGTCACAATTTACGTCACACAGTCACACCCACGAAAGCATACACATTATAAAGGTGAACAGTAGACTTAAATTCGTTCTTAGATCAGTCTGCATAAATGTAAGTAGGCCTTCATTCTGTCAAAGACCCTCCTCCTCATATGCAAAATCAGCACCCCTTCCCTCTCAGAACGTACATAAGAAAATACATAAGAAATAGATGGCCCCTTCATTAAATTTAAATATGAGGCTAAACGGAAACGAAAACTTATGTTCACTCAAGTTTCAGGCAAAATAAATAAACTTTTTGGGGCTCATTAAAAATAAGTTATGACTGGAAGATTGAAAATAATCTGACAATCTATCTTTCCAGTCGGTAACGTTATAGATCAATCGGTGCTGTGTCGGCCCCATGCCCCCATGACGTTTTTGACAACATACGCACCGCTGAAACACCGTTGGTGGGGTTGCCCAGTCGAAGATAATTTAATAATGCTTGTGTATGTTCTGGGTGCAATCTGCCTGCGCTGGGTGGAATCTGCCTTGCCAGTGACGAGCCAACAATAAGGTTCTGGGTGGCAAAAAGTAGGTTGTGAATCGTGCAAAACGTCTTCAGGAACATTATTTAAAAAAAAAAAAAATACAATTGAACAGACTTATTTTTATGATGTGCTGCATCAACAACGACTCTCCCCCAAAATCTGACGCAATTGGAAATAAACATCACCCATCTGAATACAATAGTGGATTGATTCAATTTTTGTAGAGACGACGTGGGGCGTTTTACTGGAGAGAAACGGTACCGAAATAGGTGGATTTTATGCTGCTCGGAGTGCTTGAGAATCAGTTATCGTTGAAATAGATGAATCCAAGTATTTCCATCGATTATAACATTTAGATGCTTTAGGAATCGAAGGAGGAACAGGAAGATGGTTCTTGGTGGTCATGCTGCTCAGACATTGGAGAATACAACTGAACGACATATTATGCTCCTGGGCAGAGGCGTAGCGAGGGTGTTTGGTGCCCGGGGACAAGATTCGCGCCCGGGGACAAGATCCATTTTAAAGCGCCCCTTTTTCTTTTTTTCAACTCTCAAGCCCCTTATTTTGATCAATAAAATAATATCAAAGCACATTTTGACGCCCCTAACTAGCTGGCACCCGGGGACATCTGTCCCCCCTGCCCTCCCCTCACTACGCCTCTGCTCCTGGGCAAAACTGTTAATAAACACATCATTTCCGATTATCAAAATGTTGGACAGTTGTGAAATGGAACCTACAAACATTCTGTTTTTGCTTTTAAATAGACTTTAGCGGTCCTGACGATCCGTCCATCCTCACATCGATAACCTCTGAATTTTGGCAAAGAGAAAATTGAAAAGGCAGTTTTGGGACAAGTTTGACAACTTGAGCACTGCACATTTTTGTGCTATGTTTCAATTTCATGAGACAACGCTAGTAATTTTGTAAATTAATTTTGAAAGATTTTTGTTTATTGATTAATGTTACGACGATCTATTAACAGTTATTAAAGATTTTGCTGTAGGCCTATACTGTGTTGTGCCAATGCTTAATAATAAAGCATTCATGTTTTGTTTTTGTTTTTTCATAAATGAATATTATTGTTCAACAATTTAATTTCATGTCTTTATCATATGCATTTTTAAGAAAAAGAACTTTTTTATCATGAAGAAACTGTAATTCTTTTATTTGTTAAGTGTGGGGTAACTATAGACTATATTAGTAAAGTACTTATGATTATATGATAAGACTATGTTTTATTCTTAATCTATAAAATAATTGAAATGATACTTTATAAAGTTTAAAAAAATAAATATTCATTTACATTGTGTAGTGAAATAATTAATTATATAAGTATGAAATAAAATCACCACATTATCAAAATATTCCTCAATATATTTCAACACTTTAGTTCTACATGTGTTCGCAAAGAATAGTGAAAATCACATGCACAATAATATGAAAGAATTAATTGATTAGCATATAATATTTTACACACGTGTTCACGGGAGAATAATTCCAATTCAAAGCGCATTTTAAATTAATTTATTTGACTACCTGACTCTTCAACTAAATAGACAAACACCCCCCTCCCCAAACAAAAAATAAATAAATAAAATTATCGCTTGAACGCAGATTAGATGCAGTAATTAATATATTTTTGGGGGTTGAAAATTTAAACATTTAAATAATAAAGCTGCGCCTGGGGATTTTTGTAGACGTCTTAAGATTCTTATAAAGAGGAAAAAAAGTCTTAAATTGTGCTGTCTCGTGCCCATATCCAACGGCATTTGAGACTGAGATCGCTGATAACACAAAACTGTTATGCTCATTTATTTTAGTAAATGATATGGCGAAGCAGTACACCAAATTTTAAGATTTACATCTCGAAATTTATTGGTTAATACTTAGATAAAAAACTATAGTGGAAATGTAGGTTATAGTAATGGTATAATTAAATTGGCTAAAAGGGAGTAGGCCAATAGACTACTGAGCTAAAATTTTATGTGAAAAGACTGTCAACTTCTAAGTTTTTATAATGCATGATACGCATTTTTATGGCATTGAGCGTTTTTAATGGAAAAGTCCAATTTAAACGTGTTTCCATCCATATAGTTCATATAGTACAATGCAAAAGAAAGTCCAAATCCTTTTTTACACGCCCACTTGTTTGGACACCTCATGCGTACATACAAGGAAAAAAACAGCACACACACACACACACACACAATCATTTCATTATAATTAGGACATCACAGAAGAAAATGTACCGCTGTTTGGCGAGCCCAGTGGTTCCCCTAATATAAATATACGCCTCGTCTCCCTGGGAGCAGCGTTGCCCTCGGGCAGGGCCATGAGAATGGGGAGAGAGGGCAGTTGTACCGGCTACCAACACCAGGGGCAGAGGGCGTTAAAATCGTCTTTAGATAGGACCTAGTGAATTGAAACATAAAATCCATATGCTTCACAAAGGCAAGGGGCTCCAAAATTGTCTTTCTATGGTCCGCTGGGGGGGGGGGGGGGATAATAAGTGACACCATATTCCGGCTTCGCCCCAGGCACCGATCTTCCTCGGCATGGCTTTTGCTTCCTCCCAGGGTGCCGCAAAATATTATAAAATATTCATAGCCACGTTTAATCCAATAGGACATTTAGCGGTCTTGGTGCAAACACTTGATTAACTACTGTTTGAATGTGACATCTAGCGGTCTTGGTGCAAACACTTGAGTAACTACTCTTTGCAGTTACTAGATGACGTTAAGTGGCCTACATACGTGTAATATTAATTTTTAGGCCACCCTTTATTTTATTAATCTATTCGCTATTTCAAAGTGACTTGTTAGGATTTTACACAGGGCGCCTGGTGAAAACTGAAATTTGGCAAAGGCGCCGGGAATCGAAAAAGTCTTGGAAGACTGGCATAGCCGAACAAATTACGTCACACGCACGTTGAACACACGGGGGAAGGGCTCCTCATTGAAAGGACAAAAAGCATTGAAAGCGATGAAAGGTGTGCCAGAATTAACACTATCGATCTAAACGAGAAATTTGTTAAAATGTCCAAGCATATTTTATAAAGAAATCACCAAATGTGCTATGCATACTGCGTTGCCTCATTTTTTTAAGAGTTCTGTATTAACTCATGAATCTTACTAAAGTATTAAAGTTAATAAGTTCTTTGCTTTTCCTTTCATTAGGTAAAACAGTTTTTGTTTTTTTTGTTGTTTTTTTTAATTTCAAAGGTACTGCTAAACTTTCCCGACATTGAAAACAATTTTCTAGCTTAAAATAATACAAGATATAGGCTACTATATATTATTCATAAATATATGCAAGCTTTCGTTTGTCTGTTATTTTTAATTAAGAAAATACCCCACAACAAAATAAGATGCCTTAAACAAGTCATGAACTGAAGATTAAATTTCAATATATCTATTCCTAATTTTTCTATACAATATCTTTAATAAATGGTTGCCAAAGGTGATAAATGCTGTTTCCTAATGTGAAAATATCTAATCCAGAGGTCAACAAACATTTTTAACCATATTGCCCCAAAATATATTTTTTTTGGACCGAATTCACACCCCCACGATTGGAAAGGTAGAAAACCATAGAATAATTAAATTCAAAATGGTTTATGGATTCTATTTGTGTGGAGAATAAAATTATAAATATAACAAGTACAAAATAAACTCTATAAAATTAAAATCCTCATGGAAACACAAAGGATTTCTTTGGGGGGGGGGGGGGGGGGGGAACAGTCAAATTTAGTAGAAATTAATTTTCTGTTTGATACAATGACATCAAAGTTGGCCCTTTTTCTTTTATATCAGAGTAATTTTGGATACTGTCTTGGGGTTAAATTGATTTCTATGCCTTGTTTTTATGCTCCTTAGTGAAAAATCTGTGTTTGCAAAGGCAGGTTGTTGCAGAAGGCAACTTTTTTAACTGCCTCCTAGTGACCAATGTCGAAAGCCTTTGCATCTCTTGATATTTTGAGCATGAACCCCCATTGACAACCTCACATGGGGATGACGAAACTTAAATATATTTTTTTTAAAAATTACTTCTTCAAAATATATAAGTGTTATAAATTGTATGTTTTACTTTATACTTTAAAATTTTATTTGGATATTATCGGCAAAAGAAGTATTTTTTAGTTAATTTTTAAATCCCCCAAATCCTACAGCTCTCATATTAGCTACCCCACAATCCCCTTTTTTTNCTTCTTTTTTTCGTATGCTGTTCAGTGAACGACGTAGACACCATGTTGACAAAACTCCGGTTTAAACTTACAGTTGACCATGACACAGTGGGCGATTTCGCTCAGTCACGTGTGTAAACAAAAAAAAAAAAGACTCACAAAAAAACAACAACATAACACTGACATACAAGATGAAAATGCGAGTGGAGAGAAAAGAGAAAGTCTTTAAAAAAGGGGTACTAGGACCTGTGAGCTTGTGATTACTGACGGGTCACTAGTAATCACAACATATTGATTGCGTTTCTCTGTTGCAATATAATTGTATGTCTTTTGTGGCCTCATTACCATTAAGATTATCATTTTTACATCATTATAGGTAATTTCCCCGTTTTCAAAACGGTTTTGTCGACCCATGGTGTAATCAGATCATTTCTGTACTTAAAGCTTGGTAAAAAATATTTCTTTTGATATATTATGGTAAATGATGGAATTCATTATTTTTTAACCATGACAATTAATTAAGTCCCTCAAATGTTTCATGATTTCTTCCTCACCCATGTTACCATGGTGCTCTGCTACTGGTGGGAATCTTATGTAATTATTCAATAAAACCCAGCTTCAATGTAACTGAGACATAAGAAAGTTCAAGAATTCTTTAAAACATTAAAAAAAAATAATTTTTTTTGATTTTAGAATTCAAGGTAAAAACTATAATTTGAAACTTGGCTTTTTAAGTGTTACTAACTTTCAAAATAACCACAAAGCTTTTGATACAAAGTTATTTATTTTATGATATCCTGAGAATGATTTCCATAAAAGTTGAACCCTAAAATAATATAGGCTATAAATTCAAGAACTGCAGTCAGAGGTATAAGTGTTCATGATACTTAAAAAGAATTGAACAGTATTTTCACATTTCGTTTTGTTCATTCATCATGTTCATTGGCATGAAAAGGCATAAGGCAAAATCATGTAGTCACTTAAATTCAAATGTACTGATAATATAAATGTTCATGTAAATAGCAGAAATAGAAAATGATATGTTTTTATTATGAATAAATGGCAATATATTTTTAAGAAAATATATGAGCATAAATAAATTTTTCTTGCAAAAAAAAAGTATTTAAATCACTCAGTAGGGTATATCACAACTCATTTATCAATTCTTTACAAAAATAAATGCCCTTTTCCATTTCTTTTATGTTTTTGGTAAATATATTGGAAACATTCAAGTGTTGTTTAATTGTTGTGGTCTTTCTTTCTAGAAAATACAATTACAAGCACTACTTTTAATAGATCAATTGCATAGCTTAAATTAGTTTTGTCCTGGGCCAGTAGCTACTTTACTCTACTAATCTAAGTAATACAAGATATTCTTTAACCTTCTTCCAATCTATTCCATATCAATATGTATTATATTTAGCTGAACCTATGGCAGTATGAAACCACATAAATTATTGTCTGCTTAGTGAGCAAAATCTAGATGTGTTCACTGAATTGTATTTAAACAAAAGCAATATTTAAATTTTTCATGCAATTGTCAATATGACTGAATGAGTGCTTATTTCATTACTTTTACTTACAGACTGTTGAAAGATGTAAAAAAAAAATACATTTATAGTTTTAATCATACAAAACAAAATACATTTATAGTTTTAATCATACAAAACACACCAGGTGATACACAGTTCAATATATCAGTTTGTGATTTTGATGCACTTAGAAGAAATCTATACATCAGAAAGAAAAATAGTGCTAAAGAAGCACAAAAGCAAGAGAGAACCAATTGGGTGAAGGCAGTATGCAGAGGAAAGGGGAGGCAGGCTTGCTGTAGTCTATTTCATAATAATAAGATTTGGTTCTATATCATCACCAAATATAAGGAATAAGTTTTGCTGTGTTTTTAACATAAGCAACATAGTCTGGGTCTGAACCCCATCTCTTTTGTCCTGCTGCTTCAAGGGGTGGAATGCCGCTAACATTTGTCAGAAGAAAAGTCAAAAACAAAGGTGATATGATGCTGATATGTTCCCAACCTTTCAGTGTTGAGCTGGCAGAGACATAGAGCCCAGACCACATAAGTATCTCTCCAAAATAATTTGGATGTCTTGATATGCTCCATAAGCCAGTGTTGATAAATTTACCCTGAAAGGGAAATATATATTTAAAAGACATGTTGCTTGTTATTTTCACATGAAAATATAATATATTTATATATTATTAATTAAATTCAAATTTATACATTTAAAAAAAAAAAAATTCTTGCTTTATTCCTATTTGGTTCTGTAGATGCATTATTGAAGAAATGTAGATCCAAATTGTATTTTACGTTCACATTAGGGTTAATTCAATACATTGGCATATTTAAATATTGCATGGCATCATAATATTCTTATGTATAATTTGAATGAAAACATTCATCAATGTTAATCATTTAAAAAAATTAATTTAGCATTTATAACCACTTCTATTATATACTCCTTAAAATGTTATAAAATTGCTAATTAATGACCCACAAAATGCATTCCAAATAGCGGCAAAAAAACATTTATTTAAGCAACAAACTAGAATGAGGATTAGCCATAAATTAGGCCTACATATTAATTATAAATCAAAAAAGGATTTCTTACAGCATTTTCTGGATTTTTTCTGAACTGGGACTTTTGATAGTCAGCCAGTACCTCCATTAGAAAGCCAAGTCCCCATAAACCCCATCCTGCATAATCCCTTGTTTTTATTCGAGTGTTGTCTTTCTTGGAATTAACAATCAGAGTTGGGAGAAGTGTTGAAAATACCCAGACCCCTGTGAAATGAATAGCAGACTTTCCAAGTCAAATAATTGAGTTGAGTTTAATAAATATACATCTAAGCATATATGTTCCATAGTTTAAAATATCATTAAGCTAAATCATTAAATTTGATAAAGGAGTTTTAATTTTATTTTTGATACCTAAGCTAAAAAAAAAGTGTGGGTGTGTGTGTGCAGTAGTTCTGAAGGTGTGTATTTTATGCTACTTTAACACGGTTGTAACAAGGATGCTAAAAAAGTAAAGTACCCAGAGATGGCTTAGTCAATAGGGGTGAGGCACAAGGGCAGCATTCCTTACACCAAATTAGACAAGGTGATGTCTTTTTTTAAATGACAAAAGATGCTTATTAATTTTTTTTTACAAAAGGTGCATCTCTTTTGAAATTTCTCCTTTCACATTGCATTTGGTAATGTCAAAGGTCAATTCAAAATGAAGGTATTTAAAATCTTAACATTGGTGTTAACTTCACCAAAAGATGGTAATGGGCTTCTAACAGTCCTCATTAGTTGAAAATGATAGATACAAGTGAAGACAAAAAGGGAAACAACCTCATGTTAAGCCTCCATGTTTAAACAAATGTGTATTAACTCTTACATCACTTGGAACATACTCTCAAACAGGCAATACTTTTTATTAACTTTTCCTTAACATAACATGCAGCATTAAGTTCAGTTGGTATTATAAAGTTTAATTGCCAAGAAAAATGTATCTACCTTGCAATGTCCAGTATATCCAAAATACACCAGGCTTTGTTTTAACTGCATTGAATCTTTTATCACTTCCATCTTTAAGTATTCTTGTAAATAAGTAAAATCCCAACCTTCAAATAAAATTATTAGAAATTAAATTTTGGAATTTTATTAGTAAAAGTAAAATGTATCTACCTTGCAACAAATCTACTGGACACAATCAAGTACTGGTACAGGGGTTCTTAATAGTGGTTCGCATCATTCTCTTCTCAGTAATTATAATTGGACGCTAATGCATTACGCAATAGATTCTTGTCCTCAGGCCAGCCAGAAGTAATTATAGTTTTAAGTTTTTTGAGAGTGATATCTTTTCCAGTTTTTTTATTTTAGTCTATGTAGTTTTTCTACACGAATAGAACAGAAAACTGACCATATTTGTATGTTCGAATTCACCTTGATTGCTCTCAGATGATTGTATGTAGGCTCTTGAGAGTGTATCAGTATCAGCAAGGTACATTTCCTTTTCCTTTTTATAATTCACACTTATATCAATATCTTGAATTCTCTGCATAACTCCTTGTCATCGAGGAGCAGGTGAGAGAGATTTTGCCATAATTGCTTCCAAGGGCTGATGATCACTCTCAAGCATAGTGTGTCGACCTAATGTACAGCAGTGAGACTTAAACCACTCTCACGAGGCAATTAAGAGATGGGAAAAGGGAGTTGTCCGTTAACAACTTGATGAACAAACATATGAAGTGACATCGAGCAGTGGTATTTATCGTCGCAATCGATTTCTTCTAAGAAGATTTGTACCAATGGATGAGTGGACAGCTACTGCATCCAATAGAGTTCCTGAAACTCAGCACCACTCTGATAAACCCAATATAAATTCTGACTTCCAATATCATGACATCAGGCATCCCGAGTTAACAGATAAACCAAAACTCAGCAGTCAGCAACCATACCACAACCTACAAAGGGTGGGAAATAGACTACAAGAAGACTACAAGATTGAAAGACTTTATTTATAATTAGTGGATTAATTACAATCAACTCATGATAACTTAATTAATAAACTGTATTGTTGTCAATGTTTAATGTGCCACCTCTTTCCAGAGTGGGATGTTGTGATATCTTTGTTGTTGAATTTTCAGTTGCTTCCCTTTGTGTCAGTGCATGAAGCCCATGTTTTCTTGAGTTGAGATGAGAGAGGCCATAAGGTCTTGCTTGTAACAAGTCATTACAAATGTAGACATGCAGCTGAACAGATGTGTAAGTTTTCTGTGTATTAGCCATAATAATACTAAATATAACACTTAGTGTACTTTAATCTGCCTAATATGTTCTCTTGACATACCTTGAAGCCCAAGCAATTACCATGCTGCTGTTCACCTTTTGCCTTGTGTGAATAGTTTTGTTCTGGTTCATACTCAAAAAAGTCAAGAGGATGTAGGTACTTGAACCTGTATGTTGTGCAGTTAAAAAAATTGTTAAAAGGCATGAAATAATAAATCCTGAGAAGACATTCTTCTTAAATTAGAAGAGCTTTGGTTAACTTATTTTAAATATCAAGCTTTTATATATATTGTGTTTCATATTTCCTAATTTACAACTTGATTGCAGTCTCTCCCCATGTTCTTCACTAAAATAAAACTGAAAAACAAGAAAGTTTAAGAAATTTTTCTTCATTTGTTCCTTTATACCCCATATTAAATAAAATCTTAACATAAGATGATTGAGCAGAGAACTGGCAGCAACCCCATAGTGTGTATATTTGAAGGTGAAAGGGTTCTAATCAATTAAAATCAATTCCTACTGACCATGTAGGGCCTATATCATGTATACTATGAAACTAAGTTTGGTTTTCATTACTTTAAAATTGTTTAAAAATAATTTCATTATTTTTTTCTTCAACTTTATGACTTTCTGAGTACGGTACAGTGTGTATTAACTGTCGCACATGAACACATGGTTTCAGGGTTCATGTTAGATTTTAGGTTTGAAGATTTACGCTTTCACAAGGGAGGATTAAAAGGGGTAAATTTACACACAAGTTAGGGGGGACTTCTGCAGATTAGGTAGAGTTGTAGATTTTTCTTTTGAAAATTTCATTAAATTTGCATGTTTTTTGCACATTTATAACTACTTTTTAGCAGACATGTTTTTTGCACAATTTTTATTTTTACACAGTCACCATCTTTCTTGCTGTGACACATCTGCCACCATGGCAACAAAGATGGCGGCCATGGGGAAAGTAGTCTAAAAAGATTGTGAAATGATTGGCACAGATGGTCTAAAAGGCATCTAAAGGCATTAATTGGGTCCTGAGTAAATAGATATTAGGTATCTATTATCTATTTTAACTCTATATAATATACTAGATGCAGTACCTGTTCTTCGCCCGAACGGTGAGCATTTTTATTTGCTCTTATTGATAAAGCCACAGCTGGCTATGAAGTTTAATTACTTCATTTCAATTCAGATTGAATTCATCTAAGGACATTTTCAATAAGTTCAAGTGACTTGTGATTTTCTTTTTGAGTCAGGATTGTGTGGTCAGCAATGCTGTCATCTCTTGATTGGATGACCTCAGGAAAGACAGCATCAGCAATACATCCATTTTCAATACTGACTGGAGGAATTTCATAGACGTCAACCTCTAATCCAGGCTCTTGGAGTTTTCTATTCTCAAGTTTTAAAAGCCAATCGGAAAAGTCTCCATGTTCTGATGGGACATTGTCCTCTTTGGCATGCATGTTTTGGTCTAACTTTAGAACCTGAATATTTTTCCAACCCTTACAATTCTTCATACATAAAGAAAGTATTTTGGTTCTGCTGCCAGAACAATTTGTCTAAAATCTCCATCGAAAAGAAAGTCAGCACCTCCAAATGTTTTTTAGAAGGAACTTTTGATCTTTGGCTAAGAGTTCTTTATACAGATGCATATAAATGTTAACTGCATTTACTCATTGTGCTATGGTCACTTAAGATTCATCCCAGATGATCCCTTTGACCTTTTTCAGTTTATGATGATGTTTCATTTATTGGAATAGTCAGTTTCAGACTGTGGGAAGACCTGCCTCCCTCAAGAAATGTTGTATGTAAATGCAAATGGCAAGAATAATTCATTTTTGATACGCGCATAGTGCATGATTGTGTTTTAAAGTAGGCTTTACCACTTTTTATCAATAAAAACTATAAGTTTGAGTAAGTTATGGTTTTCAATTGCTTCCCCGATTTTGTCGAAAGCTCTTATTTACCCTAAGTTGAGAATTTGAAACTTATCTTCGAACATCGTTATTGCGGCAATAGGATCATATTTTCAAGAATGGATTGGCTTTTTTAAAGTTGTCATCTGGTAGTTCTAGGCCAAAATCTGCCATTGACTTTCCTTGTGTTAGAATGACAGATTCATTTCTTTAAGTTTCAAAGAGAGACCTTTTTTCCATAAGATTGTCCTTATGTCTGTTGAATAATGCTGCTGCATCCATCAACTCACACATGTTACAAATAAACACAAACAAATGCTTAAGTTGTACTGGCATTTGAGTGGTTGCAACTTCTGTTAGGCAAGTATCCCATTTTGAGTCATCATCAGTTAATCCCCTTGCAATGAATGCTTCTTGGAATTTTGCCAAGGGGATAGGATTTCCTTTGACCGTTCTCAAGTCATTTAAAGATGTTGCTCCTCCAACATTGATAAGAAGAATTTTGGAGCAAACATTTTTTTCTATTCATGGGACTTGCGGTACACATTCTGCCAATTGCAGTTTCTTGTCCTCTAAAACGTGGTTTCCATTTTGAATTTTCTGTCATCCCATGTATAGTGTTCAGGAATTGCAATATATAAATACTCTCAGGCATTAGGGTCTACTAGATTAAGTTTAAACTAAGACAGAAGTTTGGACTTGGTGACTTTTTGCTGTACAGCTTCAGTTTCCTGTTGTCCAGCCTGAATTCCCATATAGAAAATGCAATGGGTAGCACATTTGGTCACAGAATCTACTCAGGATGGCTAAATTTTGTAAATTTAATAATAATAATTAGTTGTCTTATATAGCGCGGTACCCCAGCCTAGGACTGGGCTCACCACGCTGTACATAAAAATATTTAGCAAAAGAGACCTAATCATGATATCAAAATAAAATACATAAAAGAAATAAAAAAACAGCAAGTAGTCAAAAGACAAAAACAAAGGTATATTCACCCACCCACCCCAGAAATTTTACAAGGCAAACCATGGACGGCAGCCAGCAGGATCGTTTATCGGTCAGAGGAGGGGAATCAGTCAGGGTAGTATAGTTTAAAGAGATGTGTTTTGAGTGCAGTTTTGAAGGCCTGGGTGGTTGGTATATTGCGGATGTGTAGTGGCAAAGAATTCCATTGTTTGGGGGTGCAGAAAGAGAAAGATCGTTGACCATATAATTTAGTGCGTGTCTTGGGAACGGACAGAATATGCGCGTCTGCGGGAGCGAAGCTGTCGAAGGGGTAAATAGACAGAAAGAAGTTCGGTTAGATAGGAAGGGCTGGAATCCGAGAAAAAGTTGTGACAGAGAACAGACAGCTTGTAGTCATTGTGTGCCTGTATAGGGAGCCAATGAAGTGAGTGGAGTAGTGGAGTGACGTGATTGCGTTTTTTTGCCTTTAGAACAAGCCTAGCAGCAGAGTTTTGAACTTTCTGCAGTTTTTCTAGGAAGTGTTTTGATGAACCTTACAGTTTACAGAAGAGAGTTGCAATAGTCAAGACGAGAGTGAACAAGAGCACAGACTAGAGTTTTTGTTGCGCTAACTGTGAGGTAGTGGCGGATGGAGCTGATCTGACGGATAGTGTGTATGCCGAACGACAAATGTGAAAGATCAGTTTATCGAGAGACATGTTGTTAGAAAGAATATAACCAAAATTCCTAGCAGAGGGTGTAAACTGTATGACGGAGTTAGCTACTTGAAATGAGGTGGGAAGAGTTGAGGTAGAGGATGATTTGTGATTGTAAATGACGAGTGCTTCTGTTTTGTCATCATTAAGCGTCAACTTGCTGAGTGTCATCCATGACTTGACATCATCAATGCACCCCCGCAAAGTCTGGATAGCAGAATCGACAAGAGAGGGATGGGTATGCTTGTATAGCTGCGTGTCATCTGCAAATGCCCGGTTCTCAACAGCATGCCTCCCAAGCAAAACGGACCCCTGTGGCACTCCGTACACCAAATCAGCACTGCCGAGAGACAGCCATCGACAGAGACCGCTTGCGTTCTATCAGAGAGGTAGGACCTAAACCAAGCCAAAACTGAACCAGAAATTCCAAAGTAATTTTCAAGGGTTTTGAAAAGGATTTTATGGTCAACAGTGTCAAAGGCCGCACTGAGGTCTAAGAGGATCAGGATGGAGACATTACCGCTGTCCATTGCGCGCAAGAGGTCATTACTGACTCCCAAGAGAGCTATGTCTGTGCTATGGAAATGTCTATAGCCGACTGATTAGAACTGAGAAGAGAGTGGTCGTTTAAGTAAGCAAAAAGTTGTTTTAGGACTAGTTTTTCCAATAACTTTAGATAAAAATGATAAGTTAGATACAGGTCTATAGTTTTTTAAAATTATTTTCATCCAGACCAGGCTTCTTAAGCAATGGTTTGATGACAGCTGATTTGCAAAGAGGGGGAACAGTGCCAGAAGACAATTTATTATGCAGGTTATCGTTGGGAGCAAGATATCTAATGACTCAACCAACAGGGAGGTGGGGATTGGATCCAAAGAACATGACGTATGTTTAGATTTTAAAATTATACTTTTGACCTCAAGTTCTGAAACAGGTTTAAAAATATTGAAATATGAGGTAGACAAGGAAAAGGATGCAATTCAAGGGATGGTGCATCAATACGATCAAGCTCAGTGCGAATGCCAGCAACTTTGCTTGTAAATAAATCACAGAAAATATCTGGTTGTTGGGGCAAAGGAAACACCGAAACATCAAACAACTGCCTGCTGGTTTTACCCATAGTTATCGTTTGGCTAAAGTACGAAGTCTTAGCATGACAAACAATCTGATTGACACGCTTCTTGGCAGCGGAAAATATCTTCTTAAAAACCACAAGACCTGCCACTTTTCTGGGGATCACAATCTGCACTGTGAAAAATGGCAGCTATTTCTCCCCTGGCAGTGGCAGCGAATGTCCTGCTATATTCAAATGGCATTCGGTTTTCCTGATTTGCCTTTACCATTTTGACTTGTTCAAATTTGACCATCTCATACCCTAATTAAACAACCTCTAAAATCAAAGTTTATCATATAAATCGTTTATAAAATGTAACATCAAGCACCAATGGGGGGGGGGGGGGGGGGGGGCTCTGAAAACTCAACAAAAAATGCATATTACTACCGTATAAGTAAAACACTAATACAAATCGCAATCAGTGCTACCCACCCACCTCCCCCCAAGGCTCGCAATTGCAGATTTTTTTCACACCCCTGTACTATATCAATATTCTAATGACCCACCTGCTTTTACATGGCAGATTTATTTCACCAACTATTTCAGAATATTTTTTTAAAATGAATCTCATTTAGAGCAGTTATCAGGAATTCTATTTCTTGAAATTAGTGTCATCATATTTCCTTCATCTTCGCCTTGAAAAACTGAAAATTTGAAAGCATGTGTTATCAGCAACCAGTCTAATTTGTCAAGTTTCATCTCGATAGGTCTGGGAAGTGGGTCAATAGGCTATTTGAAGATTTTGCCCTAAACACACAAAAACATAGTTAATATAAAGGACTTAGAAACGTCACGACGGACACACTACCTTAACTATGGCATTATAAAGTATAATAAAGGCAATGAGTGAAACAGTTTCAAAGTAATGGGAAAACCTCATGAAAAAAATAACTCAGCAAAACGAACGTGTCTGCAGGAAGCCTTCAATTTCAATCCTGAACAAACAACAATAAAAACAGAATTAAATAATAATAGCACTTAGCTGAAAAGTCGTATCTAAGAGGGAAACAAAAGAATTGTGCTTATAACTGCGTTATAATAATAATAATATAATCATAATAAATAATAGATGGGCAACGAACTTACCAGCTAAATCATAAAACTTTTCCGTTTTTAGAGAAGCTGCAACTGCCCAGCAGGCCCATTGAATACCAAAATCTAAAATAACTGCTTTTCCAAGTGTGCTACCCATAGTTGTAAAAATTGAGTTTAACACCATAGCAATAACATTCAATAGTTTAACTGCCGACAGAGAACTTTCTAAAGATTTTAATACTTTTAATAACAAGTGATCGTTCACGATTATCACTAAGTTTTATGTAACAATTTTAGGTGTGACCTTTGACCCACTTTTATGGAACTCTCCACAATTCAAAATTTGTTTATTATACATTTGGACTTTTCGTGGCGCTTTCCTCTCGCGAATCTATCGAGAACGAACGCCAAGTTATACCAATGTTTAAATCTCTATCCGACGCAATTTGTTCACTTTTTGGAACATCAACAAATGATACTCATAAAACAACTGTTGGATCCAAGAGAAAAAGAAACGTTGACGAAAAGTATGAAAATGTTAAGATTCAGGGAGTTATCGATAATAGGTGCCAGAAATCACAATGATGAATGAGAATGAATCAAATGAATTACACTGACTTTCACTCTTTGTAATCCTTAAATTTCACGTTACATATAGGAAGATAAAAATTATTAGTGAATATTGCGGTATTATGACACTGGCAGTTAAATAATTGTTTTATTAGAATAGCAATATAGCCAATGCCAATATACACAACCACTGCCTAATGATACTCAGACAGAAATCTAAAACTTAACACAACTGACTAACAGTAACTGCCCTATAACTTAAAATTATAATTACTAACTAGTTTATATTTAAATTACCTTAACACAAAGTTAATGCTATATAAGAGTTAAAATAACTTAAATAAAACAGGAATTATCATTAGGGTAAAAGTGCAGTTCAGGTGCGTATATTATTTCTGTTTGAATCTCTTATTTTCCCGTGTAAACTTATGTTAATTCTTTATAAAAAGTATTTTAAAAGTTATATACCATCTTTTTATTGGAATACAACAACAATTTAAATTTAACAAATTTTACGAGATTAAAAAAGTACATTTTTATGAATCTTTCGTGTTTTACGGACCCATTGTGGTAAATCAAGGATAACTCTTCTGTCTTTAAAGATACTTTATAAAAGTTGCCCAATTGGATGAATCTTGTTAAAATAAAAGATATATTTATTTTATAACTTTACTATCAACGATAACCGGTGTCGCCCGGGGCTGCATTCAGACAAAAACATCTGCTACGTCCTTTTAGTTCACATTGCTATTAAAGGAAATGTCAACAACAAAACAACAACACTATAGTAAAAATGATAATAATTAATTTGTCTCCTATTAAAAACAATTAAAATAACTTAAGTAAACCTTTCGTTTTTCCCGTTTTCCGATGGCACCCGGAAGGATCATGATGGGATCCCGAACCCGATGTGATTCCGATAGAATCCTGGTCATGGTGGGATCCCGATACCGATCCCGGTGAGATCCGTTTTCTGTGGTATCCCAAACTAAATGAGATCCCAATCCGGTGGGATCCCGTTTCGGTGAGATTCCGATCCCGATAGGATTTTGATCCTAGTGAGATCCTGATCCCGGTGGGATCCCGATCCAGTGGGTTACCGATCCTGGCGGGATACCGGTTACGGTGAGATCCTGTTTCGGGTGATATGCAGATCCCGGTAATTATGGGGAGCTCACACACTTGACATACGAACCCAGCTTACAAGCCACATTGCAATTGTTACGAGCGCCTTAGGAGAAATTCCAGTTGTATTAACGTTATTTGTTGCCACACAAGGTGCGCGTATAAACCAAATGCTGCACCATTAAAAATGCCTGTTGCATCAACAATTTTAGTTATTGTTTCTTGGTCGTCCTGCAATTTTAAACAAAATGATCCTACAACCAGCAATACCGCAAAGCCAAAACGAGTCCGTCTTATAATATAAAAAAAATAATCACTAGCCCTCACTTTACTCAGCGCAAATCAGTCACCAGTAATAAGCGCATTTGCATACGAAAAAAGAGGAGGGGGTGCTCAAATTAGAGCTGACCAATCACGGACAGCGTATTAGCAGCCTTCAGGGTGATCAGCTTCACACCAGGTCCAGGACAATGATGACGTGTGTGTCCACTGCTTAGTCAGTGATCCACTTCTAATCTCCCCCCCCCCCCCCCCGACTTCAAAAAACAACCCCTATATTCCGAGCTCTATGAGAGGGGAAAAAAAGAAAGTTGGCGGGGGGGGGGGGCTTGTGCGTAATGAAGAATCTAGTATTTCATTCTTTTTTGTGAACATGCTTAGTTTGAAAATTTCGTTTAGCATTACTAACTTATAGGTGGCTAAAAATCTGGCATAGCGTAAAAAGAAAAATACAAACAAATGGGGGCCCTGTCACTTTGGTTGGGGGATGTTTAAGACTCTTTAGAAGTAAAAGAAAAAGAAAAGATGCGATTTATAATCTAGAATTAGTTAACTATAACTGCCTGGATTTAATTATTAAAGAATACACGTAAGTTTAAATGGTTAAAAATAATTTAAAATACGAAATGCGCTAAGAAATAATATACGCACCTGAACTGCACTTTTACCATCATTAGTTCATGATATTGCCTGACCTAGCATGGTCTATGGTAAAAATAATCGGCTAATCCTAGTTAAGATTGCCACGACTTATTTTCCAGGGAGTGACTTACCTTTGTTTATTTTTACTAAATTATTTTAGGAGTCGATTTAGGGTTCAGGGTAGGCATAGGGATCGATTTAGGGTTCAGGTTAGGCATAGGGATCGATTTAGGGTTCAGGTTAGGCATAGGGATAGATGACTTCCATGATTGTGATGTGTTAACCAAGATGGCGGCCATTGATAAAATAATGGCAATGGTAGTAAAAATTTGCCAAATAATCAAATGATATTTTCAATGAAGTTAAGATATGACTATGATTATTATTATGACAGAATGATCCAGTCAATGCCGATGGATACTCCCATTCCTTGGCCATAGTCTTATGTTCTGTCATCTATTTCTATGCCTATAAATTAAGTAATCCTATTAATTATTTATAATATTAGGGCTGTTATTCTGTTATAAATACGCCTATATTTTTAGTATACAGGAATATGTCATATTTCTTGCAATAATTATATAATTCTTTATTATAAATTGCATGTTATTAAGGGCCATCCTTATATTTTATAGGAAGCACTTAGATGGAAAGTAGGTTGATTAAGTAGATTATAAATATAGATATATATGGGATTTTTCGGGGTCTCAGCAGTATGAGTATGTACATTTTTATCATACATTTTGTGCTCAAATTCTGCATTAATTATCCTGAAATTTTGATAGTCCATATATAGCCAATTAAATTAAAGCCAACTGTCACCTAAAAATCTGTCTTATCCATGCTTTATAATTGTTTTCCAAACAAAGGCTATACAAAAAATATCACCTCAGTTTTTCATTATTATTCTCCAACTATTGCTTTGTGCAGATGGTTCACTGAGACTTTGTTAAATTGCCTTGTACTTGTACATCAAAATTGTCTAAAAATAAATTGAAACAAGTGGTTTGGGGATGGGGATTTAAAATTCTGTTTTTACACTTAGGGAGTCCAAAAATGTACAGTGCAAAAACATGTAAGTGCAAGCCAGTGAAAATTGAATTTTTTTTGCCCTTTAATTTATAAATTTTGATATGTTTCTTGCAAATTAAATCATGGGTTCTGACACTAATTACAAACATATTGTGTCAATGTCATTATATAATACTAAGAGTTTATTCTATAGTAAAATTCATTATTTGGCCTAATAATAGGCCTCTCGTCAAGACTATTGCCAAATGAAAGTGACATTACTACTAATCATCTAGCAAAGTAAATGCTACACATCAACATTATTTTGTTCTAAACATTCATAACTTCAAGGACTTCACCCATGCACTGCATTGCAATTTTCAAATAACTATATACCAATGATACATTTATTTACAGTCACTCTCCTTTTATCATTCTAAGAAAATGTATATCATCATTCAATCAAACTTTGCTTATTATTTACTCAAGTTTTTATGTTATTTACTTTTAGAAGTAAGTTTTATTATTCAGAATAAGGGTTTTATTACAGTCCATACAATAAGATCTGTTAGGATCATGCAATAGGATAAGAATCATGTTGACTGTGTAAGAAAATATTTTACAAACTGTGCTTACTTAACAATAAATGGCTTTTTTTTAAAGTAAAGAAAATTATTTTTATTCTATGAAATGAAGGAATATTTCTTGAATTTGTTGTCACAAAAATCTACATTTTGATCAAGATTTATAGAAAATTATTATCATTTATTTAAATGGCAGATGTAATCTGGGATACATGTTTCTTATCACTTTCATTATAATTTAACTATTTGTTTAGTCTTACAGTGTAAGGTCAATCTGTAGATATGTTCTCCTTTTTTCAGTTATGATGATCCAGATGTGCAAATAACCAGGATTGAAAAGAAAAGACGAACTGATTTTGATTCTTCTTCCAATTCATGTGATTATGCATTGTGTTTTAAAGCTTTTAATGGGCTGGAATGTTTTTAGAATAGTTATTTATGTGGCTAAGAATCTGTTTTTAGACTTAGGAATTAATGAATGAATTTCACTACTCATTACAGATGAATCAAAAGAAAATATAACTTTTGTGCCATAAATTAAATTAATTACCTTATTTTCTCCACAGTTTTCAGTTTTAATGTTTTGAAAAAATCAGCATCAAGAATGGCAGATTTTATCAAGCCTAAACAAACCTTTTCTAAAGCATTTGATATTCATCCTATAGAACATCACAGCAGGTGGGGTAACAATGTTTCTAATAAAAATGGCAACTCCAATCAGTCAAGGATAAATGGAGATGAGGGCCACTTGGCAGTAAGTTATTAAAAGATTTTTAAACTTGAGTGCACTTTTCTTTTACTCTTGAGTTTGACTGCCAGACTAACATGACTCGAGCATTAATATTAAGTTCAAGGAAATACTCAAGTGGCCTAACCACATCTCATTTATTTTTAAAGTAGTAAAATTATTATCCATTGATATAGCTAATGAAGTGTAAAATATGTTTAAAATTTGTTACCACTGAAACAATCACATCCCAAATTAAATAGTTTTCTCAGATTTCTTAATATTGTTCATTTATTTCAGAACCACAGTTTTCAAGAACACCCAAAAATTGTTTACTCTAAAGGTAAGAAAGTTTGCAATGTTTATACACATACCTCACCTAGTTAATAACCCTTATATCAACAAGCTGTATTCATCAGGTTATTACCCACAAAAATGAATCACTTTGTATTAAATAAATAAAATTGTATTTCCAGGATACAAAAATAACTGGATACACCAAAAGAATAAACATTTTATTATAATAAATTTATCATTATAAAAATGTAGGATGCAATTTTAGCCTCTGTATAACAAATCACAATGATTCTCATGCTCCATAAAATTCTCATTATTAAGAATCAAAATTTGAAAAAAATGCCATGTCAAACTTTTGTCTATTGTGGGCTTATTAATTATTCAGGAAGCAAAATCCTTTAAATATTTTGAATGGGAATGAAATATTATGCACAATTTATTACATTAAAAATGTTGGTCGGCATCTCTCTTGTTGACATAATGTAGTTAAAAATATTTATTTATATTTTTTTAAGGACTAGTGATTATGGGTGTGTTTCTAAATGTGTATTCTTTTAGCGATTTTTGAACAGTAAATCCCTGTAAATGTTTATATTATTATCATTCAAAAGGATTGCGATTTTTTACAAAAATTTTGCAACTGTGGACTTAATATATTCAGTCCTAAATTAACTTGGTGTCCATTTTATTTCTAGGATTTCAAAATAATGGCGGAGTGGAGGAACACAGGAGCCAGAATAGGCCACAGCCTTCTCAACACTCTGCTAATACCTCTTTATTCAGAAATAATCGAAAGTCAGAGGCTTCTAAAGTGAGTTGCTTAATGTTTATATTTCTTATATTACAAGTTCAAGTTTGAAATTCATCAGCATTACAGCTAACATCAATAAATCATTAAATTAAGAGAGGTATTTCAATGTCATGTTCATTATTGTTGTTACCAACAAAACCCTGCATGAATTCTAGTGCATTCAACTGAAAGAGAAAGAGGAGTATCAAAAGCTACTTCAGCTTCAATTTCTTCGTTCACCCTGGCAAACTAAAGTAACTATTCCAGCGCTCAGTGGCCTTAAAACATCTTCATCAGCAGCAAAGGACTCATTTGATGTACCTGGATCTTATAAAAGCAGGTTAGACCGTTTTAAATGCCCTTGAAGAAGAATATTTATCTATTGCAGTTAAGTCAAACTTAACATTTTATTTAATAACTAAACCATAAATTTGTTCAAAGTTTGAAAGTAGGGAAAGGGTATAAGCATCTTTTTAACTTCGACTCTGAAGTATTTTTCAAGAAATTATTTTTTTCTTGTGAATTATTTTTGTTATGAATATTGTTTTCAGCTCTAGCAGTGCATCACAGAATTCATTCATCAGCATTCCGCAGAAAAGACCCATTGAAATAATTTCTGTTACACCAAGTTATACTAGGTACTGTGTGCTGCTCACTTTCATGTACTCATTCATGCCTTAATGTTAATTTTTTTTCTCTTTTGTTGTCTTCTTTATTTCAAATTTACATAACATTGAAGTTGTTATCGATGTTTTTTTTATGCCCTTACATCTACATAAACTTCCGTAAGGAGAATATCACCCTCTTCTAATCAATAAACACATTTTTTGATGAGAAAGAGAACAAATTTATTGAATACTGAATATCTGTCAAATTCTAATTATGGTTATTACTTAAAAAATAGAAAAACAAGAGACTTATCTCAAATATCTTCACTGAAGTTGCTGCTAGCAGAGCAGCGTAGAAGAGATAGGCATGAAGTACTTGCTCACAGGTCACATAGGCAGGAAAATGAGCACAAACTTAACCAAGAAAACAGAGAAGAAAATTTAAGAAAACTGACTGAAAGTAATGAAAGGAACTCACAGACATCTGCTATTGTCATTGAAGATGATGATGAGAATAGAAGACCGATTGGAAATGCAGTGTCCTCTGACGAACAGGCTAAAAAAGGTGAGACCAATCAAGTGATATGGATTAAAAATTTGAGTGAAAACTGCTTTTTTTTTCTTTGACATTTTTTAAAAATAATGTTTTTTTTTTATATCAATTAAAATTAAAAAAGAATTATCTAACAATATGAACTATTATTTAGTTCAAACTAGTGAACTATAATTTTGTTATAAACATAGGAAAAAGAATAGTTACAAAAAATTCACACTACCTTATAAATGTTTAGTATTTGTCCATCAGCTTAATTTTGAGATATTGAATAAAGGATGCAGACTCGCTTCCATAACTCCTAATTCTGCGCCCCATGAAGAATAAGCTTGTATTAACTTAAAATTGCATAAAAAATAAAGATCAACCTTAAAGGGAACAAAATAAAGACTTAATTTTGAAAAGCCCATATATATAGGCACTCAAAAGCCCCATTTTGTTATATCAGGCTCCGGGTGTAGTAGGTTAATAGTAAATTGGTAAAGTAAATGAAAATAAAATTTCAAACTTTATTTTTTATAAGTCTTGAATGTTAATTTTAAAGAGTCCAGTCCTAAGTTTGAAATAAATTTTGTTAACCTTTTTTTAGGCCAAAGAAACAAAATATCAATTTTGAACTCATTAGTGTGTTACATTATTATAAAAATATATGAAGTATGGTTTTATTTTAATTTGTTTTATAGCTTAAATCAATTGTTGACTTTGTTTGAAAAAGTTTTCTTTAATCCTTAATTGCATTGAAGAAATAATTAAATTTGAAAACATTGTTCTTGTCTAAGCTCACATAATTTATTGTATATGTTGGTAAATATTTGTCTTGTTGAAATATTCTAGATGTGCAGTCACGGGATAAAACAGAGCAGCAAAGGTAATGGAAATAAAAGCTATAATTATGAAAGCTTATTAAAAGTTATTCCATCAATTGATATCTACAATTTATGATAGTTATGGTTAAGAAATTGAATTTAATAGTCAATGTAGTTTTTGTTGCATAGTTTCATGGAATAAAATTTAGAACTTATTTTTTAAAAGATAATTATGTTCTATAATACTAAGAGTTGAAATTTTATTAAATGATCTTTTCTGTTTAATTTATATTTATTTTCTAATCTAATTTTGCAGTGACAAAAAAAGCTTCTTGCAATCAAAGTACCTGTTTGATAAAGAACAAGAAGATAGGTAAGAGTGGAATTTCCATAGGGACTGATTCTAAACAGAGTAGATCTAATATATTATGTGCTACTGTTAAAATTTAGCTTTTACAAATGAACATTTAAATTAAGATAATCATGAACTTTTAAAGTAATACGTAACAAGTTTTTTTTTTAAATGCCCCTTGTTTTCTTTCAAATATTTCAATTACAGGAAACAAATGAGAATTAATGAACAGGAAGCAAGAAGAATTCAAATCGAAGAACAAGAATTGAAAGCAAGAGCTTATGCTGAAAAGGTAGCTTAAAATGCATTTATATAAATATTGCTCCTAAGTTATTACAGTGTAAGTGTTTTGTTTAAACATTTTTTTAATGCCAAAAATAATTACATTGAAGCATTTTCATTGGAAAAATTAATATGTCTGATTTTTTAAAAGTTTATTACTTGTTAACTATAATTTAATACTATTCTACATTTACACATATTATGTAGGTTATACTTAAATGTTTAAAAAAAAATTTTTTGCAGAGACGAGCTCAAGACATCAGTTTAGAGAGACAGGTAGACTATAGCTTATAGCCTAATCATTACTTTACAAAAATAATAATTTAATGTGATATGCCTCTAATAAGCTGGTTTGTACAAAGCATATCTTACTTATTTTAGGTGTGTTTTTTATATTTTTATTAAGTTTAAAGCTTATAGTTTATTCAATGTTTCTACAATTTATCAGTTGAAGTATCAAATGAGAATTTTTGAAGAAGAGCCAGGTGTAACAGAAGAAATATTCAGGGATGAAGAGGAAGAGGAAAAAGAAGAAGAGTTTCCAGGTTTGTTTTGGCCCTATGTTTCTACAACTTCTTTGAGAGCTATTTAATGAAGTACAATTTCATTAAATAAAATATATAATTACAGCTGTAATAATTTTATAATGAAAATAAAAAGGATTCCTCATTAAAATCTTTCTTTTTCTTTATAATCAGAATTAACAGATGAAATGCTAGAAGTTGTGGCTAGAGCATTGCGACCTGGCAACCCTAATGAATTATTATCTAAGGCATTCGGTTTGCAGATTACTCGAGGAGATATAGCAACTTTAAGTGGCTTAAATTGGTTAAACGATGAGGTAGGTTTAATGTACTAGGAGTACGCTCTAAAAATTGAGTTTGGGTTCACTGATTGTTGACACATCAGACATTTTGAATATACCTCCACCTGCAATCTAGCAATTTTAATTTTCAACTTTAATTTAGAAGTCTCCTACGGCATTTGGTACATATGTTAAATCACTTAATGGTACTAAGTACATTAGTACCGTATTATTTTAAATATCAAGTTAAGTAATTGCTCATCTTTGTTACAGGTCATTAACTTCTACATGAACATGCTCATGGAAAGGGGAGAGAAAAGTGACAGGAAAGTGTATGCTTTCAATACATTCTTTTATCCCAAAATAATGTCTGGGGGACATTCTGCTGTGAAAAGATGGACTAAAAAAGTTGATATATTTGCTATGAAATATATCATCATTCCTGTTCATTTGGGCATGCACTGGTGCTTATGTGTAAGTCAGAACTTTAAAATCATACCATAACACAACTTGAAGGTTTCCTGTGTTTATATGTAAGAAAAATGTGTCTTCAAAATTCATTTTTTTTTAAAAATATGGACAGAAATGTAACTGGTTGGATGGGAATTCAGGGTCAAAGTTTCAGTGACTTTTTTTCATTTTAATTTGTGTCTTAAAAAATGGCACAATGGTAATTAAGGGTTTATGTGTAAATGAAAAAATGTGATAACTGAGGATGTACTGAAAGAACTTGCATATAAAAAACTAAATGGCAACAGTGGTTAGCAAATCGCGGCTCTTTGGTGACCTGAGTGCTGCTTGGCCAGTCAGCCGCAAATCTGTTTTGACTCTGAAAAACATGGTTCTTGAAAAGAAATTTGTCTGTCAACAAAATTTTAATCGTCCTGCTGCTAATTTTTGGCTCTTTTGACTAATGAGTTTGGAGACCACTGCTGTGGCATACTGGTCTGTCTCATGACCAAGTGGTAAAAGGTTCAAAGTCATGCGGGTTTATCCTCAGCTATGAGAAAATAACAAAGTGGATTGGACTTGTTGGCCAAAAATGTATTTGTGCTTATACTTTAGAGGTAAACTCTGAAGAATTACAACAGCAAACTTTACGCTTTCATGATTCACACATATTTAAGATATACCTCAAACTAAAAATACAAGAGAAAAAAGGCTAAATGAAAAGCAACTTTATTTTATACGTTTATTAATCACACCCAAATCAAAGGAAAAACGGAAGATTTAAAATTCACATTGGCCAATGCTTCATTTTATAACAGATTGTTGACATCGATAACAAAGCAATCACATATTATGATTCTATGGGTGGGAAGAATCATAATTGCCTCAGAGCTGTATTGTAAGTATGTTATTGTACTTGTATTTATTCACAGATTTTAAATCTTGTTTTGTTAATGAACCGTGTTTAAATATGTACAAGCAGTTCTTAGCCATTGAATGTGATTTATTTATTTTTTTTAATTTTGTATCAGCAACTAGCTTTCTTTTTATGATCGGGGCCCTGGTTTGTGAGCTTGTGAAGCATTAGGCTAATTTTTGTCTGGTGCCCCCTCTGTGTGTTAAAATAATCTTTATTCATTCAAGTTACTATACAAAATTACTGTGATAACTGTTTGGCAATGTTAATAACCTAAAGTTAATTTTACACTGTAAATTTAAGTATAGTAACATTACTGTAGCTTACAACATTACAATAGCATACAACAGTGCTTTCCAACCTTTATGACTCCATGGACCAACAATATTTTTCCGGGAACCCGAGGGCCTCAAATGACATCTCAAAAGAAAATTATTTGTGTTATGTATACTTCATACCTTATGTTTATATCAAATAGCAGTATCAGCAAATCAAGAATATAAATAACGTGATTAAAAACTAGCCCTTTTTAATGATTTATTTTGCTTTGAATTATACTTGAAATGAAATTTTCTTAATTGTAAGATGCTTCCAAAAAACATGAGCTAAATTTTGTTACATTTCCGTAGTTGTGAAAAATAAGAAACTTACACCATCCAGAATTTATTTTGCCTTGCATTCTTGTTTACAAAAAAATTTGTTCAAGAATATTTCCTACTGTTTCACACAATTCTTCCCTGACTGAATTGCACCAACTACAAACTATCGCAGCGTGTATCCTGCTTTCTACTTATTGAAAGTCTCATACTTTAATCTCCAAATACCAGGTACTTGTCCCCGTCACAACTAAACAGGATGGAGACACTCTCCCATACATGGCTAGACAACCTGTTTAAATAACATGGTACCATAATGGTTCACATTGCCCACCATAGTCATTTAATTGTGACACCTTTAGGTCCCCAGCTCCCTTCTCAATTACTCTGACCGGAAGACTTTCTTGACACAAGTTAAGTCGTTATGCTCACATATCTATTTTATCTAACTTGGTACCGATGGTGGGGGCATGGACATTTTTACTTGGACCAAAGTTACTTTTCATTTCCCTGTCACTGTCAGTAATTATACCCGATAACCCGCAACGTCTCTCATGTACAAGTAACAGAAAGAAGAAGGTATTATCGGATTTTATTTTGACCAGGTTCCCAAATGGTTGCTCTGCTGAATTGCTTAACATTTATTACTTTCTGTCAAGCCATCTGACTCCTTAGTTTTTGTGACTTCCCCGTTTTCCATGTTACATCTTCTCCAGTGCTCTCATCTGCTTTCCCAACAATAATAAATCAATGTATGTGGTTAGAAAATATTTTCAACTCAAATGTTTAAATGGTTTTTTTTTTGGGTTTTTTTTTGGCATACATCATAAAAATTTCTCAAGCTGTGGTGGGCCATTTAAAATTAGCTTGTGGGTGGACAGTACTGGCTTACAAGGTCATGCATGTCCCATGAACGTAGTCTTCCATTTTGTTATAGTCAAAATTCAGAATGTTTTTTATATCTGTGGCTTGAAGTAATACAGTAACAAAAATTTTTTGCTATCAAAATATTTAAGTACCTGCATTAACTTATAACTAATTTAAAGATTTCTAACAATATATGGTTAGTATCAGTATGGTATAGAGGTAAGAATGTTTGTAGTTGACCTTTATTTTGCCTGTAAATATGACAATAACAAAAATTTCAATCTGTTTTTAGGAGTTATTTAAAAGATGAGAGTACTGCCAAGAATTATTCTCAATTCAAAGAAAGTGAATGGCAGATACAACATGCTGAGGTATAAATTTTTTGTCTAGTCGGTAATAAATTTTTGTAAAGTGAATTATCAATACAAACTTTTTAAAATTAAATTTAAGAAAACAGATTCAGTTAATGAATGCTTTATATTCCACAGAACAATCCCCATCAAATGAATGGTGGAGATTGTGGAATGTTCATGTGCAAATATGCTGAATACATAACAAGAGGGAAGGCTATAACATTTACTCAGGTAAGGGCTGCTATGAATACTGAGCTTTTTGAAATAACATTTTTGGTCAAGATTGACTTTCAGAATGTGTCCTACTTGGTGATTAAGTATTCTTAATGAAAGAGATTTGTATTAAAATAATGTAATTCAGATTAAATCTGTGACTATATTACTATTACAATCAATCATGCAAAAAGTTGTACTTTTTTATATTTTAAGTAAGTGCTAAGATTGTTACTTTCAAGAATTCTTTTCGTTGTTAAATTTAAATACATTTCACATTTATTACTGTACATGCATTTCAAAACTTTTGTTAATATTCATATTGTTTACATTTTAATTTCTTATTATCCTGTTTTGCAGGAGCATATGCCCTATTTTAGAAAACGGATGGTTTATGAAATCATGGCTAAGATGTTGTTGCAGTGAGTTCAAAAACACCAAGAATCCACACATCTTAATGTTTCATTATGTAAAAACCCATGTTCGAATATCATAAGTAAAAGACTGTATAATTCTTGTACAGTAATGTTTTCCAGAATCATGTTAAGCATTAGGACTTTTTTCTTCTTTTTTTTATGGGAAATGTGTTTTCTTTCCCATTTAAATTTCCATTAAGTCACAATTCATTAAGAAGTAGGTTTTTTTATGAGAAGAAATATAATTATTTTGGGTTGGGATAAGTGAGGCTGAAAAAGTGTATTGAATTTAGATTTGATAAAAAGGGACTTTATTTTGAATCCAGACATGTGTGCCAAGATTATAACTTGGTAAACATTTGAAATCTGAGCTTTTCTACATTACAAATTTGATCATCTTATTCAATTTTCGTTTTAAATCAAAAGTTACTGTAAATTAAATCAAAAAGAAATTCTTAATTATATTGAATTTTTTTTTTTCTGAAAGAAATAAAAATGTTGAAACCTCTCTCAAATTGTACAAAAGATGTCTTCTTAGGCCAGGAGACTTTAAATTTTGAAGCAAGCAAAAAATGTATATTTTTATAAGAATGATAGGTTTTGAATGTTTTCCATTCTTCATTTCCTTGAATGATGAAAGTTTTGAGTCATTATTTATGTTTCCAGATGTTTATAAATAATTGAAAATGGCTGGGTTTTTTCAAAAATCTTGCCAATCTACAAAATTATAAATTATGCTAATTTATTTTTTAATAGGACAGTTATTAATTTTGTTTGTACACAGCAAACCTAACCAAGTACATTCAGTGCATGCTGAGGAACACTGATATTTATTGAAGCCTTTGTAAATAATTTTTGATTACCCAGTGATACATACAAGCATAAGTGGTATGGAAGATCCATTTATCAGAGGTGCAGCAATTTCACACACAATTTGTTGGTTTTTTTTAAAGAGGATGTGGAAAGTACTGGGATCTTCTAGAAATATTTGAATAATTCATAAATTCAACAAAAATTTTTTTTGCTAATTTAACTTTTCTCAGCTTTAAATTTATTTTTATAGAACAAAATTTTTTACCATTTGATAAATTGAAGGGTAAAAAGTAAGGGGAAATTAGAAATATACCGGTACATAATTCTTATTCTGTCACAATGCACAATCAGTCTTAATTTCTCTGATAATAACTAACATAAATTTGAGTTTTATTTCTTGCTATGGTATTATCTCACTAGTGTATTTTAAAGTAATCTTTCCTTAAATTGCATTTGGACATGGTGTATCTAAAAAATAAAGTACATTGTGCTTCTTAATTCTTTATTTGTATTTTAATTTTATTGGTAAAATTGCCTCTAGTGCTTTCTTTAAAACTATCCTGATCTTTTACAAGAGTATAGGAATATTTTCTTTACAGTTTTGCTATGAAATAGTTTTCATTTATTTTTTTTATAGAATAAGGCCGATTATAATGTGGAAGCTCTAGTGTGAGAAGAGCCCACAGATTTTTTAAATATATTTTCGATTTATGACTTCCAGAAGCGTGTCAACCATCAGCATTTTGAATCTCAAAAAATAAAACAATGTTTTTAAAAACTTATTGGTTTAAATAAATATTTTGTTAAGGGTTAAGTGTGGAAAAAGTCAGCAGCACAAAATGAATGAATTGCTTAAACATCAAAGAATGCAAGAGGCTTTGAGAGTCTGGCATTTAGTCATTTGTAATTATTTGTAATCTCTGTAAATTGAGATGTTTCTATGAATAATGCAAGTGAAAAACAACTTTGTTTATCTTTGCAACATTTTATTGTTATATATAATTTACATAATAAAGATGCATTCAATGACCAGTAACTGTTGTTTTAATCATTAAAACCTTTGTACTTTACCTTCTTAAAAACATTACTTTAGGTTAAGCTTTACTTACACCTGTCCACAGGTTAATGAGAACAAAATAAACAAATTTATTTATTACTGCTTCATTTGGCTGGAACTCATGAAATTGAGTCCAAGTATAATGCTTAATTTTGGTTGCATCCCAAAAATGTACATCTTGTCAATATTAATAGTCAGTAGGTAAAGTTCAATCGAGTTTTTATTCTAGATCTAGATAATGTTCAGTTTTATACTTCAGGTAAAGTTGTAGTTTATACTCTGAAATTGAGCTGACTGTATTTCCTCAAGGGTAAGACATAATTACAGTGATCATCCACAATGCCCCAGTACCCAGAACTTGCTAAAAAGAATATGATGAAAAAGTCACCCGGGCTCATCAGTATTTAAGAAGTTTGATCCTTGTTTTCTTTGCTGCCCTGCCTCGTGCTGTTGAAATTAAAAGATAATATAAAATTATAAATGTTATAGCCCTTTTTTGTTACAAAATTGGTTGATGAGTGTGTGTGAAATAGATTCTCCATACTTCTTAAAAGAGTAAACATATATTTAAAATATAATTTTATAAAGTTTCTGAAAGACATCAAATTAAGCTATTTAAATGCTTTACACTTGTTCAGGTCACTTAAAAAATACTATGGAAAAACTTAAAATCATTGAGAACAATATTTTGCCTGGTGAATAACATGATGAGCCATTTCCATTAGTTCTCTTTCTGTCATGACGTAGATTGTTTGTAATGACCTAAAAAAAAATAATGTAACTATAAAGTTGAAGTAAAATAATTTGGTCTTAACTTATTTCACACTAAAATTAAAATTACTTTGAAGTAGTTTTAATTTAAATAATTATTTTTGGCAACAAATATATTTTTACAATATAGATGATTAAGCAAATAAGGGCTGTAATTTTTATAGCCTGCGGAGAGCACTAAAAATTTAACGCACTTTGCTGCTTGTAATATTTTATCTTCATTCCCTAGAACAGTGTTTCACAAACTGATGAGTCTTTGATAAAAATATGCAAATATTTTAAAATACACTAACCTGAAACCACTTTTAGCACTTTCTAAAGTTGCTTCAGAAGATCCAGAGCTGAGCTCTTTTCGTGGTCTTTTTTTCATCCAGTATGGAATCTTTAAATCACCAGTTTCATTCTTAAATTTGTCATTAGTTTTTTCTCCATCTTCACTTACAGTTGCGTCATACAATTTTTTACTGTTACCTTCATCTTCAACTGATCCAAGCTGCTTTACAAATAACTCTTGATATCTGAAACAATTTAAATTTCATTATTTTAAAAAAATAACCACTAAGTGTATATAAGTCATATAAAGTACTAAATAATATACACTAAGTTTATGAGCCGATGACAAGGTAATGGCATCACTTCAAATTTTAAATAATCAAGACCTACTTGCAGAAGTTGCTCATGTCTTTAACAAAAACATGCTCCTGAAAGCTTAATGGAAAGCAATGAGAAATATGCCCATCCTCCATTTCATGTCTCAAGTCAAAGAGAGGTAGCGAGGGAGATGTATCATTGTTTATACACAGTTTTTCCTCTACCAATTTGGTTTTCAACATTGCAGGCACTGTGGGGTGAATGCCCTGACCTTTTAATACCTATATTGTTGAAAAGATTTTAAAGGGATGTCAAAAAAACTTTTTAATGTTTAGGTGGTCTTACAAGTTGCAATTAAACATCCATGGCCAGTTTTGAGGTGTGTGTTGATGTAAGCCTTGTGATTTTTCGCTGTGAGTGACATGGTCAAATGTGTATTAATTGTCATGTAGACGTGAATACAATATAAAAATAAAAGAACAAGTTGTATCATATGTATGGTGGAACTTGCTCAACATAAAATGTCAACAAAATAACGTTCACTTTATGTTGGTTGTTGCTTATAAATGATCAGAGAGTTAACTATAAATCCGTGTGATTGTTTTAAAACAAAGTATATGCCTTTTATATAAGGTACTTACCAAATCGGGTGATGTCAGTAAAGAAGTTACCTGAAATACAAATAAAATTGATGGTTAATTTGTATTATGTGTTTAGTGAAGTTTTGTAATTTATTTGGTAATAGAAGGATTTTACATATCTTTTTCACTTTAATATTAGCAAACAAGTTTGGCTATGAGATTGTGGGGATAATATGTGAGAATAAGTTTGGTCCTTTCATAATTGTAACTTGGATGAGACCTGAAGGCATGCCATTCTCCTCGCCGACCCTGACACCAACAACATTTTTTCATCCCCGACTCTCACTGTGTTTAGAAGAGATATGAGATCTATGAGATCTTCTTGTTTGTAGCCACATCCGTGCTAGCCCCTCCCACTTTGGAACCAATTCATGTGGATCCTGCTGATGCCAAAACTTGCCCTTAGTCATCCAGACTCATCACATTCCCTTCCCTTAGGCTAGTTTTCAGATAAGGGACGGTTTCCTTTGCTCTAGCTGCAATGTTGTATATGCCATTGTTTGTGCCCGCTGCCATATGACTGGACGGCAGCTCGATGAACACCCTTCAAAATATTGTGCAAGATAAACAGTGTCCTATCTCAAAACACTTCAATAGAAGTGACTAAAAGGGCACAAACAATTTTACAATTACCGTCACTCTACTTGCAACAGAAGACCCGCCAAGATAAACTTAGAGAATAAACTGATCCACACCTATGAGACCTTGACATCACATGGCATGAATGTCAAGTTCTAACTTGACGTTGTATATCTTTTCTCCACCCCTTCTTAGAAACCAATCGCCATGGACTTACTTTTCCTCTCTTTTGTCCCTTATTGCCTTTGAAAACTCTCTTACCTACTATTGGTCTATTACATTCATCTTGCTGTCCTCTCGGATACTACACTGCAGCTTAGTGTTTAATTTAATATTTATATTGGTTTCATTGCTGTTTGTTTCTTCTTGCCGATACGTTCGCTGTTTTCTTGTCCTTTTTTTAAGTTTTCCCCATACTTTTGTTTCACTCATTTCTTTCTACCTAACCTGATGGTAGTCTTCCATATTATGACTTTAAAATTCCTTCCCATTATTATCACTTTAATATTCCTTCCCAATATAAAAAGAGGCATAAAATTCTCTTTAGAAGCTTAAAATCTAATATGCACCCACCCACCACACAAATCAGATGTTACCTTTAGATGCTTAACACCTGCCACCTGTGCCATTGTTTTATGATCCTGAGAACCAAATATGTAGAAAGTTTTCTGAAAAATATTTTAAATTGGCAAACTTAATAATCTCAGTATACTTATCAGATTACTGACAGGTGGCAAAAAGAAAATAAAGTAAATCAACAAGTGAAATACAAGGCAACCGTCAACATCCTTACCTCAGAATGAAGGTCCACAAGGTGACGTTGTTGTAAGAATGCAAGCATCCCAGGATTGGGTGGAAGGCAAAAATTATCACAGTTTGATGTTGACAAAATTTGAAGGGCAAATATTGGATGGTTGAGCTGAAAGTAATGTACAATTAATGAGTTTCAACTGCAAAAAAGTATTTGTTGAACTTGCTGTTTAAAATGAAGGCCTATGTGGAATTTCGTCTGAGATGTCTCCTAATTCTGTTTTGAAAAACTAGACATAAATTTTAGTTAATTAAACTGGTACTTAAATTTTAATATACTTCTTACTGATGACTGTTCAATGAAATTGAATATTTCCCCACAATTACCTGTTTTGAGAATATTACATTCTTATAATAAAATATAGTTAAAGCTGTAGCTGTGCTAATAAACCGAAACCACAGGATGCGATTATTTGACCATGGTTTTTAGAAACAACTGATCTTTATTATCTTTATTAACTACCAAGTACTCTCAAAGACTTAGAAGCCCATTTGAAAACAGTATAATAAAATTTCAATATATTTTAATTCTTCAACATTAACCAGATTTTCTAATTTAATTTTGAAACGTGATCCTAAATTAAAATTTATACAGACCTGCTCTGCCAGTTTCTTCAAACATTTCATTAATTTGATATTTTCAGCTGTTGCTGAAATGATACCTGAAGACCAAAGATACAAAAAAAAATTAATCTATATTAATAAAAGAACTTAAAAGCCAATAATTTAACTACAAATTTTTTTGAAATATACTACCCTGACTGATTCCCCTCCTCTGACCGATAAACGGTCTTGCTGGCTGCCGTCCATGGTTTGCCTTGTAAAAGTTATGTGGTGGGGTGGGTGAATATACATTGCTGTTCTTTATTTCATAAATGTATTTTATTTTCATGTCATGATTATGTCTCTTTTGATAAAATTTTTATGTACAGCGCGGTGAGCCCAGCCCTAGGCTGGGGTACCGCGCTATATAAGACGTCTTATTTTTATTATTATTATTATATGAAAAATATGAAATTTTCTCACCCTTTGCTACATTTTTCCCATCACAGATGACAATAATTCTGCCTGTGGGATTTTCATGTGCCCAAGAAGAACAAAAACAAAAAATTTGAGGAAATAGTTCATCATTATCACCAATAATATGTTCCCATTGTAGAAAAAGAGAATGAATGACAATCTGAAAAAAAATTAACACAAAAGTATTTTTTAACTGTCTCTATTTTTTAAATAAATATTATTTTGTGGAATATAATTAATACTATTAATCAGCGGTTTTCAACATGTGTCATTGTTTGACACACCAATTAGTCCTATGTTCATTGGTGTGTTGTTAGATTCTGATATGAAAAACAAAAATAATTAAATTACAATTTTCTTTGACAGGGTATATATATTGCATAGGGTAATTTAGTGTAAGGTGACACCTATAATATATGATAATTCACCTAATATACCGTATTTATTGGAATATAACAGGCACAGGCGTATAACACGCACCATTCACGCCGCTATGCGGTATGTACTATGGGTCCTTAACATTATATCTACGTATAACACGCACACATCATTAGCCCCCTATTTTCAGGAAGAAAAAATGCGTGTAATACGCCAATAAATATGGTAATCAAGTAATAATAACTTGCTTGAAGATTTCTCTAAAATTAGTGCTGATATATTTCTTAATATGTGAATGATGCTTCCAAAATTTTAGTTTATTGCAAGATACAATTTTTTTTTTAAAAGTTAAAAACTGCTGACAAACAAAAAATGAAGGCCTTAATACCTTATAACTTGATTTTATTTTTAAAGGCACATGTAAGGTTTCTATGGAGTAGCCCTCATCTTTGCTAGGTTTCTGCACTGTAAAATAGATACATAAAACAATATGTTCCAGATATACAAAAGAAAAGATGTCAAGCTTCTATTTTCTATTCCCATAATGTTCATAAATTTATATTCACTTGAGGCTTAAATTACTTCAAAATGTAAAAGTAAATTAAAAGCAATAAAATAATCAACTAACCATAACCGGAAGTGAACTCGAAGTTTAAAAATGTCTTGTCAAACCAATATTTCAAAGTGTTTCCATCTTTGAGAGGTAGCATACTATCTCCTAGGGCACAAGCAGACAACCATTGCCACATTACTTGATTGAAACCATACTCTGGTATCACTTCAATGAGGAGCACTCGACATAATGGGATCTGAAGGTTAGGGAAAAAATAAATTTGAAAGAAATGAATTTTTTTTTTTTTACTCATTTTTTCTCAAGTTAAATGTGTTAGTGCTTTAGTAATTTTTGTCACGCAAGTCTAATCTGATATTATAAAAGCTGAAGTGAATAATTTTGCTATCATCATGATTTTTAAAAGAACTGGTTAAATTGCAAATTTGAGTATGAATTAAGGGGCCATTCATAAATGAGGTAAAACTATTTTGACAGATTTTTTTACACACCCCCTCCCCAACAATTATAAATTTGTCACAAAATTTAGGCACCCTCATAACACATCATCACAAATAGTTTACCCATGCCGAGGTGATATCATTAATTGGTGACTCTTCACCACAAAAGTCAGAAAAGACAGGAATTACTTTTTTTTTTAAAGATTAAATAAGAAGAAATAAGTAGACATGCTAAGAGATTACATATTTTGGACTCACCTTAGATTTTATGATTGTAATCAGACTCTCACGCACAGACTTTAAACGAAATTCATCAACAGCTAGAACCTGCTTATTCTATTTTTTTTTTTTTTTTTAAAGGAAACCATAATGCAAATTTACTTACAATCCTTAAAAATTCAATGTTTTTAAAATTGTTAATGATTTCCAAAGACATAGAATATTATTCTGATTTTAATATCACAAACAACAAGCAAAGCTTAATTTTATTTAGAATAATTAAAACTTTTTAAACATGAAAATTGAAAATCTTTAAATGGTTATTACTTTGGTATATTTAAAATATGAATTCTGTTGACCTTATCATTTCCTAGTTTTAGATTTATTCATTCAATTTTTTATTTTACTTAAAATATTTTCCCTTTTTATTTTTTACTGTACCATAAATATTTTGAACTTAACTACATATTTGCCTTTGCAATATTACATCCAAACTTACATATCTTGCAAATTTATTTAAATAACCAACATAGACTTATTTCCTCAAGAGTACACATCAGACATGCACCTAAGCATAATTTATTACAAAAACTCAAGTATGTTGCAGATCATGATTTTTTACTTTTTCCTGATTTACCCATACATTAACTAATATACTCAATCAATACCTGTCTGAGGTTGGTAACGATAAGAAGAGCAACATCCCTCAAACCATAACTTGTATTTTCTTGATATACAGTCTCTATGCATATAGTGGCGTGATTTGACGAAAGGACAGATTCAGGGACAAAACTTGCTTTATCCTGAAAGGATGTAATTGTTTTTAAAAAAAAAAAAACAGATTTAATTATACCTTATATCCAAGTAATTTCAATATCATATATAAATAATTTTAAATGTATTACAGTTACTATATGTATTGCATAATCATAATGGAATTTATTGTTTCATTTTAAACACATCTAAAATAATAATTAAATAAGTAACCCATAAAAAAGATAATGCCAACAATGGGTAGTATTTTGTGTAATTTTTCTCAAGACTTATGCGTATTGGTGCACTTCTGAGTGTACCAAGGTCAAGGCATTAGTAGTTTTCATGAGCATCAATTTTATGCAAGTCATTTTATCCAATTATTATTCGATCGGGGAAAGCCACCGTAGACTCAGGAGTTCCACAAGGCACAGTACTGGGCCCCCTTCTCTTCCTCTGTCACATAAACTACTGACCCGATACAGTAAATTCTCAAGTGCGACTGTTCGCTGATGACTGTCTTATCTACAGATAGATAAACAGCTGCAATGACCACAACCACCTCCAAACAGATTTGAAGAGCCTTATGAATTGGGCGGACAAATGGGGCATGAAATTTAATGAAACCAAATCTACACTATGACAATCTCAAGAAAAAAAAACATCAACCCATATTTACTCACTAAACGAGACAATCCTCCAACAAGTATCCAATAGTCCATACCTTGGAATTCTCTTCTCAAAGAACCTAAAATGGTCACCCCATATAAACAAAATGTCAAAAAAAGCCAACTCCACCTTAGGTTTCATCCGAAGAAATTTGCACCACTCCTCAACTTCCTACAAACGAAATGCCTATCTCGCACTCGTCCATCATCTGGGACCCACACCTTAAGCAAGATGTGGACAAGATGGAGATAATTCAATGTAACGCGGTGTGTTTTATCGCACGAGACTACAAATCCACCACTCCTGGCTTCGTCACTGGCCTCTTCGTCACTGGTGAACTCGACATCAGTCGAAAGCCTCAAGGCTGCCCTGGCATCTGCCAGGAGCTGTTAGAATAGCTACATCATACCCCCAACCGTTGTAAAGATGCCAGTACATGTATGCAGCAACGAAACACTACCAGAACCAGAACCAGAAAGTGTTATGTCAAAAAATGACTTCTTTTTAAAAAATATGCCACAATGATAATCTGCAACCATGTTTTTCTGTTTCGAAACAGCAGCAAAGCAACGTATAAAATGTTATAAAATACATTTTCCTTCTCCCTTAGTTTTACAATTTATACCCATGCCTATACTTTTTTATACTGTTCTTTACTTAGTAGACTCAACAAACTCATTCTTCCTTGAGATTAGCCCGGTCTCTAGTCTAATGTGTTATTACTGTTAGTCGTTAGTGAGTTAAATCACTCACTCACTGTCTAACTTGGTGAGTAACTCTTACTAATTCTAACTCTTAGACTAAGAGTTGTAAGAGTGAGTGCTTGAAGTCTTAGTCTTATACTATACTTGTACCACTCTTACCCTTAAACTTAATTGTTTATTCTTAGTAGTTTAGACTTGTTGTTCATCATTCAAAATCGACAAGGACTATCTAGTCAGCTGGTCAGGGGTGGGGTGGGTCACGATGAGTGCATAGGTGGCTTGCTAGTCCAATCCGTGCTCAGAATAGTCTCTGGCACCACGGGCAGGGGATAGTTGCTGTAGTCGGTGGTCTAAGGTTGTTTTTTCGGGCTAACCTGCTTGTCTCGGCTGTCACTATCATTCTGGCATCATGAGATTGACATCTGATCTCCACTTAGCTCTGTCCTGGGCTGTCTGCACCCATTCAATTAGGTTGCTGCTGAAGGCCTTTAGTGCCGCTTTCATTGTGTCTTTGTATCCCTTTTTTTTACCTCCTTGGGAGGGCTTGCCTAGCGTGAGTTTACCGAAGAATAGCTGGTTAGGGAGCCTGTTGTCTTCCATACGGGCTACATGTTGCGACTGCATCAGGTTGGTGAAGATGCTAGGTAGGCTCGCTCTAGCAAGGACCTCTGTGTCAGGCACTTTGTCTTGCCACTTGATGCCGAGGAGTTTCCTGAGGCAGGTTGTGTGAAAGTGGTTTAGTTACTTGGTGTGACATTAGTAGACTGTCCCCGTTTCACACCCGTAGAGCAATGTCGAGAGGACATCTTCACTGTATACCTTAGTCTAAGTAGTCTATGTGCCTAATAAAGTTAATTAAAGTTGTAGGCCAAAGAGTAAGACAAAGTCAATCAAGTCTTCTACTTACTCTATTCCTTGACTTACTTACAAACTTAGTTACTTACTTAGGAAGTCTAGTTAAGTAAATCTAAATTAATTGAATTTGGGCCTATTACTATTACCAATAACTTTATTATTTGCTATACTTATACTAATACTATTAGTACTAACCCACTTGGGATGGATGGGCCCAACTATTGGCCCATCGTAGAGTAGCAAATAAGATGGATGCCTGATCTATAGACCAGATAATTCTCATCAGATTGCTTCTTACATATCCTTGCACATCCCGACATTATAATGGCGGCCTGTTTTGATAGTGAACTAGCTTGTGTGTATTAAGAAATTTTTTAAAAATTTGGCCAGTAATATTGTAAAATACCAAAATATCTGACAGTGATACTGATCAAACTATCCTTAGTGATTTTGATATTCTAGCAGTGAATCTGACACTGAAACTGATGAAAACAACCAGGAAATTAATGAAGACTATCAAAATGAGGGTAATGTTAATGTTGTGAACTCTTGGTTTAGTATTAGGGGTCCTGCAATGGGCAGAGATGACCCCTCTGAATTTTTAGGCCATGTAGGTCCTATAAATAAGGCATAAGCACCCCATTATGCTATTTTTTTTACACTAAATATCACTCAAATGTTTATGAGAGAGATCAATAGATATGCAGACAACTTTCTCAGTAACTTCAAGCCTTAGAGAAGGTCCCTAGGTCATAAATGGGGGCCTGTTAAAGTATGTGTCTGTCGCAACTGAAAAATAGCTGGAGGCAGGAAAATGAGTAGAATAATGTGACGACATGTGCCAGCAATGTCTGAAGGGCCTCCTTGGGCCTTGTTTCCCAAAAACACAAGTGTTAGGACTTATTCGGGGTTCATCCATAAAAAAATTCACACAATTGATACAAGTAAGTCTTGTTTATTCTAGGTTGAAACAAAAAAAATTACACTTACACGCATAAATTATGTAAATCAGTACAGCTCATTTGCATAAATGTTGATATTTCAGTTAGAATCATAAAGATTGTAATTGTAACAGTTCATTGAAATTCATTCAATTTTCTACAAGAATATATATATCGTTTTATAAATATAAAGGAAATGGTTTATTTTATATAATTTTATCGGCAATGCGAGTGCCGAGCTGGTAAAAAGTGCTCGATCTTTTTGGCTCGGCCAAGGCACCCCGAAAAGGCTCCGTCCCAAAAGGGTTAACATTACATAGTTTTACTAATAATTATTAATTAGGAAAATTGGTGAACGACTCGATTTAGTTTTAGTTTAGTCAAATTTTAGTCAATTAAAATTATTTTACATCTACTTAATCTAGTATTTAGTTTACCAAATATTATTATAAAATTAAAATTATATTATTATTATATAGAAAATAGAAATTATTATAAATTTAAATACCTGGATCGCTGATACTGATAGATAGGCGCTAGGCGCCGCTAGGTATCAAAAATGTTAGGCTAGGTAAATTGCATTAATCGAAAAAGCTACTTATTTTATTTCAAATAATAATATTATATTAATTACCGGAATGGGAGGTCCAAATAGCAGTATGATATCGAAAGTGCACCCATGCAACGCCATGGCTATGATTATGATAGTTATTTAAAAAAATTAAATAGTGCTGCTACCTTTATGTCGGCAATGAACACGAGGAAGTGATTCCTTCTTTTACGACAGGAGAAATTTTTTTTTTTAAATTTATGTACTGTATAGTTGGCCACGGATATAGAATAAATCAAATAATGAGCTATTCCTTTAGAATAAGAAACCAATAACTAATGTCATTTTAAATATATATTTTTAATTTCAATTTAATATAATATACATTTATTGTTTGTCCATCACATCCAGGTACAATTACACAGTGAGAATTCTGAAATCAATGGTGTGAATCACACTAGATCACAGTGTTCAGCTCTTTTCTGATTTGTAGATAGAGGTATCTCTAATTCAGCTGCACCACAGCTTGAAGAATGATAGGCTAAAGCTTAGTATCAACGTGGCTACAGGTTTTCAAAACAGGTTTTCTAGTATTGGATTTTCCCTCCGTTGCCTTTCTTACATCTCTCAAGCCAGAGAACTTAATCACCCCATAGGTGACAGAATCCTAAAGTAGCTTTAATGAGCAGAGGCAGAGTTAATGTTAATTTGTTAGACTTAACCAATAATTAACCTCTCGTACTCACCTGTCTCTTTATGATCACATAAAAAAACACCTTTCCTTACAAGATTTAAAAAAAAGACAACTTTTAGTAAACAATATAATTTTAGAGTTACTAAGCAAATTTCTGTGAGCCACTTTTAAGAGGAAAACCTCTAAAAGATATTTGGTAAATTCCTCATTGGCATATTGGTGAGCACTAATCTGACCTTAATTATGAGAAAAAACACTGGGTAATACCATACTGGCTTTTATAAGCTACATCTAAAGTTAAAAGTATTTAGGTTTCATATACATCTATGTCCATATAAATTTTACAAAACCACTAACAAAATTATTAGGTTCACATAAATAAATATGAAAAAAACATATAGACATAATCACATATAGAAACATACACATTGACATTCGAGGAATGATAACAGGATACTTTCTGAGGGAAACTCAAGACCCACAACCATTGGGCACACTCTGCAACCAACCACTTCAGTATCTTGCATATGCTGATGACATAGCACTGCTAGGGAAAAGTATTAAAGACATCTCAAAATCCTTTATTGAATTAGAAGAGGCATCACTACAAGCAGGGCTGGAAGTTAACAATCAAAAAACAAAATACATGACCATGATAAGAGATGAACAAACAGATGAAACAATTAAAATTAGAAACCAGACTTTTGAAAAAGTAAATCAATTCAAATAACTAGGATCTTTATTAAATGAAAGAAACGAATTACAAACAGAAATAAAACAAAGAATATCAGCCAGAAACAGGGTATACTTCAGTAGTCAGAAAATACTCAAAAGTAAAATCATTACAAGAGAAACAAAGAAAACTATTTATAAAACTGTAATCAGACCAGTTGTAACATATGCAAGTGAAACTTGGACCCTAACAAAAACGGTAGAAAACCTATTAAACACATGGGAGAGGAAATTTCTCAGGAAAATGTATGGACCAACAAAGGATGAATATGGATGGAGAACACGAACCAACCATGAATTGTAGTCTATATCAGGATCCCACAATAGTAGCAGAAATAAAAAGGGGCAGACTACGCTGGGCAGAACACTTAGAATGCCAAATGACAGAGGAACGAAGAGGGTGCATCACCAATACCCCAGAGGAAAAAGGCTTAAAGGCAGACCTAGGCTTAGATGGATGGATGATGTGGAAAAAGATCTACAACTGAAAATCCAAGCATGGAAAAGAAAAGCATTAGTTAGGTCTGAGTGGAAGGAAGTAGTGCCACAGGGATGGAATCACATATAGATTTTTACATCAGGAAGACAGGAAACGAACACTTTTTACAAATTATCAAATCAATTTATTTTCCTATTAACATACAACTCCATTGACAAATGTTTTATGGAATATTTATATCATATTACCATAAACTGATACTTTTCATCCTGCTCTAGCCCTTCAACCATGGCCGTGCGAAGGGGGCAATGATGGGGGTGCAAAATGGTCTCTAAAAAAGACCTTAATCCTATGTCAAAATGGTATTTTACTGGTCCACCCCAGGTGGCACTTTTAGATTAAGTGGCAGTGTTTTCAGACTTTGCCCCAGATACCGCTTTTCCTCTGCTCAGCCCTGCCTATAACAAAAGAATCATGTGATTATTGAAGAGTCTACTTTTACCATACAAATATACCCCTAAAAGGGTTGCACTGATACTCAAATTACGAGAGAAATTGAATGGGGAGATGTGCCCTCTAATTCTAAGCTGAATTTAAGTAGCGCATATATCAAAAGAAATTTAGCTCCACGCTTAATCTAAAAGTAATTGTCTGCCTAGGAAGGTAAATCCTGTGTAAGTAAAGTACCCAAAAACAATAACCAGTTACTTACCTACTTAATAGGCATTAAAATTGAAGTGAAACAGTAACTTTGAGAAAGGCAACAGAAAAGCAACAATTTAAAAAATCCATATATTTTATTTTTAAATGTATTATTGTTCGTCTGTCGAGGATCGACGAGGACCATCGAGTCGTCTGGTGACTGATTACTTGCGCGGATGACTTTATTTAAAGTGAAGAAGAGTTGCGCGGCGTCTACCTCACTCTCTCGTCCGAGCCCACCATATCCAGTGGCAAGACTCTACGTCAAAACGACCAGGGATGGGTTCGGTAGCAGGAATTGTCATTGTTTGCGCCTTACGGGACTCCAACTCCGGGTTTAGATGAGTTGCCGACCAAGGTTAACGAGTCTCATCCACCCGGTGACTGGCCTTTGGCTGGACTTGAACACCAGACCACCAACTTGAGGTTTGCTCAGTTAAGACCATTTGGCCATCCAGTCAGCCTGACATTTTTAAATGTATGGCTATTATGAGAAAGTGATTATCTATTTTTTTTTTAACTGTAAAAGAAATGGGCCCAGATCATAAAGCATGTTTAGTTGTGATAGTTTATTTTGTGGAGATAAAGCATTTTGTTAAAAGAAAAAACAACTCAAATTTAATGTGGGACATCAGAATGAATAAACATCTCATTAATAGAAAATGCTAAAATTACTACCTTAAATTTTCAATGGGATTGTAGCCTATTATAATAGTTTTGGTTTGCTCAGCCTAAGGTCATCATACAAATAATTTTTAGGTTTATAGCTGTATTTCAAGTGGGTCCATACAGTATTGAACGAACCCAAACTAAAACTTAAATGATATGCACTTAGACTAAAGCTTCTCCAGAGAGCAAAAGAATACATAGCCAAAATGTGTCCTAGATTTTGCTAGAGAAGATAATCAAGAGATGTGGGAGAAAACTGAAAAAAAAATTTTAACGTGAAGTCATAAATAATTTTTAAAAATTCAAATACATTTTATTAACTTATATTATTAAATAATATTAATTGTATATTAGTTATTGTGAAGATAAAACAAAGTGTGAAAGATAAATTAAAGTATCACAGTTGGAATTAAAAGTGAGCAGAACAATTTCAAAATCTAACAGTAATAGACATATATTTAAAGAAATTATATATATATTTTAAAAATGATAATGACAAGCAAGGCTTATGAAATTACATGAATAATATCACACTGCTTTTGGAGATGTTGAACCCCCCTCTCCCATTGTCACAAATTTGTCACACAATTTAGACACCTTCATTATACATCGTCACAAAGTCGCGACCACACTCCCTCCTAATAATGGTGCCTAATGAAAAATTGCAATCATGCCAAATCAGCTTTATTTTACTGCACATTGTTTTTAAACTAATTAGGTTAAACTATCAGAAGAGCCATAATGTTTATAAAATAACTCTAATGAAAAAATACAATTATCATGCTTCACATCATGCTTCACATCTATTTTAAAGGCAAAACTTATATTTTATATTGCTTCTGATATTTTCCGTCATCAGAATTTGTTGAGTTGTTTTGGCTGGGACTTATCTAAATAATTTAATCTATTTCTTATTATTTTAAAAATGAATTTTATATTTAAATATAACGGAGGTACAATTTTACAAAGTTTATAATAAAATTAGAAACATTTTAGATAACAATGAGCAAAATAAAATAAAACTGATTTTAAAGACAATTCTTATGGCATTTCATAAAGACAATAATATTAAATAGTGCTACATAAGTGAATCACATCAAATTTTATTGAAGAAATTAATTTAGTATATTGTGTTTGGTTTATCTTTGTTAGGTAAGATATTTTTTTAAATCTTCAGAGTTTGGCCCATAAGAAAGGCTGCTTATATCACTCTTTAAAAATAAATTTTTATCTCGAGAGAAATTAGGGACACAAAATTGGAGTCTTTAATTGTATTTAAAAAATTACTTCCAAATTTACTTTGGCATCTGTCCAACTTTCATTATAAAATTTCAAATGTGGAAACAATCTTTATTAGTTGGAAGTAAAAATATTTTAGATTTATATTAAAAAAATTCTTTCAAATAGAATTGAATTGCTGCATGTCCTAAAAAAATTGACGTCATCAAAAGGGTAGGCTTAATTTTGGAAGAAAAAGCATAATATTCCACCAATTTTAAGTAAGTTTTTAAAATTAAATATTTGACTGACATTAATTAATAAAAACATTTCTTCATAAGCATACAAAAATATTTAAGGTAATAATATCTGAACAAATTGTCAAGCCTAAAGGGCTTGTGAAAAATATTGATTCAAATAAAATTGTTTTCATACAAAATATTTAGTTCTATGGTCTATATTTTCTTCAGTAAAAAGATAATTTTCATAACAGAAATATACATGAAACCAACAAGAAATTATAAATACATTATTTAGGTGCATGTTAATAATAAAAAAAATAATTAAAATATTTTATTTCTTTAAAAAGTCCACAAATACACATAAACCTTTACAACCTTTACAATTCATACATTATCAAATATTGTCTCAGGATTTATACCTGAATATCATATAAATATATTGTGTAAATAGTTAACTCGTGCATCAAATAATGCCGTTAAAGATAGCATGAGCATGTTTTATTAATTACTAAAAGCTAAATCCCTGAAACCAACTTGTTTTCACATATATAAAATTGCATTACGAAAATTTAATGTAAATTTTAATTTTTTAAAAATATCTAGTCTTCTTCATCACTTTCATGTTTAGCTAATTTCTTCAATAAAGTTTTCTTCTTTTTTGTTGGTTTTGCTGTATCTTTCAGGGGAGGTAACTTTCCCAAGTACTTTATATCGTGTGTTAAGTAGCCTCCATTTGTTTCAGCACCACTATCTTCTTCTTCATCATAATATTGTCTGTCCTCTAATGTATAATTATTTCCTCTTACTTGAACCTTATCATAATTATCTCTTTTTTTGAAATTGTTTCTGGTCTCAGGTCTAGGATATTCATCTTCATCATCTTCATCACTATATGCACTATTTAAATGACTCTTTCTGTAACTATCATCCTGGGATTGATACTGATAACTTGGTGAAAAAGATCTTGCTGTCTCAAAGGGAGGAGTTGGACTAAGCATGGAGGATTTTCTGTTATAATCCTGAGGGCCAAACTGATTCCTGTTCTTAATCCCATCAGTATATGATGCAATACTTAAACTAGATTCATTTCTTAGGATTTTTCGGTCAGATCTGTGAAAAAACATTTTTTTAAAGCATTTTTGTATTTACATTAAGAGAATAGCATATTTATATTTTTAAAAAATTGACACATAATATCACAAGCAATGTTCCCTTTAAGCTGTGTGGCCGCGCAGCTAACCCACAGATGCCATGCAGCAGTTTTGAGTAACAAAATATAGATTTTAAATTGTCCTTATAATTATATAAACAAAGCATGTGCTAATAAGGTTCAAGTCAGCCCTTGAGTAAGTAAAACTAAATACCTGTACTCAGATGCTGTTGAATTGACTGCACCTTGTCTAAGCAATTTTTGTGAGTACCGAGTCATGTAAACTCGATCTCTTAGTGTACTTCTTTGACTTGCCCTATAGAAATAAATTGATACCATTTACAGTTATTGCAAGACATTCCCACTTTTAATGTTAGGAATTAAACAATCCCAATTTCTATGAACAAAATTTAAAAAAAAATTAATCCTCAGAAGAAGAGCTTTTTTTTTTTAAATTGAACCTTTTATCATCAGTAAAAAGTTATAGAAAATATGAAAACAATTAGCCTTGTAAAATAACAGGGACAATTATGGCATCTTAATCCCTAATTTATGCGCTAATCTATTTCATCCACTGGAAGAGTATTTTGAACCTAAATATATAGAGACGTAATAAACAATTTTGACTAATTATACCTTTTGGTAGGAAATGTTATTCTTTGCATTTACTTTACATTTATGAATATAATACAACATTTAAATAATGTTTAGATATATTTAATTTCAAGAATTATTTTTTCAACATAAATTACTTAATTAAGCTTGTGACTTTAAAATTTTATTTTGCTTCTCAGAGAGTGCAATGCAAATAGTTAAGTTTAAAGCTGAGTGAGATGGGTACTGTGCACATTTTATATAACGTGAGGCAGGTAAGGGATGGTTTAGTTTGTTGCTGAATTGTGTCATGCGGGGGGCGGGAGAACAATGTTATATAAAAATTCTTTTTGTTTATTTTTTAAAAAGTTTATTAGTATATTTTCAAAATTTCTGCTTTTCAGAGTTATGAAATTACTCTAGATTATTAAAAACTTAATTGTATTTTTTGATTAAAATAATTGGCACATTTTTGAAAAAAAAAAATTTCAGGCTGTTTGCTTGAAATTTGCTCGATTCGTCTTGTTTCAATGGTACATTATTGGCTGTAGTCTTTAAAGTAACAGTTGTTTTATAAAATGCACAAACAAAATTTTTGTAGTACCAATGTTTTATGTTTGTGTGTGTGTGTGGGGGGGGGGTGGGATTAGAAAATTATTTAATATTAGGTGGTGGTGGTCAATGGAAATTTTATATAATGTTATAAAGGGTAGGGGGTCATTTTTGTGTTATGTCATATGTGCACGGCCCTTAAAAATTACTGTCACAATTGATGAAATGTTTTACCAATTAAAAAGCTTATTCATTGTAAGCTGTGATCATGGTATCATATGCGAATCAGTATTTAAACAATCAATCTATGATTGTGCTTCTTTAAACCAGCTTTCACATAATGTATGATTGAATGAGTTATATACATTTTTAATCACCCTGTGTAAGTTAAAACTTTACAAATGAATTAAATCAAAAGCTTTAAAATATCCCAGTCATAAAGTCATACACTTATATATCGATAAATTGATTTTTAGAATGTTATGAAAAAGAAATAAGCCCATCACATTAAGAATCATTACAAAATTAGGATTATATAATAAATTCCATAATAATTTTGTGCCTTTCCAAAATAAAACATTTTAAGATTTAAATAACTAAATATATATATATATATACATTTATATATATTGTTTTCAAATGTTTTTAAATCAGTAGGAAAATACATCAATAGATTATATTTCAACCTTAGTCTCTCATAAGTCAGATTAAAAGTTCTGGAAATGTTAAGATTAATATTTGGCAAGACATGTAAATAAATTATTTTCACAGAGTTATGGAATAATATCTGGAAAGACATGGAAAGTCTGTAGAGTTATTTCCATGTATTTTTAAATTAGATTTTCAACCCTAAAAGCCCACAGATCACAGGTGTGAGTGACACAGGTTTTGTGATATGGGTTTGCCACAGTAGCCTGAACAAACGAGCATATTTGTATATATTTTTTTCTTCTCTTATTTAGCTTTTAACGTAATTAATTTTTTTAATTAAATGTTTTTTTTATATAATTGATAATAATTCTTTAACACTCAACTATAGGAGGTCAACATTGAGAAATATAATGATAAAGAGATATGCATTACAATTAACCAATGTTAAAAGAAACACCACAGCAATCTTAGTTAAACAAGGTTCACATTTCAGTTGAAAATAATTTTATAGGCATTATAATTTTAAAGGATTTAGATCACAGTAAATAGCCATTGTGAAAATGTACATACAGGTGCTAGTTGTCTGCAACATAAATGTTAGTCATATTATTTTTATAAGAATAATTATCATGTAAAACAAAATCTTTAACATCAATATTTATCCGCCATACAATTATGGGATACAAGTTTTATTATTCTCTATAGAAATTTTAAAAATAATTGTTGAGGTTTTTTGTTGTGATTAAGGGCCAAAAATAAATGATGTTTCCTTCATTTGGCCAATTTGTTATTCCCACCACCTCCATCATCACACATTTGTCACAAAAGTTAGACTCCCTTGTCACAAATCATCAAAAGCATGTGACTTCCTCTTTCCCCCATTTTTTTTTTTGATGTCTTACATCATTTATAGAATGCCCCTTAACTGAAACATCACTTTTTGCCCAAGTGCCACAGCTTGTCAAATGTATTGTGATAATGTATTGTGATATGTATCAAACAATGAATAATGGCATAACCATTATATCTTCATAAAATTTTTAACAATTTAACAGTTTTTTAAAAGTGACTGAATCTGCTCACGTTTTGGATGGAGATTTCTTATCTTCTACATCAATAATGTTAAGCATGTCTGTAATTGCTTTCTCTGTTTTTCCAGGGAATAACATACGCAGGACATCTAATAATTCATTGCGCTCAAAGCCACCAATTTTTATAAGACCTGAAAGAAACTCCAACTCCTGTGGATTGTAAGAAGATTGTTAGAGGATGAATTCAAAATAAATGATCCATTCACATTACAATTATTTTCAATTTATCCTGTATGATTTGATAATTGAAAACTTCTGTAACTAATATGTATTTTTCAAAATGCTAAAATCTAACTGCTTTGAAAAAATGTTTTAAAAAAACTTTTACAAACATTTTATCCTAGCCATGAAGTAGATTTTTGCAAATGGATCATTTTTAAAAAATAGTTTTTAATTTTCTTAAGGGTTAAAAAAAACTTTTGCAATTTATAACACAATCAATATTTATATGATAGAACAATAAAGCTATTTACTTTAAATTTATTTTAACTGTCCAGTTGATCTGCTAACTCCATACATTAGTATAAAACTATTTACCTTTTCCTGCACTTTCTTTTGTTTCTGAAGCTGAAAGTCTCTTTTAGTATCCTCTAGTGACTGATTAATCTCTCTCTGCCATTTGTTCCTGCAAATAATTTTAAAAATATTATTATTGATAAATATAACAGGCCCAAAAAAAAGAGAGATAGAAACAAAGGGTGATGTTTAATACAAACTTGAATTTCTCCATCTGCACCAACTGTTTGTGCATGAGTAGTGCATGTCTGATTTTAGCACTTGTTTTATTTGTAGCCTGTTCCAGTAGCATTTTCAGTTCTTCTTCCTGTTTTTGGGACATCAGTTCTTCTCTTTGCTTAAGTCGTTCTTGAAGTTTAAGTTGCAACATCTGAATTTTATGGATAAATGAAAAATCCTTATTACACTAAAGTTCAGATTGTGGTAAAATAAGTATAAAAATATAAGTGGTAAATTTTAGTTAATACTAATACTATATTATGAATTATCAATTGAAAAGTGCTTATAAATGCAACACTACACTTTCATAAACATTATATGCTGTTATATTTAGGCAAAATATATTAACACGTTTACAAAATGCTGACTTTTTCTTGTTTTGCTCTCTCCTTCTCTAACTTCTCATTGAGGTTTTCTTGCTCCTGAAAGTCATGCATATATTTTGGAATTTAGTTAAGCTAATGTGGAAAAAGTAAAATAAAAAAGACAAGGAAACTTGCATGTCAACTGTTAAACATTTTGTACAATCAGGTTAAACAGGATATTAGATTTAGATACTATAAATAAGCCATAATTGATTAAAAAGTTGTTTTTAAATTGTGTCATAATGAATTTCTTAAAAATACTTAGAAAAATTTGTAAAAAGTTCACATATAATTATTCTCAGCTACGTTGATATGTAATAATTTATATAATTTAGAGTGTAGTTTAATTTTGATTATTTAAAATGTGTACCTCTTTATGTCTGTTGAGAATCATTTCACATTCTGGCGTAGTTAAGATTCCCCTAGCATTTAAATCATCTAACATATTTGCTTTCAAATTGTTAATAGCTTTCTGTTGCTCTTCAATTTTAGCCATCTAAATAAAAGCAAAGTTAACAATAAAATCCAAAATAAAGCAATATGTAATAATTTATTGTAGGCCTATGAGCATGCTAAAATAGCATGGACACAAGCGCAATACAAGTAATCAATCAGTCATCATATCTTTATTAAATATCAGTTCAATTTTTGAGCCCCTTTTACAAAGAGAACATCAACACTCATTGAACACACCATGACAAAAGACTCGCCCCAACAACCGTTAAAAATGTTCACACCTGGTTTTACATAAAAGTAACTAAACAACAAAATAAAATGTTGACCTCTCTTGCTTTATTCATCTGCAGTGAGACTATTAGGGCACCTAGTCTCTCTTCCTGATCTTTTAAAGCCAAAGCTCTTTCTTTGATCATTTCAATGCGAATCTGAAAAGAATATTTTAAACTGTGTTTAAAGATGCTTTGAAAGATAATATTTCTTCTCAATGAAGATGATTTTTATTAGAAGGTGGGGAGGAGAGAGAGAGAAGATTCTGACTTAGTGACTACTTAAGCAAAAAATGAATCATGCCACATTCTAACTGAATGTGATGAATTTTGAAATGACAAATTTAATATTCTAATAACTCTAATTATGTTCTAATTGTTTCTATTTGGGAAAAAAACATGTTCGATAACCATCTCCCAAACCCTGCCTCTAAATATTTAACTTGTAGTTGATAAAGTTATTCAAGGAATACACATTAAAATTGCTAACAGAAATAAAAGAGGAAAATTTAATGCATGGCATAAATACTTTTTTGCTACAATGTATAAGAAATGTGACCTCTTCAAGTTCTTTTTCAAAGTTGAAGTCAACTCCTTGGATAAGTGCTATTTGTTGTTCAGCATGTTTTTTCCTGATTGTCAGTTCTTTTTCACGGGTTTCTGGTTCATCTTCTTCTCCATTGTCCTCTGCTATCCTCCTATGTTTCTGAAATGATACAATTGAAAGGTTGTTTTTTTAAAAATCATTTCACTAGAAAAGGGGGACCAGGGTTGTTCAAAATTTGACAACTGCTGACAAGGGGGAGGGGGTAGAATGGATCTTACGGACATCCACAAGCTATATTTTTATAAATATTCTGCTTTTGGCAAACTGCATGTATTCCTCTAGGACTGATCTTTTTGTGAAAGTTTGAAAAAATTATAATTGTAAACCATGAAAAAGTTAATAAAAACCTTATAAGGGAGATCACCCTATATATTTGGTTGCCACTTATCAACAAATATCAACAATGTGATTTTGTTGTCTGGTTGACTTTAATCGAATGATTTATCTTAAGCGCTATCCATATATAACATATGTACAAAAAAGTCAAATTTTAAAGCCCAGTTGCATTAGTCTTTTTTGGGCACCTCCTATGCATATGTGCAATGAGCTCTCATCCCCACTCCAAAAAAAAATACATATTTATAAACCAGTATACATTATAACATACAATACAATTATATGAAGTCACTTTGGAAGCACAATTTTTTGTATTATTATTAAAAACTGTATTGTGGATCCCCTCACCACCCATGTAACTATTTGCTTCAGCAAGACGAAATAATAACTTACAGATTATGTCACATGCACAGAATCACATATGGTGGTCTTAAATTTATCACTAGGCTAACAAGTACTGTTGTGATATTTACAGAGGGTAAGCTCAAAGCAACAGAATGACAATACATATGAAACTGTGTTAATTCTGTTTTTTTTTAGACTTTAAAGAAATGATTAAACATGGATTTCACAGATTTATAGGTGACTGTTAACTTTATTAAAGATATTAGAGAGTGTCAGAATTTTAGGATAATTATTAAATGTATGTACTGTCGAATTGGAATTGTACAAACTGTAAAATTGTTCTACAATATATTACAATCGAAAAAAATAGAACTTATTTTCCATAATATTTCACAAACTTACAGCAAGTTCAGCATTTTGCTTTTGTTGTAGTTCCTCCACTTGTTGGGCTCTTCTGAGAGCAATTTTCTCTTCCAGCATTCTCTTCTGTCTTAGTTTGTTTAAAGTTAAGCTAAAGTTATAAGAGTAACAGATAAAACATGACATATGAAAGCAGTAGAAACAAAATCTCAAGATGCATATCATCCCCATCAACATTTTTGTTTAAAATAGTGCTCTAAAATTACCAAGTAATTTAGCATGTTATAACCAGTGCTTTTTTTGTGCCGGTACGCACCAGTACAGCGTACCAGCACCTTTTTCAATGTGGGGAAAAAATTATTACTTTTCTTATATTTTAACGTTTATTATTAATTTATTATATTATTAATTTGTTAAAATTGAATTATTTTAAAATTGCGCGCAATAAGAATGAAAATATAAAATGCGAAACTGCTTTCCGCACACACTTGTAATGTTACGTCATTGGTTATTAACCTATTTCTGGTCATGGTTGTTTTTAAGACGTAATGCCTTTAAAATTTCAAAATTTGAATGTAATAATTAAGATTTAAAGAAATTAAAACGAGCGCAGTTAGAAATTGATAATTTAAGTAATAATTAATTGTTTTAGACATTTAGTATCTTTGCAGTTGTGATTTGGCTTGCATCGAGATGCGAACTGGTAGTTAAAAGATAGGCAATCCATCACTGAGTACCGGCACCTATTTTTTACAAAAAAAGCACTGGTTATAACTGAAGTTAATCTCCATAGCAATGATCATTAAATTTCAATTATACCTGTTTTCAAGTTGAACCATCTGCTTCTCATGTTCTTTCAGTATTCTGTCCCTCTCTGAGTCTGATATAGCCACTTGACTACCCAGAAGTTTACTAAGTTATAAATGAAAGGACCATAGAATGTGTAAAGATTTAAATCCAAATGTATAAATCCATTATGCTTCATAATGTGTGGCTATTTGTTGTTGTTTTTTTGCTATTAAGTATATCTCTTATATCTATATATATATTTAGCTTCTGGGGTGCTTTGCTTCCATTTCAAAACCGCCCCTCCCCCTACTCATGGACGAGCATCATGCGTGATGGTTGAACCCAGGTTTAATTTTAGGAGGAGGTTACTATTAATCAATAAAGAGCCATGGGTATGGTGTAGGACTGTCTGTAGGCCTATTTTTTAAAGGCTGGCAGGTAGGGACCCATTGGGTATTTTCTCAAAATACCAGGACCCGATGTGAAAGGACTGCACCCAGTTAAGCCCTGGTATATTTTTTTTCCTAATATAGAAATCAGTGAAATGTGTTTCAAAAAAAGAATAACAGGAGATATTTCATGGGTTTAATAGTTAACGCCCTTTGTCTAGTTTTTGTAATTTCATCACTAACTGCTAATTCTTGACCAGATTTTCAACTAGGTTTTTTTTATTTGTTTTTAATTTAAAGTTTTCATAAATATACTTCTCAATTTGTTCTCTAGACTAAATTATGAGAAGGAAATACTTACTCCACAACCTCTGCTTCATACTCTCTTAGATCATGCTGTTCCTGTTTTTCTTTAGCTCTCATCTCATCCCACTCTTTTTTTCTTCTCTCTAGCTCAAGCTATAAATAGATTAACATTATCTTACACAACTAATAAATAGTTTGGTGATCACTGCTCATATACATAACGCTTGTTGAAATAAGTTTTTAGAAGTTATGTGCTTGTCATAGACATATGTGCACATATATTATATTCATTTTAAAATGATGTTTAAAGTTATTATTTTTTTTAACCTTACAGTGCAATGAGTGTATGGAAAAAATATGAGTATTTCGTAATTTTTCTGATCTTAGCCATTTCAAGTTAATAATGATATTCCAACGCTATCAAGAAATGATATTTTTACTTAACATGACACTTCTTGAACAAGGACAAACATTTACTTTTAGCTTAGTCTCCTGATTTCTCCTATTTGTCTTCTGTCTTTCTTCCAAATCTTGAACTGATTTTTTATGCTTTTTCATAATTTTTTCAATTTCATCATCTTGTATTCCTGTTATAAATGTGTAAGTTAATATTCACAATGATGTTTAAATAATTTCAGTTTAAGACTCTAAACTTTTCCTTATAAAGATTTTTTGAACTATCTTAACCCAGATATGAAATGGAAATGGTAAATTTGAAAAGCATTTCTTTATTATTAAAGTGTTTTACAACAGTAAAACCTAAGTGTGTATTATCACAGTATTTTAAAATATTGTTCATGTTTCGTTTAGCCCAGTTAAAGAACTTTTCTTTATAAAATAATGTAAAATAATAAATTTACATCTGAAATTAATATTAAACTAGAAAGTTGAACTAAATTGACATGATTGTACCAATGAACCAAAATATTTGTAGGGGCACCACAAAGGATTTATCTTTACCTTGTGATTTAACATTTTCAATAAGTTGTTGTTCCATTTTATCCAGTTCTTGTTTAGCATTTTGTGACAGTTGTTCTCTCAATGTGAACAGATCCTGGGCCTGAGCTTCATCTATTTTGTTTTCCAGTTGACTTAGCTCTTCACGATGTCCAGATTTAATGGTTACTAGACCATTTACATAAGAAACAGGATCTGCATAATTCAAAACATTAATTTTAACAATTTTCTGTCTAATGAAAAATAATGAGAATTTCAGGATTTCAATAACATGTCGGGAACTTTTAAAGTTTATTTCTCAGATTCTGCAACAAAAATGTGTAACTTTTACCTTTATAGGTACAATAAAATCTGTCTTTAATAAGTTGGAGGATTCTAGCAATACTAAACTCACCTACTGGTCCTTCTGTTTGTAGGGCTTTGTTCTTTGTAACATACTCTTGAAGCTGTACAGAATGTTGTTTTACCTGTGAACCAAAGCAAAAATCTATGAGCCTTACCAAATAAACTAACAGAATATGTTTATTTAATTTCTTAAAGTCCTTTCTCCTTGGACCAAATTGTAAAAATATGTTTTTCACCAGTCTTTAATTAAAAAACAGGAAAATGGTTTAATTTTGTGGGGTTTACTTTATGTTTACTACCTTTTCTGCCAAAGCCATTTGTTTCTCTTGGGTAAGTTTCTTAAACAACTCTTGTTGTTTTACTTCCCTGTTTTTATCATTTGCCTCCTTCACAGCTTCAAGTTGAGCTTTTGTTTTATCCATGTAGTCCTCAGCTTGTTCAGATGTTAATTTCTTGGACCTGCAACATGATAACTTGTATTTCTCTTTTCATTGCTAATACACGGGATAAATTTCATGCCTCCAATGATTTATGGAAAACATGCTGTTTAATCATGGTTGGCTACAAACATATAATACTTTTTATGGATAATTTTGAAGCAATGTAAGATCTTAAAGCTTGATTACTTTGTGGTTGTGAAATAGCTTTCTTGCTTTTTTTAAAAATATCAGAGATTCAAAAAGCAACAGTACATCCCAAACATTTACTGATTATTTATATATGTCATTTGTAAATTTAAACAGTTTTTTTTTCTAACATAGATGGATGCCACAGAAGATTGGTTGATAACAATCGAGATCAAAAATGATTAACACAAACACACTCTTCTATAACTCACGTCTTAAGCTTTTGAATTAGATTCACTTGAATGGATGCAATCATATTCAAAGTTTCAATATGGTCATCATCTTGTGTTTCCTAATTATCATATAGTATAAATGAAATTTATTACTTTAAAAAATAAATACCCGTTCATCTTCAAAATGTTGTGAAAAACTTTTATCGCAATTACAATATGATTTTTTAAACAAATACATAATAAAGATTATAATTTACAAGGTCAATGATATAATTTAGTTTCTTTAATTTCTTTATAAACTGTTTTCACATTACTAACAGTAGCTTTTGCCAAAGCCCGCCTTCTCGCAAGTTTTTCTTCTAAAATCATCCGTTGTCTGGAGATCTCATCATCATATTTATGGGCGATCTTTTCCTGCTGCTGTTTATGCTGCTTCAACAACCACTGTGCCTTATCATTTGTCAGCTTTCCATTATCAATAACTTCCCTGATGAATTTTTGCTGCATTTCCTTTACATGCATGCGTTTCCTAATAGCATATTCCTGAAAAAAAATTGCAAAAGAACAAATATTAATTCTATCAAGATTAATAAATCATTTCAAATAGGTCTTTGAAGGCCAGTGCCATAAGCAGTTGCAGTGCAGACCATCTAATTTGCAGGGAGAACAAGACTTTTGTCTTGGTATATCCAATTAAAATGTATTAGCCAGTGCATAGCCTTAATCAATAACACAATTAATGTTATAAGAACACATTCAAAAGTAACAAATTCTAGCTACTTATTTCTTAAATCGATGAATTGATTATGAATTGACACATTTCAACTTTTTGGGCAGATTAGCAATTTGATGCCAGGGTGAGTTCCTTAAAATTCCCTTTTCACAATAGTGGCAAAAATACAGATCTTTCTTTAAATAAATGACAAGACTTAAACCTTTCTGAGTTTCTCAACATCTTCATTTTGTTCAAGGGCAAGATTGTAGATTAACTCATTTTCTTCCATTTCTTGTTGTTTATCTATCAGTTCTGTAATTTTTTTTGTGTCCTAGAAAAATAATTTGAAAAAAAAGTAAGTAATTTTTAACTCAATAACAAATTAATGTGGGTTTTATTTAAATAACAATCTGCACAAATTTAATAGCAGCCATATGATATAGAAATACTACACCACCAGTGATAAAAACAGTAAGTCAACTTAATTAAAATTAATGTATTGTCGCTTATTTTTAAAAAAAAATTCAACTATACCTATAGACATAACAAACTTATAAATGGTCCATTTCTAATCTGTAGCTTTTCCAAACAAACTAATAAATGTGAAGCACAGATAGAAAAGAAAATCTTACTGTTTCTTTCATGTCTTTGGCAAGTCTGAGTACATCTTGTCTATGCTCCTTATGCTTTCTCATGAGATCACCAAGTTTTTCCTGAATAACAATTTTTTTAAAAATGTTTACATTTTAAAATTCATATTATATAAGTAAGTCTACTGAATAAATAAAAAACAGGAAAAATGCATTTTATAATTTAAAGTGATCCAAAATTTCAATGTAATACAACTATGATATATTTTGCAATGTGGATAAGATATTTTTACTTTATTTTTCATGTGTTTGTGGCCATCATTTCTCAAACTTTTTACTCCAATATGAAAACAAATTTTACTTTATTTTTTGCTTCTATGTCTGTAAAAATAGATTCCAATTCTTTCTTATAATCTGCATCTAGCTTTTTCTCCAAAGCTTTCAATTCGCTCTGAAAATTAAAATTTAAAAAAAACAACAGATTTGAAACTTGTAGTTAAGTTGTAAAAATTACTCAAAAATTTAAAAACAAAAAAATCAAAATCCTTTACTTCTTCCATAATTTTTTTAAATTTAAATAGAAAAGGCACTGAAATATACTTTTGTAATAAACTAAGCTGTTAATGAATTGATACATTTAGAAATTGAAAAAATGTGTTTTAACCAGCATGTTTTGATAGGCTTTATCCTCTGTTGTTTTACTAATGTCTCCATTGTATCTGAGACCTTGTACTAGAAGAAGACTGGCCTGAATGGCTGTATCACTTTGTTCTGTTTCAAGATCAGTGTCCACATGAATTGTAGACAAAATGTCCAAGCTAAATAAATTTAATAGCAAGCATAAAATCATTGAGAAGACAGAAAGTATATGCTTTGATACTGATAATTATTTTTAAAATATCAGTATTTGATTTGGGAAAGATCCTAAACATTGTTCTCTGACTGAGACAAATCAAATTTAAGGAAATCTATCAAACATATGCATAGATAGTTTGCCTGTGTCTTTAAAATAAGGTAATATATTCACTCAGAAATATTTTTTAAAAACTTAATCACATAGACATAACAATAAGAAAAGATGTTATATTTGATACATACTTGTCAATTTCTCTATACATGTGTAGCTTATCTCTAAGCCCCAAAATAAAGACAAGACTATCATTCCATGCAATTAAACTGAAAACAAGAAAAAAATACTGATAACATTTAAAAATCTATTACAAAGCTAGATGAATTTTAAATAAGTAATATCAAATAATTTTTTTTACTTTTAAAGTTATTAAAGCCTTTTTATTTTAAAATTATTACAGTGGAGACAAGTGTTTAAAAATTAACTATTAGCGTTACTGCAAAACCATTTGATTAATAATACTATTAAACTAGCAGAAAGTTGTACAATATGGATTTGCTATGCTTAATTAGTATAATTTTAAGCTCATGAATTCCATATATGATTTGTGTTCAAATATAGGCATAAATACCTGAAATCTTTTATTGAATTTATACCACTTCTCATAGCAGCTTTGGCATCAACTACAATTTTTTTCCTTTGCCCTTTTATGCCTTTACCCTGTCAATAAATTATTCATTTCATATAATAATATATTTTTGTTAAATTCATGTTATAAGACATGGTTTTATTAAAAGTAATTTATTTTTATTAAAACTATTGTGCTCTATCATTCTCACCACTGTTTTATTTGAAAGACAACTTTCAAGCCTTCTCTTTAAATAAATAAATTTATTACATTTTTAAATAGTCCAATTGCATTTATGTTTCAGTGCTTCATCTCATTTTCAAAATAAATTTGTTGTACATTTGTTTTTTTAATTAAAAGACATCATACAAATTTATATTTAGTGCCCACAGTTGTTTTAGCATGTGTTCCCCAATCCCAACCAGAGCCATGAGCAGCACATCATTTTTGTTTTACTGCAAACTTAAGTTATTAAAGCCTGAAAACTCACATCTGATTTGGTAGGTGTTATGGAGGCATCTCTTCGTCTCCTTCTTATACATATGAACAACCAGACAGCCAGTACAGCCAGTCCAATGCCCACCAACAGCATAATGAAAAAAGTTAAGGCAGTAAAGCCATGCTGGTAAATTATCTGAAATTTAAGTAAATTGAATTAAAAATAAGAAAACGAGCAAAGATATCACTAAAATCTTTTTTTTTGTAATTGAAGTAGAAAATGTAACTAAGTAGTCTCTGAAATATTACATATCTAATTTGAAAATTCATTGTAAAGATTATCTGGCACGCACAATATTTCACTTACATTTTCTATTATTGTAGTCTTTTTTAGTATGCAAATTGAGGGCCAGATTGTACCATATGTTGTGTTGAGCTGTTGAGGATATCATATGAATTTTAAAGATTTCAAAGTGCACTGGCAAAAACAACACAAATATGATATAACAACTTTTAATTCAAATTGTTATATAAAATGAAGCTAATTTTTTTTTAATGAATTTGTTTTTTAAATTCATCTTATCAAATTACACAGTTGGTGTTGATGTTTTTTAAAATTATTTTTAAGTTGTAGAAAAATAACCACACAAAATTAATAAAGAAAAAAAAATCAAAGAGTACATACATAAGTAAAGTAGATGGTGGCAAAGAAATAATTTATTCCCTCTGGTAAATTGATGCCTCCATTACCAGCTGGGACTGCTATGAAATGGATTGTGATTGAACTGTTGCCTGTTGATAATAATATTTTATTTTTTAAATTTGCATTAGAAATATTTTTATTATCATTATTATGCTTTGGTTTTATTTCTATATGAAATATACTGTTTTAATCAACACAGCATTCATGAAACTAGCGATTGTTGACACTTTACCTAAGCTGGAAGTAAGCAATTCATAATTTAAGACAATGTAAATTTACTTATTGGAAACATGATTTAAGCATTTAATACCTATTATTTGATGTTTTTTCCCTCTCGAATAGCCCTTAAATTTTTTTTTTTACTAGTTTTCTTTTTTAAAATGCCAAATATAATCAGGCATTTAACTCTCTATGCTGATCCACATCATCTTCCATACATAATTTTTGTGTCTGATAGTCTTGTAATGCAAAATTAATTTTCACTTATGAACATCATGTTTTGCACATTTTTTATGTCACTTTTTAATCTTGAAAAGGGAGCAAATATTAAATAAAACTAGTATTTTATGCTCTTAAAACGTTTAAATAATAATGGGGACCCTTTAAAAATACAAATTTATGCTCACATAAAAATGTAAGTATGTAGCATGTAAATATATGCTATTTTGGGGTTGTAATTCCTCTTTTGGAAAACTACCAGTGGCTTAAGTATTCATGCACCTATTTCAGGTAAGAACTGATTGCTTAACATGGAAATACAAGTAATAATATTAAATCATACTACTTACAATCTAATGAATTATTGTACTCAACATAAGTCCTGTCTATAAGCACTGAATTTGTTGGTATGCCAGTATCCCAGAAGGCATTCAACTTGCTGTCCAGATCAATTTTCATTGAAATGAAACTTAAAGCTGATGGTTCCAGATTTTTCAAAGTGAGTGAGATGTTGATCTTGTCAGGGTTGGTACAGGTGTCATATTGCTAAATAAGAACACAATATATCTGTTTCATAATTTTATTTTTTAAGTCTTACCATAGAGCAATCAATGAGAGGCCTTCATTAATATTCACTTTCCCTTTTAAACTTTAAATTTAACTGAGTTGAACAATGCATTTTTATATTTTGTCAAAATAACTAATCATTACCTGTACATTATAGTGAATTTCAATATCAGGACCAGCGGCACTTCCATTTTTTAACACTTTCATACCCATGTAAGATATGCTATCAAATTGGACTGAGTAGTTAGGGGCTGTTCCTTTGACTGCATTTGAATTAACTTCAGCATAGCTCTGTTGAAAACAATAATTTTATATAAATGTTAACCATAGTTATAGTATAACATCTTATTTTGTACATTTAATTGAACCCTTGAAAGGAGCATCTTTCATAGAGGTACAGTACTTGATAAAAAAAATAATTTTACACTTAAATTCATAGTATTTAAGGAACTCACCCTGGAATAGTAAATTATTGTCAACAGCTACTATATTGTAAAACAATATCTTAAAATAATTCAACTTACGACGAGGGTCATGTTTGCAAAGACGGGAACAGTTGTAGGATTAAATTCACAAACTGATAATTGAGCATTAACTACTGTAGACATGATTATAATAAATGACCCAACATAAGTCATTAAGTTTGTCATTTCTAAAATCATAGCTGGTTTCAAGCCATTAATGGACTGAGGTATCTGAAAAAAGTATATGATTGACATTATTAACTGTATCAAAATAAAAAAATAACATTATCATTTAGTCTTGTAAGTGCTTTAGCAGATAAAATTACGCACTCTAAAACTATTATATTTTTGTGGCAGTGTAGGCCCCGTTTTCATGAAACAGTGTTTGCGCCCAACACTGTATTGGAATTTGACCTCACCCAACACTGTATTGGAATTTGACCTCACCCAACAATGGATTGGAATTTGACCTCACCCAACAATGGATTGGAATTTGACCTCACCCATAACTGTATTGGAATTTGACCTCACCCAACACTGTATTGGAACTTGACCTCAACCAACAATGGATTGGAATGTTTACCTCGGGGTTAGAGCTTGGGTATGGAATGTTTACCCCGGGGTTAGAGCTTGGGTATCAATTTCACCCCATTCATTATGACTAGCGTCTCCCCATCGCGTAGAATACCTAAATATTGGGAAACACTACGTGCGCTTTAGTCTAGGTTCAATAATTTATTTCTCAGGAACCCTAGTGTATCATGCTATGAATTATATTTAGTTGGAAAGGGGATTTTATTTGCTATACCTTAGTATATTTACAAGTCTCCATCATTATAGGGTATTTTAATGTTAAGTAATTAAGGGAGTTTTTACATTCATCCATGGGGGGTCCCAACCCCTTCTATTTAAAACATCTTTTAAAAAAGTTAATGTAAGATATATAAAAATAAAAGATAATAATAATATCTTAGATAGCCGAGACAAAACGGAAAAGGACACATTTAAATCTTTAGGGATTTGGTCTGGGACTTTTACTCAGGTTGTAGTCGCTGGGGATTGTCATTTTCCTGACCATTTCCTGTGTGACAATTTATCACAAGGAAGGAGAGTTAGCCTACTACACATCTCACACTGATTCTGTGTGAAAGACGGTGTATGTGCTACAAGTTAAACACTACCACATGAGCAAGGTGGTGGCCAAGATAATGGTGACGAGCGATGCTGACAGTTTTATTAATAATAATATACACTAAACAAATTCAGGTCTTGAGGACTACAGCTTGTAATTAAGTAGTTATTTAACATGTTTATTGTTAGCTGTGTAATGCAATGCTAGTCAGGACAATGTTAACCAGTACTATTTATTTCTTTTCAGATATTGCCCTTTTTCTTTAGACTCTTTCTACATATTTAACATATTAGTGAAACTGTCAGCCTTGTACCTTACCACCCACTTTGCTAAATTTTAATTAAAATTAAAACATTACAGCAATAGAACATGCAAAGCAATGTATAAATGAATTGTTCTGAAGGTATCTGCAATACTCTTTCTTACACATGAAAGTTAAAATCAAGCACATTTTTTCAAATTAAATACTTGAGCTCAAACAATTGTTTTTTTTGCCTTCTGCAAGCCTGCCTTTGAACATTCTGTTCATTATAATTTCCATGTTATTATTTATTATCATTCATTCTTTAACTTCAGTAGGCTTATTGCTGAAATAGTATTCAAATATTGATTAACAAAAATATTAATATTCCTGACTGAATGGCTGAAATTTAGGCCTACTGTATTTAAATAATTAATCATTTGGCAAAAATAATATTATTATATAATTATTAGCTGATCATGACTTTTTGTAGCCCCCCCCCCCTCCCCTGCAACTTTTCAGCTTTCTATCCCTGGATTCAAAGTTAATACCGGGGTAGTTGAAAACAAACTTACACATCACAACTTTGGGTCCGTTAAACACCTGAGCCCCCATAAGGCTGCAGAGTTTCTAGGGCCTATGGGACAGCTCTGATTATTAAACTCTACAGTCTAAATCAGTAGTTCCCAACCTTTGCTCTGCATGCACTTCTCAAGAGCTCCGCTGCAACACAAGGAAACTCTTAACACTGTTAACTTGTTAGACGCAGAGTAGGCCTATTATGGTGGTCCCCCATAGAAATTGATTCTAAAAAGGACTCCTCAAGTTTAAAAAGTTGGGAACCACTGGCCTATAGCATACATACGCTAGCAATAGTAGGACATGGATCACTGGAGTATGGAGTCACATAGTTAAGCCTATCATAATCATAGTTATAGTATAGAGAATGGACTAGTATGGCCTGTGACGCAATAAGCCAATAATTATTTGTCATTAAACTTAAACTGTCCCAAAACGTATTATGTCATTAAACTAATAGGACTTTGTATATTTATGTATAATGAATAGCAGTTAGCTTATACCTTATCGTTTATATTTATTATTTATTAAACTAATTATATGAGTACGGGAGTGTCGTGGACAACCAGGACGTGGTGGGAACCTAATAAGGTAATAACAAAATTCAAATAGGTACCGTACATTAAAAATAAATTCTATGATTTACCTTTTAGAAAATAATTAAATGCTACTACATTAATTTACCACCAATTAGTATATGCGACTTTATCGTGCTCATTTTTGTTTTTCTTTTATAAACATTACAGCGTTTTTATTGTAAAAACAGACTTAGCGTCGTTGGCAATGCAACTTTGGCCGACTCTCTTGTAGAAAAGAGCACAAATGAGGATTTAAAGGCATTTGATTGGACAATTTGCATAGTTACGGCCCTCGGCTTGTAAACAATAATTACATTACAGGAAACGCTGCTAATTATGTGTTGAATTGGTGTCATAAATTGTTTAGATTAAGTAACGTTGACAATTGGATATAATTTGTTTTTTAGCTGAAATAAAATGTCCCTAAATACATGTAACTCTTTGGGATACTGTTATGGAAATTCATTTTGTGTTCCTGTTGGTGTTGATAAAGATCAAGATGAATACACCATTCAAGAAGGATGGATTGCGGGCGCTTTTTTTCTTGGTCTATTGATAGGGGCGGGAATCATTTTAATTCTCGCGAAACCCTTTCTCAATGCACTAGAAAAGAAAAAAGTTCGTTGATTTTCTAAACGCTCACTTAGAAATTAATGATGATTCGTATGATTTATGTCATATTTGGGCTAATTTTAAGGACGGCTGCCTCAGCGTCTTTTGGGTGTTTATTATAGTTGCAGTGAATTAGGGTTTAGGGATCGATTTAGGGTTCAGGCTAGGCATGCGGCATAGGGATCGATTTAGGGTTAGGCATAGGGATCGATTTAGGGATAAATTCGTGAAATTCGATAAAATAGTGGCAGTCCTCCTTAACATTTACCCATATTTTTTTAGGCAGTTTAGGCCTATACTTTTATATTAATTATGGCATATCACTATTTATCTTTTCATAAATCTATTTTTATCTAGCAATTTGATAGGCACTACTGATCAAATTATCTTAAGAATACTTAGATAATAAATACAATTTTATATTTAACACAACAGTCAACAGTGTTTATTTTGCATGTGTAGGCACGTAATCTCTATTCTTTGATAATTTTCAAATGCCCTACCTGTGTTACTGGCTATTACTATAATTTTATAATACCGGTAACCATAACTAGGGCCTATAGTCTATATAAAGTTATATATTAATTTGATATAATGGGAGTTTTATTAATGAGCTCAATAACTCAATACATTTTTCTTTTTACCTTTAAAAACCAAGAGCATTATGTTGGCCTAATAATAAATAATGAATTGTTTTCAAAATTACTTTAAATTTTAGCATTATAATAATGCAATTTCTGTTTAGCGCCAAGATGAAGAAAGGCTTCTGGACATGGCTGGAAATTCCAAAATCAAAGAGACAAAATCAGTTCCAGTTCAAGGCTGGGTATAATAAATCTCTTTACTTTATTTATATATTTTAAAACTGTCTTATATTATAAAATAATATATTATTTTAAAATTTTATTTTATTTTTATACTTTACGTTATAAAAATAAAATAAAATTTTAAAATGTGTAAAAATATGAGTCAAAGACTTTCTTTTAAACCGATTTTCCTCCTTGTGTCCCCTTCTCTGAATAATAAGAACTTTAACTTTAATCACACTTAAGTGTGCTAACAGCCGATAATTTCAGAAACACTGGTACAAGATATTTCCCCCTTCATTATTGGTGTCTTAAAATATTACTCAAATTTTTTAGTTTCATTAATTTGAAACCTGTTCATGGAAATAAACCATGTGTGATATTTTTTTCTAAAAATAAAATATGATTTTAGTAACTTCTATTACCTGGTACTGTCACTGTTAACAGATTGATAAAGAAAATGGAAAAGCTCTCAAAGGCAAAAAATCTTTCAAAGTAAGCAGGTTTTGGAGGAAAAAGCATAGTTTATCCAATCTAAATGAAAAAGAAATTGATGAGGCTAAAGAAGGAGATGTGGATCCTGCATGGTCAAGGGGAATGGTTGATGTCATGCAGCAGACAACAAAGTAAGGACAATTCGATGAGTATAATAGCTTCTTTAGATGCCTAATACCACTTTTTATCTTTCAAAACTTTTAAATTTCAATTAATTAACTCTCATTTAAGCAGGGTATTTTTGTATTACGGTACCGGTATGAGCAATTATTGAATAATTTAAAGTGTTTTAACAAAAAAATAGAATAACAGGTTTTACATTGGATTTCCGTCCACTTGATTTCTGTCCTTCTGGTCTTTGCTTGTGTGAGAAACATGTGCCCACCTTTTTTCTTTTCTTTCACTTTCTCAAAAGGAAGGATATTTATATATTATTTACATCAATTTTATTAGTTTTTCTGTTGTACTGATGAAGGCAAAGTTCTTAATTTGGTATTTATCAATTAAGGCTTACCTATACTGTTTTATTTACAAAATTTGTGTGTGTTGTATTAAAAGCATTATCGTGGTACAAACCTTTTTTTTTAAAAATAATAAAGTTCTTCTCCGTGTTCAATTTTTTTATCAATAATGGACATAGGCAAATTTTTTACTATTATTTTAAGATGAACTAGAAACTCACATATATTTTAAAAATAGATTATCTATGAAAATAATTTATAATTATATCCATTGATTTTACAGCAGTAATTCAGAGGTAGAAATGCTTGACCAAGATATGGCAGCAATCATATCTATGGAAAGGTCCTTGGAGGAAGAAAAGGAAACAGTAATAAAACTCAATTCATTACAAATAGATACATTGTAGAAATAATGCATTTTAACAGTATGTTAATCTGTATTTTGAAAAAAAAATTTACTTTGGTAGGAAATGCACTGTTACAATTAACTTTGATCTTGACTAAGCCTTTATTTACTTCTATTTTAGACAAGTATACTTTCAATAGTAATCTAAATAAAAACCATTGCATAAATATTAAATGCAGCCTGAGCCTTCTTAGTGTGTGCGTTCTGCCAGTGGGACATAACCTGCAGATTGCAAACTCAAAATGACCATGATGACTTATTATTATTGTGACACAGTGAAATATTTTACATAGGCGGTGTAAAACTTTGCCACTACATCATTACCAGTATATAATATTTCAACATATTTTCAAATCCTTCATTGTTTACAAATCCAGCCATTTGGAAAGGAAATTAATTTTGTCTAAAGGTTGTGCTATTGATTTCTCCACTATTTAGCTGTTGCTGAAAACTTTGGCAATGATTCTAAAAAAGAAGGCAGAGAGAAGGGGTGTGACACAAAACTTCTGTATTAACTTCATGAAAAAAACAGAAGAAGATATTAAAGATTTGACAAAGATGATAGAAAGGGAGAAGGAAGAAGCTGAGGAGGTAATGTAAGGCTGTGTTAAAAGTGTAGACATTTCTCAGATTAAATAACATACCATTGAGCACTTTCAAAGCATACTCACTAAGAATTCTTTTAAAATGAAATTTTTAGATACTTTTTAAAAAAAAATTTATTACCGTACTTTTAAAAAAAAATTTTATTCAAAATTATTCAATTATATACAGATACAAGTATTTACAGGAAAAATTACCGAAGTGTTAACTAAACAAAGTTTTACATCATGTGCTAAAATAACTTATTGACATAATAGTAATAGTTACTGAAATTCTAATTAAATAGTGTGTACTATATTAAACATTTGTTTCTATTATGAATTATTTAACATGATGTATCAATGAATTGGAATTCTAAACAAATTATTTGAATGTATTATTCTGTCATTATATTTTCTTAAATTATGTTTTGAATTATGTTTTGTATTTTAAATCTAAAAAGTGTTTCTAATGTAATGTTTGTGTAATTATGTTTGTGAAAAAAAGCCCTTAAGTCTGTGGTGCCACACATTTTCTGTATTGTGAAAGTAATATTAGACTTATTGTGTGCTGTGTCTTGTTTTTTTATGCTGGTATTGTGTTTAGTGTTCTAGTTCGGTCTACATCTACTGGGTGAACTGTACCTGCTTGTCATCATCATCATGTCCCTTAGTTCTTGGACCGTTGGGGTGCCACAGATGACATGTGAACTATCCTCCTCCATTCGTCTCTGTCTTCTGTACTATGCATAGCATTGCCCAGTGTTAGTCCTGTCCACTCTTTGATGTTATCCTCCCATCTTTTTCTTTGTCTTCCTCTTCTTCTGCCTCCTCTTGTGGTGCCCTGCAATATTTCTTTGGCAAGCCCTTGTTTCCTTGTTACGTGGCCGTACCATTGTAGTTTGTGTTTTTTCGCAGTCACCAGTAGGTCATCGTACTCCCCATTGCCTGGCAAACCTGCTAGTATGATTTTAAGTGTAGATTTAGTCTGTAATATTGTGTTGCATGTCAAATATAAATGGTGTTCTGTCTCATCAGCCCCTATCCTGCAGAGTGGACATTTTATGTGCCTTATTCTGTCCTTGTATGGTCTTGATGAGACTGGTGTCATGTTGTATAAGAGTCTGTATGTTATTTCCTTGTCTTTATTTTATATTTCTTTAATGTGTATATTTTTAAATGTATTCTTAGTGTTTATTGTTCCATAAACATGTGTCCATTGTATCCTATTGTAGAGTGGTGATGCTTGTCTTATATACTTGTATAGAGAGTTTTTTGTGTGTTTTTTTTAACAATGGATGTGAAACATCCTATCATAAATTTAAAATAAACTTATTCAATATTGTTTCAGAAAATTCGCAATGACACAAAGTTTGTCAAAGATAGTGAGGGACTTGAAACTGAAATGCAGAAAATACACACTCACTTTAACAATAAAAAGGTAAATTGTCAGATGAAACATTTAAATTCTCCTCTTTACTTAGTATTAAACTTAAAAAATTATTGATAGAGTGTAAAATTATGGTTATAATATTGCATAGTCTTATTTCCCTTGTTGATTGTAATTTCCCTTAAAAAATTTCCTTCCTAACATTCCTCTCTGCCAGAGCAAGCTTCAGAGGGATTACAGAGATAAATTAAGGCAAAGCCTTCTTCTATCATCTGGCATGTCAGAATCTGAGATCGATGAGCTTATAGAGAAACTCATGAACAACATGGCAGTCATAGAAGAAAAAATAGGGAATGAGCAGGCTCGTCAGAGAAGAGTAATTATTATGATATTTTAAAAAATGAATCTTAAAATAAGTGATAAAATCTTACATAGTCAATAATTGACTTATTAACTAATAAAGCTATTTTATTAGGCTAACAGCCAAATTTAACAGTTTTAGGTGTTTAGTTACTTTAGAAGATGATGCTCTGAAGTAAATTACCTCCCTATTAACGGTTTAGCAGTATTTCTCAGAATTAAAAAAACATCACTACTTCTACTATTTTCACGAATTAATTATAGACCAATAGGTCTACATATAGAAAAATAATATCATGCTATATTCAGCCAAATAATAGGCCTGATACAATTTTTTTTTAAATGTCTAAAGGCTGTGGAACAAAGACTAGCAAAGAGAAAACGAGACATGCAATATAGAGAGGTTACAGCAAGAGAGGCTGAAACTGATATAGAAGCCAGAGTGGACACTTTGAAAAAATTATTGTCAAAAAAACTCAAAGAAGACTCAAATCAAGGAACTCAGATGGATAGTATTATCTCAGACTACAGTGATGAACTTAACATTATTCATAGATTCCATTCAAAAGGTAATTTTTTAGAATTCTTTAACAAATGAAATTTAGGTTCATCCCTTGCTTTTAGACATTCACTCGTTTGTTTTATAAAATTGCATGACATCTTGATTGCTGTCCTCACTGGGGTTTTCTCAGTCTTTGACTTTCCAAAGGCACATACAAAGCAGAGAGTCTGATTATCTCATTGGTGTGGTCATTTAGGTTTAAGCTGAAACCAGTCCACTGGAATGCTTCATCCATGTCATATAGACACCTGGCTGTCAAAATCATTTTTGCAATGCACATACACACAATTACTGAGGCCTTTTATTGTTGAGGTTAAATGTTTCCTCTTGTGATACTTTCCAGATTTTGATGACAAATGCTCAGAAAAGTATGATCTTTTACAAAACTTTAGACTCAGCAGTTTCTTTAAGTTGATGAAAAAACAAGAGAAAGAGAAGGCAATATTTCTTCAAACTGCAGACAAAACAACAAATACTGTTGAATTTAACAAGGTATAAGTATTAGCTCAATAAACTGAATCTGTTTATGTATAAAATCAGATAACATAAATTTGTAAAAAAAATTCAGTTTTATATTTTTTATGTTTTGAATTATTAAATCGAAGTGGCCATTCGGACCTGGGTCCCAGAAGTAAGAAGTTGGGATTTAAAAAATATTAAAAATATTATTGTAGGGTCCGAATAGCGGCTATGCGTGTCTGGGTCCCTGTAGACTAAATGCTATTTGGATGTCATTTGTGATAGTTTATTTTATTAAACTGAAGAAGTTAACAAAAATATAGTCCATTCAATTATCTTTCATTTGATACCTAATTTTGTCTTACAAACCCTACAATAATATTTTAAATATTTTGTAATAAACCCAACCTCTCGCTTTTGGGACCCGGGTCCCAATAGCCGCAGCCTTATTAAATATTAGTCTTTGTAGAGAAAAAAAAGGTATACCTTTTCAGAAAAAAACATTCCATCTGTGTTTAGTGAACGTTCATGAGTAGTTTTAAATAACAAATATTAAATTTTTATTTATTACTTTAAGGTATTATGAAGAAATATTTGATTATAACTTTTTAAAATGAAGTAATAAAAGTGTTTCTTTAAATTTAATGGTTTAAAACAAATTATGAAGGGTATTGCCAGAGCATTGAATTTTGAACACAGGTCAAACAAATTTCAAACAACTTATTTCCTTTATAACTACCGGTATTTTAAAAAGCACCATTAAAATAAATTTAATATTATAATTATGATTTTAATGATTTTGAATGATGTAATTTCTGATCATACATATGTAAAATATTAGGCTGTAATTTTTTTTAAAGCTTTGAATCTGAAGATCAAAGTAATTTTTTGTGATTTTTTTAAAATGTTTTTTTCCTTTGATATTGCTAAAAATGCTGCTATTGCTATGATGATTCCTCCTAACATTAGCTTTTTTTTTACCCCATGTGGCTTTTTATTGGCATCCGTCGGAGGACGAAATCCACATCGCCTGGGATTATACTTCAAGGATTATAAGCTGGTTCCCAACAGCAAATCGCCTCTCTCCACGCCGCTGAGTAACCCAAGGGAACATCATTGGATGATACAGCTTGGCACCAGTGACGTTGCAGGAGTTGTCGGAATGTTTCATTGTATCAATGTTATCCACCTTTCGGGACTCCATCTCCGGGTTTGATTTCAGAGTTTCTTTCTCTTAGATGAGTTGCCATCCAAGGTTAACGAGTCTCATCTACCCGGATGCTGGTGGTGTTATTGCTTGACTGAGGTCTGGCTGGAATTGAACTCCAGACCACCAACTTGAGATTTGCTCAGTTTAGACCATTCGGCCACCCAGCTATGGGCATGTTTTCTTGATAATCATATTGTAAGGTTTTATGTGATAAGATAAATCACTTTTTATTCTTTTTCTGACTAGCTTTTTCATGACTTGTTTATTAAACATCATATGGAACAAGAAGCCTTGTGTGGGGAACTGGACCAAAAGGAAATCCAAGAGATCTCCAAACTCAGACAGGTATTACGTTAAAATGGTATTATATTTCATACTTGCTATCTGTTGCTGAGGGAATGAAATAAATAACTCCTAATTGTTGAAGTCTTTGGTGGACTCTGGTCACAAGTTTAAAAGATGTATACCGGTATTAAATTAAGTTACAGTCTGAATTTACTTGAAATAATTCTACATAGTGATTTCACAGGTGAGTCACTTACATTTGATATAAAGCAATAAATATCATTGTAAAAAAAGAATACTCAAAGTAAGATAAAATCAACATAATTTAATACTAATTATTTTTTTGCTTGGACTTAGCTACTCACTTAAAAAAAGAATTTGAGTACTTGTAATTAATTATATTGTTGTGAGACAAAGAAGGTTAAAACCTGCTGGGTTTAGATAATATTAAAAATCATGAGTGTTCATATTATAATTATGTTGCTTCCTTAGAATATTTTAAAACTTTTAATCTTACCAGACCATAAACAACAATGAAAACACAGCACTGGATAAAGAGACAGAAAAGCTTGTGGAGAAATTGGAAAGCCTAACTAATCTAAAATTTTCAGAGTCTGAAAAAATTATAAAATCACACAAAGCACAAATGTTAGATTATAATGGTATGATATTTGAATATATTAATTATAGAAGTATTAGAAGATTTAAAAATTAAGTTAATTGTAAGCAATAAAGTCATCCATGATATAATTTAATTTCCTAATTATTTTAATTCTGGTAGGTATATTAACAATAAATGACTAGTTTAAAAATAATTTTCAGATTTTAATTAGTTGATTTTTAATTATATAGTCAATATCATAGCTAGGAGTTGATCAGGATTTTCGTTTCCCCACTTCAGATAATTAAATTGAAAACATTATTTAAGAAAAAGCAAATTAAATTTAATAAATACCAGAACATTGTTTAATTAATAACATAATTCATTTGATGAAACAAAATAAAAAAGACATTGATCTTTAAAATTAAAAAAATAATTACATCATTGTAGTAATTATATTGTTTTAAACCCTCGAAGAAACAGACTATTAAAATGGTGTGCAGCAGTGCAACTCTAATATTTAGAAACATATTTAATTTCTACACAATTTTACCTCAAATTTGACCTTTTTTAATTTTGTATGGCATTTTTTACTTAGGGGCGGGGCCATCCTTAACTGACATTTTTACACCTCTTATCAACAATTTTAAAAAATTTATCACAAAATTTAGACCCCTCATGTTATATGATATCAGAAATTTGTGACCCCAGCATCCTCCTCTAGCTGTGTGATGTCTTTTGCTAATTGCCCCTTATTTCAACATACAAACTATGCAAATTATAGATTGGCTTTATTGTAACTTTGGATGTGCCCTGCTCACAACATCTCTATTCCACTGTTTATAAAGTCAAGAAGCTTATTATATTTTACTTTTTGTTAACACAGAATCTTAATATTATCAAGGAAAATTTTCAATTAAATTTAATAGCAAAAAAGCAGAGAGAGAAACAAGCAGTAATGGCAAGACTACAAGAGCAACTTCTTCAACGATTGGCAAATGCTGATGAAGCTGAAGCTCGGGACCAAAAAGAGCAAGATCTGCTAAAAGAAGAACAGAAAACCACCATATCTAGAGTGCTGAGCACTAACATGGATCTAAATGAAGAGTAAGATGATTTAGGAAATAATGTACAAACTAGATCTATGGAATTTTCTTGAGTTTTTCCAATGGCCATGTCATGGGGGAGGACAGCATTTAGGTAACATGGTATGGTCTGCTAAGAGGGGGACAGATGTAGCTACAGGTAGTCCTCCATAACTATTATTATTATTGGTTAAAATTTGCTCCAGTTGGAAGTTTGCTTTTGTTGCCCCCCATCCCCTTAACCCAACCCACCCACACACACACCCCCCACCCAAAAAAAACAAATGGTTCCATTGCATTCTTTGGATTTACATAAATAACTGAAAATAGGTGACCTAAAATCTCATCACAATAATTTACTAATACTGTTTAAATTAAAAAATTAATGTAATAAAAAAGGAAAAATGTGATGTATGACTATTATTATATTATATCCTCAGAGCTAAAAATAGAATTTTAAGAGAGCATGAACGGAACATGCAAGTCTTGTCAAACCAATTGCTTGCAAGTAAAATTAGACAACAGAAAAGGTTAGTATGTTATTCAAACAATTTAATGATTTTCTAAAACCCAAGAGTAAATAAGCAAAAATCAAATGATCCTATTTCATTATAATTTTTACTAAGACTAAGGTATCAAAATTCCTGATACCGTATCTGTTCATTTTTGTTTTACAAATACGGTAGGCTAATCAATTTTTTTTTACAACCAAATTTCTTTATGACTTTACGGTCTGTTTTTGTCAATAACATCTAAAAAGTTATTTAAAATTGAGTCTTATTGTAGATCATCTAACAAATAAAATGGAAATGTGGTGTTCGTTAATTAAAAATACACATCTTGTTTGAACACTCACAGTCAAAGTTCTAAAGTTAAAGTAAATATGCTTTGGTGGAGGAAAAATTTTTGCCATTGCCATACAGGTGCATAAAACTATTTTATTTTCTCAGTTTAGAAATTAAACTTAATCAAAGAAAAGGTCGTATAGGAGAGCTTGAAAGACAGAAGCAAGAGTTGCATAGGACAAAAAAATCAATGAAAGAGAAAGAAATTGCAGACCTTGAAGCAGATCTGGTAAATTAAAAAGATACAATTTTATTCAAACATTAACAAAATTCTTTCATTTATCTCAATTATTTTTTATAATATCAAAATCAAATGATTTCTTAAAATAAATTTTGATGTCATTTAATTAAATGATTTTGATCTAGGCCAGCAAAATAGAGAAGGAAGAGTTGACACTTGAAGAGGCTAGGAAATCAGCTGTAATGGAGCTAAGACAACAACTTGCCCAGGAAACTGAGGAAGCACTAAAACTACATGATGAAGAAATAAGTCTGCTAATTGGGAGACTTCAGGTAAAAAAAATAGTAACTTTATATAAATGTTTTTTTTAAAACTTTAAAATAATCTATTTTGATCACAAACTCTAATATTAATATCAGAACCTTGGTACCGATCCCTGGTACTTGTTGTGCAAAGGAAAAATAAAAACCAATGATTTGCAGGCCTATTGCCAGGTTCAGCATGTAAATTGTAATTTATGATTATGTACCGGGTATTAAAAAATGAATAACATTACCAAGTACTGTATGGGGGCGTCCATTAATTACGTCAACAATTTTAAAGCAAATTTTTACACCCCCCCCCTCCCCAACTGTCATACTTTCAATGACCCCCCTCCCCCAAGTAATTATGTCAACATTTCTGACCCCCGCCCCCAAAAAAATGAATTAAATTAAAAATAAATACATTTTACTTTGTGCTGATCTATTTTAATGACACAAAAATTGTACTACAATTTGTAGGGAAATTTTTTTATTTTTATGGCATCTTTAGCTTATAATCAACAAGTTAAAATTTTATCTAACTAAAATGATAACTATTTTAATTTACATTCATTAAATTTGTAAAATAATGTAATAACAAGTCAATTTTTAGGATACATGATTGTTGGCGTCAACTAATCTAACCCCCAACCCAGCCCCCTTTGTCAACAATAGTCAACGTTTCCACCCCACCCTCACCTTTTTTGTTGACAATTAAAGGACCACCCTTATTGAATATACAGTCAGGATATACAGATAAAAATTAAGAGAGAATTATTTCTTTCTTTTTTTTTGTTTTGTTTTTGTGTACCCGTAACAGCATCACTGCTTTTTTAACTTTAGATTACATTTTTAATCCAAATTACTGTATCTAAATGAAAAGCCTGTGTTATATTTTAATAGATCGGTCAGGCTAGAAGGAAAGCCATTTTAGAGAAACAGGACCAGACTCTTAAACAGCTTCAGGTATATTAACTTTATGTTAATAATTTTGAAAATTACATGGAACCTTCTTAAAAGAATACCTTAACCATTAATATGTTAAAGAATATAAATAAAGCCTCATAATTTCTTTCAATGGGGATTAATACATATTTTGGCTGATGTAAGGATTATATGCAGTAATATAAAAGCCATTTCCTTTTATATAAAAAATGTGTACCAGTACTTTCTAAAGTTTTTTCTTTTTTAATTCAAAAATCCATTTGATAATTTTGTACAGTACCGCAGTTAAATTTCGGTCAGTTACTATTTATCTGAATTACTGGTTAATCCACAATAAACTTTAAAAGATATGATTTTTAGTATGCACTGGATCTTTTACTTTTCAGGATGAATTGGAGAGAAGGGTTGCAGGCGGCTCCTCCTTACCTGCCTTAGTGACAGATCAGATAATTAAGCAATATCACAACCAAGTGTCTCACTTAAATGAACAGCTTCAGCAACGAAAGAAAAGACAGGAAACACTAATACAGGAAAAGCTCAGTGCTAAGAAACAAAGAATGGAGGAGTAAGCAGAACTCAGATAATTCTGTTATGAATAATAATATAGTACCAGTACCAGAAGTAAGATATGTTAATATATATATTGAGCATCATAATCTATAATTCTTCATTAGTATTTTCATGCAAACTTTGTGCATATTTCCTTCACTCAGGTATATAGAAACTCAACTTGAGGAAGAGGCACAAACAGAGTACACTTCAAGACAAAAGAGAGGGGCTGGGTAAGAACGTACCAGCACTTAAACTTAATGGATCTATTGATAAATGAAAGATTTTGAAGAAGACTAAAAATCTTCAATATTATTATTAGATTATATACCGGTAACATATTCTCAAAAATGTCATAATGAAAATAATGAAAACTCATCTAAAATATGGTACTTGTAATTGTAACGTTTTTAAGAATATCATCCTCTAAAATAGTCCCTTGCTTTGAAACATTTCATACCTCATTAATTATACAAGTTCACAACTACAAAAAACTAAAAGATTGACAGTTAATAAGTTATTATTATTATAGTATAGCCTGTTCAAAACTCCTTGTTTTGTGATCAGATATGCAAGTCTTGCTTTGATGCAAACTTTTCTGGAGCAAAGGCATGCAAAGGCCATGCAGGAACTAGATATTGAAATGCAAGCAGAGTTGGAGAAAGCCAAACGTGATCTTAACTCAGAGCTGGAGTTAGAATTAAAAAAGGACTTGGAGGTCAGTAGAAAGACTTGCACTTGCAGTCAAAACAAATCAAAATCTTAATACCGGTATTCTTTCTTTACCATACCTTTTTCATCATTATGATTACTTTTTTAAATTTGACTTTTTTTGCATACGGTACCATACCAGTATGTAAATGTAATACCAGTATATGGATGGCCCCTTAGACTTTGTACCGGTATATAATTGTTTTAATATGTATGAGTACATTAGGTCAACCAGTCACATTTTCTTATAAAAGAATCATTTCATTACTTATTTTTGTAATAGTTATAATGGGTTGTGGCATATAATTTGATTTAATGCTATATTATAATATATACCAGTACCTGTAGGAGGTATTGAGGAAAGTGCCACAAGGATGGATGATTGAGAAATGTTGAAGTTTTAAGAAGCTGTAATTTCAGATTGCCATGTTCATTTTTGTAATGTACGGGTACCAGTAACTAATGATTTTTTGTACAGATTTTGGTTCTGGGGCATCATCATATCAACCCTTTACCGGACCAATACTTTTTTTAGGCACCCCTATGGGTATATACCAGGTTACTATACCGTACTATGATCTCAAACCACCCCCCCTCCTCCCAAAATGTTTCCAGTACTGTACAAGCAATTAAGACTACAAAACATATTAAGTTAAGTAACTGTACATCCCACCATTTGAAGACAACAGAACATAATCATATAGTCTCTAGGACTAGGACAGTGGCCTTAAGTTAGAGTACGGTAACTAAGACTAGGAATGAAGGGGGCATTCCCCTTCAAATGGAGGTGCAACATTTTTCTTCCAACTGCGTTTTTTTTTAGGCAGGGAGATGGCAAAAATTTTGTCATGCATGGGGCGTCACTAACCCTAGTTACGCAACTGCTCTGGGATATAGGAAAACTAGAAAAAGTTAGTAGTTAGTACTATAACTATTAAACTAGGGCCTCAAAACACCTGGTACTGCTTTTTTAAATAGATTTTTTGGTCCGGTTTTGACAGCATATGTTGCTGTGCTTAGTACTTTGAGCTTATATACTTATATTTTATTAACCATTTATTTCAAAGTCTTATTTGAAAATTAATTTTCTTTTCAGATGGAACATAAAGACTTTCTCTCTCAACTTGCTGGTATAAGTAAAATGCCTCAGAGTGATCTGCATAATGCAGTTTCTGCAACTACAGCAGGTACCGGTATAGGTTTTTTAAACTTGGAAAAAGAGTTTTATCATTACCCCAGTATCTTAAAATTATAGCATTAGAAGTAGAACTCCCGACTAGAAGCATGTACCTGCAGATTATTGAAAAGGCTTAAAACTTAAAATGCTGCAGTTTCTATGTTATGTGGCTAATCTCATCACAAATACCATATAAATTTAACACAACAGTAAATTTGATAAGTACCTAAATTGATGATTTTATTAACGGCCTAATGGGGCTATGCAAATGAATAGGTTTTCAGCTTTTTTTCCCCCTATGAAATAAGTTATCATACCAGAGATGGGTTAGCTTTACTTTATGCCGCTAGGAATTTTAAGTTCTAGTTAATAAATTGAACTAATTGTAAACAAATTAAAAATAGATTTAGTTAGATAAATAATTTGAACAAATTTTCATATAAATTATAGAAGGTATTATCATTACAGTTACACTGTAAATAAGGTTTCTCTAAGAAAACCATTTGAAAATTTGTAAAGTTATGAAAACAATATACCCAGTAGAAGAATGTCTTGCAGTAACATATGTTGAGTCTCAGAAGTGTACCAAAATTATTATTTTGCCATGTCATTTGTATAGGTAAAAGTGACAACCCAGCTGCCAAGCACTTAGCTAAAGAAGTAAGAGAAAGTATGAGCAGATCCAAAACATTTGCAATCTCTGACTCTTCTTATAGAAGTAAAGGTGATGAGTTAGGTAAGGCTTCTTGATAAAATTTCTTAATGTAATTACCATGTTGAGCTTAAACAAATGAAGTAAAATCATATTTATTCTATATTTCAGCCTACAAACGAGCAAACACAGACCTGAATCAACCTTTTCCATTGCAATATGACAAAATTAGGACAAGTTCTATCTCCACAGCTAATAAAGCAAGTATAAGGCCTGCAATCGACAGTGACAATGAAGATGAAAGTGAAGACAGTAATGGCTTCTAGAAAAATCTTTTTCAAGTATTTTAACTAGATGTTTAGGCTGTATTATGAATGATAAATTACATATATAAAGGTTTTGTAAATCGGTGTATGTCAAATCCTTTTACTTGTACAGTCGTGTAGTACAGTACAAAAAATTCACAAAAACTTGTAAAAAAAGAAAAAAGCAACACAAAATAATTTGGCATAATTTATTTTTAATAACCTTTTAAAATCGCAACTTTTGGAAAAACCACTTGTTTTTGCCAGTTTTGTATCTGTTGAGAAAAATAAATATGTTTTGAATTAGGAAATGTCTTTATTATTTAAAGTTCTTGTTCTTTTTCATCTATATCTGGTACTAGTATGACTATGGTGTGAGTTCAGCTACAAAAACTTTTTGAGCAAACTCCAATCTTGTTTGAACACTATTTTATTATGTGAGCTGCAATGAATACAATTTTTATTATCAAAGTAATTTAAAACTGGCAGATTTTTTTTTGTAAAGATAATGAGTTCATCTGGCCTTACAATTAAAATATTTTTTTTTAAAAACTCTGCATGTAAGGAATGGCAGAATGTTAGAAATTAGTAATTTTATATTACTGTAAATCCCTACCTCTCTTCAAATTTTGCCTTCACTTCCCTCCTGGCTTTCCTCTTAAGAGCAGGGTCACGGAAGATATCTTTGTTGACAACATTTTTCTCAAAGTTGATATCAACAGAATACCTGAGATAAAAAAGCATAACTATATTAACTCTCTGCAGTCTGACGTTTTTTTCACATTTCTTAATCTTAAGGTGATTTTTTAAAATAATTAACTGATCTGAAATAGCTCTGATCTGATCAGTTAAATATATTAACTTGTTCATCTTTGACTTAGCTATCATTAGATATTTTGTGTATATTTTATTTTCTTAGTTATAAAAATAATTGAAACATTGGAGAATTTTTTTTTTTTCATTTTACCGGTATGCAAAGTTTTGACAAAATTTTCACACAGTATGAAGGGAAAAAAACAACCACATCCTTGTTATAAAAGATTTAATATTTATTTAAATAAAATACTTCATCAACTTATACAATTCAAAGTCAAACATGACAAAAATTTAATGAACAATCAAAAAGTTGTCAACATTTTAGCAAAACCTATATTTTGTATTTTTTCCCTAAAAAATGCACTATAATTTTTCTTTTAATTAAAATTATGTTTTGTATGTAATATATCACATTCGCTAATAACCACAAACACCAAAACACCCCTTGAAATACTAAGCAAAGGGAAATCACTCTAAAATACATTCCCCCCCCCCCCTCCCCAATGCTATATTTTTTTTATTTTTAACAACTAAATATAAACCTATATTAACAAAACATGCATTAAAAAATAGAAAATTGAATAACCTTTTCAAAAATGTATGGTTTAATATAGTTTGATTTCCAAATATATTTGCAATAAATCATGAAAGTCAAATTTTAAAAAAAATTCGGTGAATGTTGGCAGCGTTGACCCCCATAGTTTGTGTATCACTTTGATTTTAGAGTCTCATGGAATTTTGAAAAACAGTAGCCTTGTGCAGATGCACCTGGCACAAATGACAACCAGTTTTTGTTTCCCTAGTTCTGCCACTGTCCATCTTGTTGCCCTCAATCGAGCAGTGGTAACATCGTCCTTTTCTACCAGACATTGGACTCAGCATGTGTTGGCTGTTGTATGGGCTAGCTCTGCCTGAGATACTGGGTGTGTCTGGCTGCCTGCATTTGGTAGCAGCAGTCAAAAGTTGTTCCAGCACAGCCTTTCGAAACATCAGGTGGTTTTGGGCTGGAGAGTCTGAGGCATCAGCAGGCTTCGCACTTTTCATAATCAGCAAGCTATTGATCATTGACAGATCTAGGAGGCACCAGAACTCTTACCTCCACCACTTGGTGCTTGCTCGACCCACAGGATAATAGGCACGGTGTTAGTCAGATAGACTTTGGTAGAGGCCAGCCTTTTCTGTTGGGCCTAATGGTTGCACAGCTATATGTTTTTCGCAATAAGAGTAGAGGTCCTCTGCAAGTTTTGGAGATGAAAAGAAATTGTCGAAAAACACTACATGGTACTTGTCCAAGTACGGTTCCATCATGGACATAACATTATATCCAAGTCCATGTTCTGATGGATTGTTATTTTTGCCGGTATAGACTTGGAAGTTAAGAATGTAACCGGTTTTGGCTTCTGCGCAGCACCAAATTTTGATGCCCCATGGAGTTGGCTTGTTGCTCAAGTATTGTTGAAGGATAATCAGCCACGAAATCCAACCATTGCTTCATCCTCGGACAGCTGTCCTTGCGGTTTATACGCTGTTTGGCAGACACTCCAAATATGGTCCAGTAGTGGTCTCACTTTGAAAAGGGGATCATGGTTGACACTATTTTTGGCTGGCATGTGTTCACTGTTAGTGATATGAAAATATTGACATATTTTTTCTTATCGGGTGCGCCCCATAACATCTGCAACTGCAGGGACCCTCCAAAGTTTGTCACTGGACCAGTACAATTTAGTAGTGGGCAATTTATGGAGCCCAAACAATATTTATGTATGTAAATTTATAAATGTCATTAGTGACGCCTTCCACTGGGTGTCTTTTCGGCCCTTAGCAGTCTGCTGTTGCTCAGCATTTGTTGGTTTCCACTACAATAAGTTCCACCATGGCATGGGTCAAAAACAGTTTGAAATAGTCAATTGGACCTCTTTCAATAGGAAGGTTATGGATGCCACCTTCTATCTCACGAAATAATTCTATCTTAGTTACACTGGTCAAATCGCCTGACCAAGACTCAGTGACAGTGTCTGGGTCGCTATCATCAACGTCACTTTCATCGGTATTATTTTCCGATTCTGAGTCTAAATTCAATGCATTTGGATCAATATCAATGTCTGATTCATCCTCATTGTCAGAATTATTACTTGATAATTAGAAGTGGATGCAGCAATCAAAGAGTCAAGAAATTGAAAAGCCATAGCAAAATAATTCACGTAAAAAACGAGTCACAAATTCACTAAGCTTAGACTGACCTTAACACCACGCAGCTTTCAAACCGTAAATGATAGAAACATCCGTTTTTTTTAACGGAAGCACCTCTATTCTCACTTCCTTAAAATCCCAAAGCTATTCGCAAGGCAACAATGCTTCTCGCGATAACGTGTGTTATATGTACGTTGCTAGGCGTGATAGCGCATTCAGTCGCATTAGTAGTGAGGCGGGTATGTCACATTTGGTTGCAATAGTAGCGAATGGGATATTTTAAAAATGGGCCTCATAGCTTATAGATTTGTATATTTAATATATTTCTTAATAATTCTTGAGTAAAAGATAACTAAGTAAAATTTGATGATTATATAAATAACTCAAAACAAGAGTCATGTTGGTTTTTTTAAATTTTAAAACAGCGGTATTCGCTGATGTTTAAGTTAAAAAAAATTAAAATGTTTCAGTACAATAATGCTAATTTTGATATTAATGTCAAATACGATCCATTCCTCACTAATGTAATCTATTTTTTACCATGTACCGGCATTTTTATACGGTCTATCTTTGTTATAATCACCACATAACACAGGCTGATAAACTGCAGTATTCCTTAATTATATTTATCTGAACAAATATTTCTTCATATAATAATTATATTTGATAAATAAGAGCTTGTCCTGGACTTGATTTCTACATAAGATTAGGTAAGATTTTTCACCACATAATATTCACTCAATAAAGAACCTGTGAAAAAAAATTGATTGATTCATAAATAAATTAACACTAATGGTATCAGTAATGGTGTGCTATCAGTAAGGGAAAATACCATAAATCCTAGTCCAAATGCCTAAATTAGTATAAAAGTAAACCATTGTACATAGAAAATACATTATAACATATGTTATAACAATATTGTGAGTTTATTCTTTATGCATTTTGCTACCAAGTGATTAGATTAAAACTTACCACCACTTGTTTTTAGGGTAAAATCTTCAAAGATATTCATCCAGTAACTCTGTAACTCAGTAAAAGGGTGGAGTCCAGGCTTAATATTTAGGATCAATAAGGAATAAGGGCTTCTTGATCCAATATCTGCATTTTTGTCTCTCTCTCCTCCTTCCCATTAGAGTTAGAGAGCTTTTAATAAAAACGTAATTTTTTTTTTTTTATTCTGCCCAGTAGTCACTACTAATACTAGTGACTAGCGATAATGATAATTAAATTTAAACACATTTCTACTATGCAATATTAGAAAATTTTGAAGATTATTCTTGGCTGTAACATATTTTAAATAAATATATTTAGTTAATAACTCAGAAGTCATTAACTTTAAATTTATTTAATTACGCAAGTTCCAGTTGGCCCAAATTTGCGGCTATTTTTTTAAAATATTTATTTCGCACAGCGACACTATTTATTTATTATGTAATTATTGAAACTCAATAAAATTCAAATAGAATATATCAATATAAGTATAAATGGATAATATATACTTCAGCCAATTAAAATTATAAAAATATCACTTTATTGTTTTATTATTAATTTTAAAGTCGGGAAATAATTAAAATTAAGCTTACTTGTTTACGATAGCATTAGTCGGTACTTTAATATGCAAATCGTGATAAATTTCATGATTAGAGTCTCCATTTGGATACATTACTTTAGACAAACAAATAACTCCTTGATAAATCGGGAAATTAAAATCATTTGACAATATTCATACTACTATTTAATTTTCTTTGTGAGACATATTAATTTATTTTTGTATTTAAATATGCGAAGTTTTCAAGGATACCCCGCGCTGAATGTTTCCAAAAATATTTTTTAAATAGTAATTTCAAATTTGTAATAATTTTAATTTTTTTTACTAATACTTAAATCAATGAAACAAATTATTAAAATATAATAATTTTTTTCAATTAAAAAAAAAAAGTTAAAAAATAAATAACCCACCCACAAAATCTATGGTACTTATAAGTACCATTTCTCTATAGTCGGACTGCAGAGAGTTAATACAGTGAAAAAGCAATTTAGTTTTACATTAACAAGTGTCAAATGTAGATAAATGAAATTTTGATCCCTAAAAGTTTCACCACACGCTCTTGGATAATGTACAGTTTAAAAAACCTCTTCTAAGAAATTTGTATGTACCCTTTTTATATAAAAATCATCCAGAAAAGTACAATGCATACTGATGACTCTGTCATCTAAGTGTCATACAATGCACTTGAGAAAAATGTTTTGTAATGGCAGAGCTTTTGGAATTGAAAAAAAAAAAAATGTGCATGTGTCCTTTTCAGGTTCAGAGATATGAAACAAAAGCACTGGTTGATTTAGATTTTAAATTATACAAGTACCCCACAATAGGCTTAATTATTTTACTTTGCAAATGCAGTTCATTTGGTGACAATTTGCAGTGCCATTAATAAATTATAACTAGCTAAAGACCAGAGCAACCTGAAATAAATTAATTTTAGCATAATATAACAATTGCAATGATATATGAACATAACAAAGACCAATAGCTAATCTCACAGGATGAAATCAATTTTTAAATGAAATCATGCACACCACTAGGTTCTAAGTCAAGCTGAAATAATTTAAATAATGTAAAATGCATTTCGATCCTTTCAGCTGTAAAAAAGGACTTGATAAAATGATTAATTTTTTAAAGATAAATATCAAATTTATTCTCACCTAGTTGGCATCAAATGATTGAAGTTATAGACTTTCACAAAAGACTTTACTTTGGATCGTTGCTTCAATTTCTTTTTGCCCATGCTTCTTGTTACTTTACGAGGATATCTGTCAATGCCAGCTACTAGAGCATGACCAAAAGGCTTGTCAGGTGTTCCTTCATCGTAATTCTTAAAAAATTAAGGAAAAGTGATATAAAGCGCTTAGTTATTTCACTGAATAGTGTTCTATTAATCTGGTGTTCTGGTAATCTCGTTTTCTTGGATTATAAAACTAAAAGCCCTGCTGAACATCTGCCTGCATAACGATTGCTATTTAAACAATTCTCTTAATTTAACTTTTAGCGACAGAGTGGAGAGTTAAGCTCTAGGGATAATTGGGGTTTCTGGGGACACAATTTATTGTAAAACACAATAAATCCAACACTGCCCTTTTCAACCATTTTGACAATATCCAAGTATTAGATTACAAAATCTATAAAATATTGAAATAACTATTAACTTATATATCTTATTGGGGATGGGCAGTATGTAAAACTGTGACTCAATACGGGGGCAACCTCAAGTCATTATTGAGTCGTGTCTATGGGGATACCCCGGTACATAAAATTGCTACTCAAATTTTGCGCTCAGTCTCAAGTTGTTTTATCTGCAGAAAATAAGGTCATATTTGCATGTTATGTACGTTAACCGGTAACTTCCTGTATCCCCTGCCATCGCCCGCTAGCATTTTATACCACATCGCCCGCCATCGACGTCTATATACACATACCAAATAAATGATATATTGCACCAGAAAACGGTATAAAATAATAAACTATGAAAGTAGAAAAGTTCTACTTCCTTTTCCTTTTCACGGAAACGAATTACATTGAGAGAGACGCGAGCCACAGTAGGTACTTGGGTAAACCAGTTTTCTGCAAGTGTCAAATAATTGCAGAGTTACGTGCCCCTTGTTCAACTTTTTGTCCACTTCAAAATGTATACTTTGCATATGCATTGGGAAAAAATGTGTTTTGTGGTTGTTTCTTTATTAAATAGGTAGTGTGATATATCATTTTAAAGAGAATTGGAAGCTGAATAATACAGTGTCTTCAGATTTTCAATCACGTTTGAAAAACAAAAATATATATCAAGTTAAATTAAGCTAAGTGTACTATTTAATATCTCGCATAGACTCACCAGACTCGATTTTCATGATAACCACTGTTTAGAGCATCCAATTATCTTCAAGAATAAACAAATTAATAGTCCCCCCAACCTACCCCAACGATTTTATTAAATTTTCAAAACAGCCACCACATGGTTGTTTCCTCCCTGGATACCATTTTCAAGATGGCCGAATCCACCTCAGCAAATCATTTTTAAATCTTAAGTAATCTGATTAATAAACAATTTATTTGAGGATAATATTATTAACAAAGAAGACACATGAATAGATATTTAATTGTATTTCTTTATTTAAATAGTGAAACTTCCACTCCCATATAATAGTAATAGGCCTATTAGGGAGTTTGGTCTAAGCTACCTGACACATTTGTAGCGTGGAAATATGAAGAAAAGTTTATTTTATCTTCATAATAGATTTAAAATTAAGATTTGTTTATTATTTAGATGAATTGATACTTTGAAATGATTCACACACACAAAAATACTTTATTTTTTTAAAGGCCTATCCAACGACATTGACATCATAATGTTAATCATATTAGCAATTTGTAGGCAATAGTTGAAGCAGCACAATTCTTTTTTAATTGTAGGGATTCTATGAAAAGCTAATGCTACACTTAGCAAACAGAATATAGAATTGAAAGATACCCCCTATGCAAGAAAAACTCCTACTTTAAAATACATATTTTACATTTAATATCAGATATTGATTTGCTATCGGAGATATAAAATAAATTAAATTTCTTAATGGACACATTGGTTCACTCATCCATGTGCTACTTATTATTTTTCCCCTTTTTAATACGAACAATTTGATATACATGACCCTATATTTTGAAGAATATTGTTCATGTTATGTTCATATTCAAATATGACATATGGAAATTTTACGGCCATTTTGAGTATTAATGAGCTCATCTTGCGTACCATAGAATTTATGATATGACGTCTGTTTGGAATGGTTTGTTATGGTTAAATAACTTCAATTTACTGCTCTTTTTTAACATCTCTCCCAAATCTCTGCCCTATTTTTATTTCATTTTATATTTTTCTATATGTCTCAATTAACAGAGTTATCCCAAAATAATTCACGAAAAAAATCATAACTTTCTTTAGAATTGACCTACAAACATAAATTTGTTATCAATGAATTGCATTTTTCAGGCCCTATCTAACCAACTAGCTCTTAAAGCTATAAATTCATTATGAAAATTTTACCCAAGTACCTAGCCACAGATTTTTGAAAATCATTTTATTTAAAGCTTGGCTTTCCGATTTTTAGAAAGTTTGGTTTCCAATAATTGTAATGAAAGTGATAGCGATAGTGATTCCAATGAAAGTGACATTGAAAATGGATTTGTCGAAACGCCTGATGAAAATGTTTTTGGTAGTGGTAGCAATATTGAAAGTGAGAGTTCTGACGACGATACTGAAGATTGTGAAGTTACTACTACTACTCAGTCTTTGCCTTAGAATGCTACGCTCAATCCAGTGAAAATTGAGATGTTTACATCAGGTGTTGGGCCTAATATTGTTAATATAAATATTGATCATCAGTCTCAGCCAGTGGAATTTTTAAAATTATTTTTCCTGATGAAATTATACAAAAGATTTCTGACCAGACCAATTTGTATGCTGCCTACAGGAATGCTCACAATTTCACTCCAGGTCACTGTCAACCATTTATATACATATGTTTGGTGGGCACAAACTACCAGCATACACTATGTACTGGTCAACAGATCCTCTGTTAAAAGTATCCAGTGTGTACGTTGGGTTTTCATTATTTGAAAACTAGTTTGTATTGTTTGTCTTCATTTATAATTTTTTTTTACCACTTTGTATTCCGTGTCTACAAGTACTGACCTTTCATGAGTCATGGCAAACAATATGATGGCAGTGTGAAACATGGCGCATTTAGTCCATGTTTACCAAGCATTAACAACTAATAAAAATGAATTTTAATGTAACATTGCTGTTGATCTCTACCACTCTCAAAACTAAAAAACCCTACATTATACAACAAATCATTGAAAATGATACACAAACCCTTTGCGTTGTACAATATGTGCACTGTCCTTACTATGTCTATCCCTATCTGGTTAAATATTAATAGGTTCATAAGGCATACACAGTTATTGTTTTGAAAATGGTCACGTCCAAATCCAAAATGATATACCTACTTTCACAATGACAGCTTTGCGTCCGGCAAATCGTCCTCCAAGGACCAAAACAACCTTCCCCGATTTCATAAATTTACCCATGTCTGAAAATGAATAAAACAAAATAGTTATACACAATAATATAGGCCATGATTTTAATTTCAGTTAGCTTCAAGTGGTTGGTGAAGAAAATTATGACCATATAAATAATATAAATATATAAATTATAAGTGAAATAAGTGCCTTTTCTCAGTCTCATATTTCATTAATTCTGAATGATCAGATCTGAGTTAAATTGAACTGAGAAATTAACCAGTCTAACACAGGATCAAAAGGTATATTGATTCATTCCAAAGTGAAATTGTAAGCATAAACGGAGGTAATCGAAAGAAGAATAATTCTTTAAGTTTAAGACTTTAGGCATAAAGCATATAAAATAATGCTTTCCTCTTAGTCTTTGGACTATTTTTATATCCTTTACGTAAGCTTTGCTTTCTTCATAAAACGATTTGAAAAAATACAAACCATATGATATAACCGATTAATTTTCCTATATGATTAAATATAATATATCTTGCAATAATTCTAAATATTTAAGTGGATGGATGGTGATTTTAATTGAAAAATAGTAAGGTTTAACACATAAACATTACCGAGGTTTTTCGACCGGAAACAGAAAAGACCGACAGGATGAAAAAAAAGCCAGATTTCAGAAACTCTAAAACAAAAGTCTAATTCACTATAAGTAATGCTTACCATGTTTAAAACGCACAAAAATCCTATATTTAATTAAATTAAATAAAAATAAAAACAGCTTAAAATAAAAATAATAACAAATCCATGCATATCGTTTGGAATTTCAAGTACATATTCAATAGGCCGAAATACTTAAAAGGCATGTGAATAAGTGACTGAATAAAACTTTCAATTTCAAGCCCTCACACTTAAAATCATACAATTTGATTTGATTATATGTTCTCCAAAAGCAGTAAAAGAAAAACTATACTTGAATACACACAGGCACGGACGGGAAAGGTGTAGAGGAGGATAATAAAACAAGAGAAAGAAAATGAACGAGAATGAGGAAGAAAGAGTTACAATTTACAAATGTATGATTATGATTCTGATTAATAAAAAAAGAAATTTTATTCATAAATGAGTGTTTATGATCTTCGATGTCAAAGAACACTCTCAATTATATTTTTTAAAGTATAAAAGGCTGAGGAACACCAATATATTCGATAGTCTGTGACAGTTATAATAAATTTAAAATGGCTTTTCTGGAATGTTGACACATTTGTCAAGCTCCGTTTTGATGTCAATCGGTAGCCTAACGGATAAATAAAGGGAGGGGGGTGTCAACGTTTTTTAATTTAATTACATAAGGCCAAAAAAACAAAGTACATTATTATTATTTTATTTTTTATTAATATTCTAATGTCCCACGCGTTATTAAGTGAGTTTGGTGCGTAATAGCTTCTTTTGTTTTTCTGAAACAGTTGGTGAAACAAATCTGTGGTATTAATTAAAGCGGGTGGGTCATTAGAATATCAATATTGTTCAGGGGCGTGAAAAAAAATGTGCGGTTGCGAGGCTTTGAGGTGGGGGACTGATTGGGATTTTTTTTTTTATAAAGGGCGTTATTTGAATGCATGGTTTGTTTTTTTCCAATTCTCAGCCCCTTGCTGGATATTAAATTTTATAAATAATTTATGCGAAAAACTTTGTACTTAAAAAAAGGGTTGTTTAATTTAAATTTAAAGACATACTTATTCAGCATTTGAATAGCGTAAACACAAGCAAGAAAATTAGTTCTTATATAGGGGAGAGTCGGGAGGAATGGACAGGTGGGAGAAATGACCACCCTCTATAAAATCGAATCTATTGGACCAAATTGTCTCGGAACTAAACGAATGCAGAAAATACTACCTTTTTGTGATTTCTAATAGGTTCTAGGTTTTATGGCCAGCGATGAATCAAATGAATTATGAGTAAAATTTGGCATAAAATAATGTTGTTTTGAACATTAAAGTCTAGAAATTTAACTGGTTCATCAAGAATACAGGTAAATATGGTTTAATGTATAATATTTAGTTAGTTATAGTAATTCATATTAAATTTGTGTATTTACATCACAAACTTACATTTTAAAAAAAATAATTCTGCATCAACCCCCTATTGGGGTGAAACGTGCCAAAGTAATGGGGAGAAATGGACATATGTCCATTTCTCCCCACTTTTAATTTTCTTATGCTTCATTGCTGCATAACCTTGAAGTAATTAAAACGTATTAAAATATTGAGCATGACTATAGTTAATTAACTTTAAATTTAAATAAAAATTTAGAATTATCAGTCATGATTTATTGTAGCAAAACGTTTTTCTTTTTCTAGCAGGCTCATGCCTAGAACTAGAAACTACACAAGAAAAACAGATAAGGGTCAAATACCATTGGAAGTTATGAGAAATGCAGTTGATGCCTTTAAAGGGGGAAAGTCGATACATGCAGCTGCTACACTATTCAGAATATCACGCACAACTGTGAAAAACAAAATTTAAAAAATATGTCTCTAGGACCAATTACAACAAAATTACAAACATGTCATGGGCCAATGGTATTCACAACTGACCAAGAAACTATGTTTGCAGATTACCTGGAAGCATGTTCAAAAATGTTTCATGGGCTGAAATTAGCCAGTGTGAAATTATTAGCCTATGAGATGGCCATAGTTAACAAAATAAAAGTACCTGAATCACGGCATAATAAGAAAGCTGCTGGTAAAGATTGGCTTTATGGCTTTCGACAGAGGCATCCTTAATTATCACTGCACCAAACGGAGCCACCGCCCTTAACCCACACAACATTGAGATATTTTTTTTTTTTAGAAATCTAAAAGCAGCCATTTCCGCTAATAATTTGTGTGGTGGACAAATTTACAATTTAGCCACCTATTCTATGAGGCATTGTTTCTTGCTAAAGAGAACTTTATTCATATTTTTACATTGCCACCACACACATCAAATAAAACACAGCCACTGGACAGATCAGTTTTTGGACCATTAAGAAGTGCCTTCAATGCTTTAGCTGATTCCTGGATGCTTAGGAACGTAGGCAAACCAATCGCAATTTACCAAATTGCTGAACTTCTGTTTCTGGTTCTGGTAATGTTTCGTTGCTGCATCCATGTTCTGGCATCTTTGCAACGGTTGGGGATATGATGTTGATATTCTAACAGCTCCTAGCTGATGCCAGGGCAGCCTTGAAGCTTTCGACCGATGTCGAGTTCACAGAGGCATCTTTCATGTGGTTCCATACTATTATTGTGCGTGGGAAGAAAGATTGTTGATACTGCACTGTGTTGCACTGAGGCACTTTGAAGCATTTGCTATTGTTTCGAGTGTAATTGTTTATGGGAATGTCAGTGGTGAAGTCAGTGTTCAATTAGCGTTTTGCTCTGATCAGTCTACCCGGCTTCTGTGGGAATGAGGTACGTGCCTGCTGGGATGGCCGGCACCAGTCCCATGAACACTTTATACAAGAATATCAGGCGGAGTCCCTCTCGTCTGTCTTTAAGGGGTGGGATGTCAAATCTTTTTAAGAGGCCAGTGACGAAGCCAGGAGTGGTGGATTTGTAGTCTCGAGCGATAAAACGCATTGCGTCACGGTGATTTCTCTCCATCGTGTCCATGTCTTGCTTAAGGTGTGGGTCCCAGATGACTGCACCATATTCCAGTAGTGGACGGACGAGTAAGAGATAGGCATTTCGTTTGCAGGAAGTTGGGAAGTGGCGCAGATTTCTTCGGATGAAACCTAGGGTGGAGTTGGCTCTTTTTTAAAATTTTGTTTATATGGGGTGACCATTTTAGGTTATTTGAAAAGAGAATTCCAAGGTATGGACTATTGGATACTTGTTGGAGGATTGTCTCGTTTAGTGAGTAAATATGAGTTGATGGTTTTTTCTTGAGATTGTCATCGTGTAGCATTTGGTTTCATTAAATTTCATGCCCAATTTGTCCGCCCAATTCATAAGGCAATTCAAATCTGTTTGGAGGTGGTTATGGTCATCATTGCTGTTTATCTCTATGTAGATAAGACAGTCGTCAGCGAACAGCCGTACTTGAGAATTTACTGAATCGGGTAGGTCGTTTCTGTGACAGAGAAAGAGAAGGGGGCCCAGCATTATGCCTCGTGGAACTCCTGAGTCTACGGTGGCTTTCCCTGATTGGACGCCGTCCACCACTACTTGCATGGCACGTTGTGTTAGGAATGTATTAATGTTGTGGTGGTGGCGCCTTCCTCAAAGCAGCGACCCATCAAATATACTGTCTGGTTTCCAAGCCAGCGGAATTTGGCCTCTTAATAAAGTCATTTACACAGATGTAGACTTCGTGCCTTGTGCTATAACAGACAGACCAGATCCAGCTGAAATACTGTCTACAGCTGCGCCTTTTTTAGATAGCCCAGCTACATCATCTTCTCCCTTGCAACTCCACCAGTCTTCACACCCCAACCCATCAGTGTTTAGGTCACCTGAGATTTTTCTAGGCTACTCTAAAGCAGGACCCATTAAAAATAACACTAGAAAGAAAAGAGAATCATTGATTGCCACATCAACCTCTGAAATAAAAAAAAAATTACAGGCAAAGCAATTATTTGAAAGTGGCGATAGTGACCTTGACATGGACTTTGACCTGATAAGCAATGATGATTTTGATGACTTATACTTGATTTTGGTTTTTCACACATCGCGGAACTTCAGGAATACTTATTAAATTATTAATGATATTAGTAAGTCATTAATATCATTATTAAAATAATTAATAAGAAGTGAAACCAAAATATGTTACAGTGAAACTATTAGGGTCTAAACTACGAAGCTGCTTGGAAAAAAAAAAAACTGAAGTGGATTTAATAATGATTAAAGTGGATCACCATAATTTTTTTTTTTTTTTTTCTTCTTTTTTATATTAATTTTTTTTTTTTTTTTTTTTTTTTCCCTCCCTTTAGATTTAATGTTTCTTTATCTTTTTTTTTTTTGTTATCGATATTTCATACATGGGCAGGTTAAATATTAAACTTAAGGTATAAAGAAAATAATCTTGTATTAATGGGGCAATAGTCTTTTCTTATCAATATTGCATACTTGGGAAGGTTAATTATTAAACTTGACTATTGCCCCATTAATACGAAATTATTTTTTTTTAATTCTGTTTTAGCTCCCTGATTTATGATCTATTTTTATTATTGAAGAACTTCTTTCTACTCGAATTACCATCTTGTTTATCCAGCGTACTTTTGTTTGTGTTGACACAGGTGACCATTTCGTTCGGTCGATTTAGTCTTTCCCGTACTGACCTGTAAGGTAACATCTCCTTCTTCTTCTATATCTTAAGGGTATACGATCAATGTATTGATAATTCTATTTATGTAGAGGGGATTCGCAATTTTTCTATGTCTGGTATTGCAGAGGATATGTCACTGGTTGCAAGAGCTAGTCAGCGAGGGTATCTGGAACTGATGGTTGAAAGGAATGAGGTAACAGAAGCTTGTTCCAGTCCCTGATTGTCTTTGGCAGAAATGTGCAGTTCCTGTACTCTGTTCTTGCTGTTATGAGCTGGAACTGCCTGTCAATGGCCTCGTCGCTGTCTAGCGGGGAGAGGTACGAGTTTCTGTTGTAAACTTAGAGCAGTGGACCAGCCCAGTTGATAACACAGAGTTACAGCTCCGGTAAGCTGGGTCGAGGGAGAGGGGTTAGGTCAGTGGTCTCAAACTCAAATTATCCGGGGGCTGCATGAGGTAGAGTCTGAGTGAGACTGGGCCGCAACAACTATTCCACAAAAAAGCGATTACGAATTTAAAAAAGTACAACTGTTACAATCTGCTCAACCTTTAATAATAACAAATAAAAACATTAAGGTTTCTCAAGAACTCGGTCGTCACATATAACTGCATTATATCCTTAGTAAGAAAATTAAATTCCCGGTGATCTGCAGTAAAAATATTCAGCTAATAAATGCTTTGAAAATAATGAGCTTCTGATAAGACGAAAAAGAATAAAATAAAAAAATTGGTGATTCCCACTGGCGAGTTCAAACTGAAATGTGTTCAAACAGAAGGCAGGAGCAGGCAATATTTATGAATTATTGATGCGTAGAAAGATGCTATTGTAGGGAGATTGAATTTTGATTTTTTTTTATCCTAGAAAAGGCCTTTTTGGAATTTCCCTCACTAGTACACACTATCGGCAATTGTAGTAGGGTTTCTTTGATACTATGTCATGTTGCCACGATTTACACACGTATGGTTGTCCATTACCCACTAACTGACTTTTAATATATGTTTATATGTTGACTTTGTACCGCGCTTCGAGCCTTTGGGGATGAAGCGTGTTATTGAAATGAACTTTATTATTATTATTCTTATTATTATTATATGTATATACAATATTTGAAGCGTGCTTTCTCAAAACCGTACTTTGGCCATGTTTGTCTCATAAAATGCTATAAAATAAAAACTTTTAGTCCTATTTTAAAACGGGTTTTACCATTATAATCAACGTCCAAACTTATACAAACATAATATAATTTAGAATTAGACTAGTCGGTGAGATTCGACTGAAACCGTCACGGAGGGTCCCATTATAGATATAAGAATCCGGGTAAAACGCGCGGGCCGCATTAATAGTATCAAGTAGCGGCCCGCAAAATATTGTGTTGCGGGTCGCAAATGGCCCGCGGGTCGCGAGTTTGAGACCCCTGGGTTAGGTGGTGAGAGATGGGGAGATAAAAAGGTGATTGAAAAAACAACAAAATAATTCGACCATTTCGCTTACAATAATCATCGGTTCTAGCTGTAACTGTAGGCTGTAGGATTTTGGGATGTGATGGGCGAAGGCGTTGGGACTGAGTATTTCGGAAATTAAACTTTGACGGCAAACAGTCGTTTAATACTTTTTAGTTTTATGTCGGGGTGAAGAGCTAAGTATTTAAAAAAAAAAAAATATTTTTTTTTGATAAGTTACAGATTAAAAATTTCATACTATAAATAGACACAAAAAGTAAAAAAAAAAAAGGCTTTCTTTCGAAGACGAGAATAACGCACTAAACAAGGAAAATAGCTTTCTTAAAATTTCTTAAACTTTATTGCGCCAAGAAAGTCTAAGCATAAAATATTGTTTAAACGTACTAAATAGTAGAAAATAAATTTCTTAACATTTCTTAATTCATTGTGATTACGCAAAGTATGTGCAGAAGTGTAGTAGGCCACTCGCCACTCAATGAAGTCAAAGGAATCCAATTAAATGTGGAAGATACTTATAAATAGACTCTATGTTTGTTTGTTCTTTTTTTCTAATTTTTTAAGCTCGCCTTCGAAAGGAAGTCTTAAAAAAAAGTAAACATATTTTTATAAATATAATTTTTCCTTCATATTTCTTTCTAAGTACTAAATACTTCAATACAAAAAAATATTTCCAGACAAATTACTAACTGACATTCATTTTTAATAAGAAGTATGTTGCTTCACCTGCTTGTTGCTGAGGAAATCTGGCTAGATAGCAGCAATCATGGCGGAGTTATGGCAGGCTGTGTCCGATGTTGTTTGGACACGGTCCTTTTGGTTACCTGGAAACCGAACTTGGGATGATCTTAAAAATACAGATAATGGCATATATCATCCTCAGACTGGGGATCTAATAGTACCTGTGTATCTTTCTGTCTTCGTTTACATATTACGGATATTTTTCGAAAGGTAAATAGAATACACTATAATTTATAATAATAGTGTATTTATGTAGTAGGCTGTAAAGTAGGCCTAAATTTTAAATAAAAAATTATCATCCAATATGTAGTAAAAAGACTAAACTAGCAGTAGTTTTTACAAGGCGGCCAGTCCCTATTGCTATTACTGAATTTTACTCCTTTTAAGGCTTTTAACTGATTGGCTACCCTATTGAAAAACCCTGTGTGGCTGAATTAAATGTGGGTTACATTTTCATTTTCCCACATTCACAATCACTGTACTGACTGTACTGTTGAATCACATGCAGGGTCTTAGTATAAATTCACTTGCTTGTATTAGTTATCTTAATTATGATAACCAAACATACTTTTATATACCATTTTGTAGATGAATGAGTTTACTTGAGCCTAGGGTCCATCCATAAATGACATACGAAGTGGTTATATGCAGCGGACTGCGTATAACCCTGAGAGTTATACGCAGTCGGCAAGTCACGTGAGGTCTATATACTTCCTCTGTTACAGTATCGTTCGTTAAAGGTACCTCGTTATCAAGATGACTAGGTGGTCGAATGGTTTGAATTGAGCAAACCTGAAGTTTTTAGTTTGGAGTTCAATTCCAGCCAACGGCCAGTCAAGACTGAATGATACATGTTCATTTTTATGTTGGTTCTCGAGATTAATTAATTCACGTTTGTTTTGGCTAAAAATTGTTAAAACATGATTAGAATTATAATCAGGGGTAGAGAGTAGCAGAAAAAAATTGCTGTAGGGGCAGGGGGTTCTGTAGAGGGGGCACTGTAAGTAATACTTTCACACAGTTATAGTTTTGCATGGAAGCTGAAAACTGTTACATTAAGGTCACCCCCCCTCCCCCCCAAAAAAAATAAAAGATAAATTATATGAGTTTTTAAAAATAAATAGAATGTATTTCCTGAATTAGTCAGTGAAACCAACCACATAGTCATAGCAACATGTAAAAACCTAATCAATCAGAATACAGAACTCGACTTAAACCAAGGAAATGTCTTAAGGCAGTGGTTCTCAACCTTTCCAATGCCGCAACCCTTTAATATAGTTCCTTACGTTGTGGCGACCCCCAAACACACAATTATTTTCGTTGCTGCTTGGTAACTTTTGAGCGTGTGTGTTTTCCGATGGTCTTAGGCGACCCGTGGGAAATGGTCATTCGACCACCAAAGGGGTCGCGACCCACAAGTTGAGGACCGCTGCCTTAAGGCATAATCATCTTCTTAGTTTTAGACTCTAAGAAATTTAGAACTTTGACTTAGACTTATAATTTATAAGATACAAGCAATAATACTAATAATAGCACTAATACTATTACTATTATTCAAAATTAATTAAAATTAATTCATAAAAAATTTTACGTCTTACTTACGTTAAACACATTAAAAGTTATAGTTCAAAACAACCCATCATGCGGCTAATTACGCATAATACTTTTTTTGAAATTGCCAAACTAGCGGTAATAAACATTATTTGGCTAAATTCCCAGCCGACTGCGTATAACCCTGAGAGTTATACGCAGTCGGCTGGGAATAACTTTCAGGGTTATGCGCAGCTGACTGCGTATAACGCTTCCCAATGACATATGTCTAGGAGGGGGGTGGGGGGCTCAAATGTGTTGGTTTTTAAGCATTCATTGTGACGTCACATTAAAAGCGTAGCATTCTTGAATCTTGGAAAAACTAAATTACCAACATTTTAAAATTATTCTTTTATATAAAATTTATAATTATTTTATTTTTAAACTGAGAGAATCAATACAGATATGATCTGATATGCTAGATCTAAGAAATGGCTTCTGATAAAGTTACAGGATGCCATGGAGTATGGAGGTGAATCGTGGTGTAGTGACTTGACATTTAAGAGAATTTATATAAAAATGTAGCAACAGGAGTCATAGAATTAGGGTTACCACTTGAAGTGAGATAGAATGAAAAATGGTTGACGGTTGCAGGGAGATCTTAATAAATATTCTAGCCTAGAATCTATGGAAGCACTGCATCCCCTCTTAATTTCAAAAACATTTCCCCCCAAAAAAACCCCCCCCCCCCCCATAAATTATATCATTATAAACTGTAAAAATATAAAATAATTAATTTAGTTATTGTTGTTTTGTTTATTTAATTAATTTTCTAGAAACAAGAAACAATATTTAAATATACAAGTAATGCGCAAAAAAAAAAATTCAACAGCAAATAATGCTTTCTGCTGTTAATCAAAATGCATCAAAATTGATTTTATTTTTAAAGACAGGAACAACTAGCAATGGCAGCAAATGTGTTTTTATTTTCTTGGTCTTACCCACCACAAGGGGCGCTTTCACTACTGTTCTAGACAAATATCTCTGCGGTAATGCTATATCCAGGGGAGGTGCATCATCGCCTGTCGTCCCGTCTGGGGCTTAGGCCACAAACAAAGGCTCTCCAGGCATCCCGGTCTTGGGCAAGTCTCTCCAGCTGTCCCCAGTTGTGCCCACTCTTTTTGGTGTCTGCCTCTAGTTCCCTTCTCCAAGTTATTTTGGGTTGACCTCTTTTTCTCTTGCCCTGGCGTTCCAAGTGAGGGCTTTTCTCGTGATACTTGATGTGGGCTTTCTGAGGGTGTGGCCAATCCATCTCCATCTGCTCTGGCAGACTAACTCTTCCACTGGTTCTTGTGTGCGCCGCCAGAGATCCTCGTTGGTGAGGACGTTGGGCCAGCGGATTCATAGAATCATTCGGAGACATGAGTTGATAAACGTCTGTAGCTTATTTGAACCAGCTGCTGTTGTTCGCTATGTTTCTGCTCCATTTAGCAAGACAGGTTTCACTGTGGTGTTGAATATCCTGACCTTGGTCTGTAGGGTCAAGTTGCTGCAGCTCCAGACTTTTTTTAGCTGGTTAAATGCAGCTCTAGCCTTGCCAATTCTCACTCTTATGTTGGCGTCTGTCCCTCCTTGTATGTCAATGATGCTGATGAGGTATGTAAAGCTATCAACCTCTTCAAGGTTTGTTCCTTCTAGTGCTATAGGTGTGTTGCTTGATGTATTTATTTTAAGGACTTTGCTTTTTCCTCTATGGATGTTCAGGCTAACGCAAGCAGAGTACTGTGCTACATAATTGGTTTTCTCTTGCATCTGTTGCTGTGTGTGTGATATTAGAGCGAGATCATCCGCAAAATCCAGATCATCAAGCTGTTTCCATAGTGTCCACTGGATGGATACCATTTCTCTTCTGCTTTGTAGACATTTTCATTATCCAATCAATGGTCAGCAGGAATACGAAGGGCGAGAGCAGACATCCCTGTCTGACACCGGTCTGCATTCTGTTGAATACTTTGCTTGGGATGGATAGCAGGGTTATTCTTCTATAGTAAGAGAAAGAACTAAGGTCTCCTTTCTTCAGGAGCTTAATGAGGTTTCCTTCTTTCCAATCAATCAGTATCTGTTCTTCCTCCCATATGTTCTTGAATAGTGTGTGTAGCATTTCAGTGCTAGTTGTAATATCTGCTGTCAAGGTTTCGGCCAGTATTCTGTCTGGACTTGCCGCCTTGCCTTCCTTTAGTTGTTTAATTGCTCTGCATATCTCTTATTTTGTGGATGTATTGTGGGTGGCTATCCTTTTCTAGATCTTGTTCCGCTGGCTCTATGTTAAGTGTGTGTTGTGGGGCTGGCCAGTTGAGGAATTCTTCAAAAATGGTATTTAACTATGTATTATATGTATGTTACAGTATGTATTAATGTTGAGTTATTAATACTAACCAGTTGACCTAGCCTGTCCATAAAAAATATTATATAAAAATCTGGGTAAAGGTGGAGATAGTGGTATGGGGTTTGCCAAGAGGTATCTTACCCTAAGCGCAGTGGCATCACAATGACAACTTTTCTGTTCTTCAGAAAGCATTCTTAGCATCATAAACTAAATCTGACGATTGATTAACTCTTTCCATGCCAAGGGGTTTTCCACGTTTGTGCCAGACCAGTATTCGGCCAATGGAAATTTTTTAGGGTGCCGCCTATCTATTAATTAATTTTGAATACATTTCTTTTAGCAAGATAGCTGTATTTCATATCAAATTAAAGGAAATTAGACAGAGAATAATAATAAGTAAAATATAAAACAATATAACAACAAAAGTTAAATTTTTTAGGTAAAATTGTGAGATCAAATTTTCTATATTTTTAAAATTGCACACCAAATCTGAACTTATCAAACTACCATACGGTCTGTTTAGCTGATATCCTATTCTGCTTCAATCCCCAAAAAGTATATCCATTTTTGATCATAATGCATTTTACATTTTGAAAATATTCCATTTTTGTTACAGAGTTATACCCATTTTTGTAACGTTGGGAGTATTCCAATCTGAATCCTCACTGTTGCCAGAGTAACAAAGTGATTTTGAAAAAAATTCATAACTTTTGAACTACTTGAGCCAGAAAGAAAGTTGATCTGGGTGTTTTTTCAATCCATTCTCTAGGCTCTATACATTCGTGGTATTTTTATATTTTTAAAAATGTTTAGAAATTTTTATGAAAGTGCTGATAGTCACCACTATTACTATTACTATCACCATTCTATTACTATTTCCATTTGGCATTCACCGACCCATCAGAATGCTGAAAATCATCATTGGAATCAGATTCAAATGATTCATGGTTATTGTCTGTTGTTTTAGCATCAAAAATTAGCAATAAAAGTTGTTTTTTTTGCAAAATTGACTACCTACATGGTCTAGCAACAGCTGACATGCTTGGAGTGGGCGTGGCGGCTTTGTTTACAAAAGGTTCAACACAAATTGAACTATTATTAGAAAAAACACATGCAAACATGCCCTCCTTCCTAAAAAAAAGGAAGTAGTAAGAGTTATCCTTCGTTTAAGAACAAAAAAGTCTGATTAAGAGCCACAAGCAACGAAATAAACTACATAAATGATATCGACAGTATACTGTGGGTTGGCACGAACGCGACCAGTCAAATCGACAGTATACTGTCGATTGGCACGGAAAGAGTTAAGTTTATATGAAATATATTAAAATGAATTGTTCCAAATGTTTTTATAAAATTCAACTTACAAGGTTCAAAAGAATCATCCTTGCTATTACGCCAAATTGACCACCAGTGAAAAAGACAAGTGCCATGCTAAAATGCTGCTTTTTGATTGGTTAAAAAAAAGCTGTCCAAAGTGTTGTGAGGCAATAGAAACTTCCATCGAATAAGCACAGAGCTTAAAATCCAAACCTTTTGAATACGGAACCATACTCAGAAGTTAACCTTTGATCACCACCATGATCAGCGGCCATAAGCAAAGTGTCAAGTAACTTCCATAGACAAGTCACGTGGCTATAAGTATGTCACAGTGGAGCATCTCACTAAAAGGCTGATGTCATCCAAGTGTCAACCCAAGGGTTATGTGCAAAAATAATTATTTTGGGGTGAATTTATTAATGTGATGGTAATTAAAGAACATGATTTAAATTAGCCTTTTGTGAATCTTTTTCATTCATGAATAATTTGTCAATCTAAAATAATATTAGGAGACACGGCTGCTGCACTTCTCTTTTGTATTAATTTCTAATATCCTAGTTACAAACATGGGGAAAAGGCTCCAAGCTACACTTCAGCCAGGCCTGGAAGACCATTCTTTCTATGAAAATATACACAGAAATTAACAAAGTTACAGAAATTTATCAATATTGATGTTTTAAAGAAACAAATATTAACTCTCATTTCACAAGGTTTCATGGCTTTCATTACCTTTGCTAATTTTATTAAAAAATTTAGTACTTGCCTGAGGTGTATCACAGTCTTCAAAGCAGCCTTATGTGCACAACATGATTTTTTATTTTATTTCAGATGCATTTTTGGACCAATAGGACACTCCTTTGGGTTGAAGGCAGTTGTAAAAAAAGCATCACAGAACCCTGTTCTAGAAAATGCCTTTAAGCAGACAAAATCACCTTCTAATGATATTATTCAGGTGAGTTAATTAAAAAAAAATTGGAGTTATCAATGGGCCACTCATGACCATAGGGTCTCTTAGATGTAGCCAATATTTAAAAGAAGGTGCTTATGCAAGACAAATCCCTGCTTTTCTTTTCTTAACATGCATGATGAGAACGCAAACAAGAAACAAATTGATTTAGGATTATTTATCTATAGGTAAGTTTTAGATTGAGTTTAAATGGCATTTGTCCAAATGTTGTTTCAAACAGTTTAATTGTGATTGTTTTAACTCCTGATGGCTTTTTTAAAGTCCTATAATTGAAAAACCAACATCAATATCTTCCAGCATCCTCGTGGTAAAATTAGTCATCGCCTGATAACAGTAAGCATAGTCTATACCTTTTCTTCATATATCCTATGCTTTTTATTCCTTCATCTTGATCATTATATTTATCATCTGAAGGATATATGCAGTTTTCTTTAGTACGCTGTATACATACACCTTGAAAAATTCTTCTTTGTTGAGCGCTCGAAATACATTTCTTCTTAGTTATTTATTATTTAAAATAAACAACCCAAAATATGATCTGCATCCAAAAACATTTCAAAATCACATACAATTTTACATACATTTTTTATTTGCAAATGTTTAAAAGGAATCTGCTGGGCAACAAATCATCCTGTTTTTTCGGTATATATGAAGAAGCTGCCTTTAAAGCTGTTAACTCATATGAGCTAACAGAAAAAAGTTAATATTTTCTTAAATTTTAAAATTATTTTTTTTAATGAAATTTTAGATTTGGGAATGTAAGTTGCACCATGCCAAATATAAAACAAAAAATAATAATATTAATTTGTTGAAGATAAATATATATTTCATTTTAGAATGTAAAGGTTTTTAAGTTGTAAACTTATAATGAACCTCAATAAATAATTTAAAGCAATTTCTGTTTCTTTAAACATGGGTGAAAAATGTAAATGACAATATTGAGGTAAACAAACATAAGTATAAGAATGATTTATTGGCTATTTTTTGTAATAGTATTTTTTTCTGTTTTCTAGCATTCAAGGCTTATACTGTGAATTTTACATTACAACATTATAGTAAATATTATAAATAATTATTTTTGGATGTTCATGGAGACACTGCTAAAGTATGGATTTAGTTAAAAGGTTAATAATCATTTTGGGGTGCAAAAGTATTTTAAGAAATGTTGCATGAAATAAAAATAAAATTTTAATGTTAAACTTGAACTTTTTTTCACTACAAGTGTAGGAATGCTAATAAATGTGTTATGGGTATTATCTTTGTGGTTCAATTAGACAATTGACTTATTTTAGAGCCCAGGATCAACTAATTACTAACTATAGAAAGTTTTGTATAAAGAGCCCCTCCCCTACTAAACCATTATAGAATTTTTACATAAAATTTCTCAAATTTTAATGGCAATTAGGGTTTTCTCATTTCCCAGGGATTTGCTTATCCTGATAAAACACAAATGAAGTTTTCCTCATGAGAAATTCTGGGATAAAATAATTACTGTATTTTCCGGCGTATAAGACGATTTTTAACCTATGAAAATCTTTTCAAAAGTCAGGGGTCGTCTTATACGCAGGGTGTCGTCTTATAAGCTGGTATACAGCCCAAACCCTATATTTTAACAGGAAAAGTAGGGGGTCGTTTTATACGCCAAGTCGTCTTATATGCCGGAAAAAACGGTACTTTAATTAAAAATATATTATAAACTGAATTAAAATTAAACTGTGAAAGAGTTGATTTTTAAAGTTGTTTTATTGGTGTTGTCTATTTAATAAATATAAAAACAATGATAAGGTTAGTTGAGAGGGTGGTCCCTTGCTACTATTTGCTTCATTTTCCACGGCTTATCACTAGTAATGGATAACTAGCTAATAATAGGCTTGTTAAGCAAAAGTGGGATATAACTGCCTGTAGAAAAAAACCTCAACATTTAATGAGTTTTGCATTCTTACAGGTGGCTAATTCTAGTTTTGAATCAATCACTAAATATTTACAAGCAAATATTTCTAACAATTTGAAACAACAGGCTCGTTTGAATTATAAAACAATTAGAAATGTTAATGATTTATGACAATCTGTCATTTGCTGAAGTACAAACAAACAAGAACATTTTATTAAAGGTGTTAAAATGGGATTTCCGGGAGGGTAAAATTTCCCAGGAAGTCTTTTGATAACTCAAAGAGAAACCCTAATACTACTAATAGCAATCCTTAACCTTTCCTTAGTGTTAATTTTAGGTTTTTAAAATTATCAAATGCTAGCAGCATCAAATGAGCAATTTAAGAAGAAGAAAAAAGAGAGATTTAGAGAAGCTAAGGCGAAAGCTTTAAGGTCTGAGTTTTCAAAAGATGGCATAGGACAAATTAGAAAATTATTAATCTTATCCCTCTGCAGCTTCTTTATAAGATAAATATGGTGTTTAATTTAAACAAAATTTATTTTATGCATCAGTCTATTTTTTTTGTAGTGATATGTAAAATAATTTATTTATTTAGCAGTTGAGAATCAATAACAACTTTATATTTGTCATATTGGTGTTCATATGCCGTTATTAATTTTTTGAAAAGTTTAGCCGAACACCCATTTGATCTTTATAACTTTTCAACACACCAATAATTATAATAAAACTGAAAAAAAATTATGGAAAAAATTGCTACACATCTTGCTTTTTAAAGTAAATGTGCTTTTAAAGTAAATGCTAGTATCCACTTTTTTTGACTAAGTTTTTTAGACTAATTCACCATGTAACACCATTTAGCATCATCCTGGATATGCTCTTAGTACAGTGTTTCCCAAACTTTTGACATTTGTGTACCCTTGTCTATATTTTTCAAAACACTGAGTACCTCTCGTTACAAAAAAAAAAAAAAAAAAAATTGCAAAAACGTTACAAAAAAAAAAAAAAAAAAATTGCAAATACTTTAATAACAATAAAAAAATATTTATTTTCCCCTTTTTAGTAAATAAAGAAAATAATAAACAAAAAATAAAATGCATTCATAAGGATGAAATTGTTTATGTTGAGACTACTGTTCATCATAATTTGGTTCCTTGGTTGTAAATTTTAATCTGAGATGCAGTTCCAAACACAAAAGCCTGTTTCTTTTTTGACTTAATGTTTACAAATGTTGAAAAAGCAACTTCACATAGATATGAAGTTAGAAAAGGCAAGATGTATTTCAGGACGTGCTCTGTTAAAGCTGAGAACAAATGTTGCATTTTCAACTAGAATTATTTTAAAGTACACTCCTTATGTTTATTGTTCAAGAATCCCTATGAAGCTAATTCCAACAATAGCTCTTCTTCTGCATGCCATAAACATTCTGGCATGGATTTTATATTAATTTTAATTGGATATCTTATTTATTCAATATTTTTGTTTAAATCAGGAAAATAGTTTTCAGGCCCACATGTAAGTTCTCTGTAAATGCTGTGTTATACATTTCAGAGTATCAGCATCAATTTTACTAGCTGAACTTGTTATAAACTCATGAAAAGAGGGCAAGGAGTCCACTTCTCCATTACCAACTCTTTTTTGCCACAAATTAAATTTTGCCATGGTAGCATTCACTTTATCTTGAATAGGAAACAATTAAATTTCTTTGCCTTGTAACAATAAGTTGAGACTGTTTAAAACAGAGAATATATATCTGCTACGTATGCCAATTTACAGATCCATTTCCAGTCAAGTTAACAGGTTCTCAGCTCCAATCTTTCATTAAGAAAAACTTGAAGTTCATTTCTAAGTTCAAATAATCAGTTTAGATTTTTCCCTTGAGATAGCCAACGAACATCAGCATGAAAAAGAAGCCGAGTATGACTACGTCCCATTTCTTCACACATTTGGTAAAAAATTGTGCATTTAAAAGACGACCTTTAATGTAGTTAATGATTTTCACACTTTCATCCAGAACTTTCTGTAGATCAGCGGGAATCTAACTCATTACCAAAGCCTCTCTGTGTATGCAACAATGTGTGGATATGACATTTGGGGCAACATTCTTAATTCTTGCAATGAGTCTTTTATTAATTCCGACCATACTTTTTGCTCCATCTGTGCTTATTCCAACACATCTATTCCAGTCAATTTTGTTCTCTTGCATTAATTTATTCATAACATTAAAGATATCTTCTCCTGTTGTATGACCTGATAGAGGCTGGCAAATAAAAAGTCATCATGAATTTCTTGATCTTTTTCTTACCTAACAAATGCCATAAGATTTGCAAAATTTGCAATATCAGTGGATTTATCGACTTGTAATGCATGATAACGACTTTGAGAAATATCAGACAAAAACACCTGTTTTACATAATTAGAAATACCAATGATTCATTGATGAACTGTATTATTTGGGAGGGGAAAACAGTCAAACCTTTGTTTTTCCTCTTCTCCTATCATTACTTCTGCCATTATCTTGGCTGCAGGCTTGATTAAAGTTTCGCCAATCATCTCAGCTGCACTGCATTTTGCAATAAAAAGTGACACATATTATGAAGCTTCTAGGATTTTTTTTTGTATTTTCACCTGTCAAACCCTGCATTACTTTACAAGACTGATTTAAATCCTTGTTTTCAAAGAAATCGATTTATTTATCTTTGTACTGTTTGTGGTTTTTCTCAAAATGGCGCTTAAAGTTTTATGGTTTCATGCTTAAATTTGTTAAATTTTCAGAACAAATGACACAAAATGGAATAGGCCCTTTTTCATCTCCAGTCCATGAGAATCCAAATTTAAGATATTCTTTGTTGTACTTGCAAGTTTTCCCTGCTCTTTTCTTAACAGGTTCTTTCTGAATTGAAGGTGGTTCACCCTTGTTAATTTCATTATTTTCTGTTTTTTGATTGTTACTACATTCAGATACAGTCCCAGATTTCAACCAGCGATCCATAATCTTGAATTCTAGGGCTAAAACTTATATTTAGTATGAATTATCAAAATCAATAAGGCTTACTAAAGCACAAAGCAAACCTTTCCTATTATAAAAATCACACGAAAGCCAAAAATGCACACGCTGTAGCAGTTCAATGTGTACTGGATTTTTTGTGTGAAACTGTTATCTGGGCCATGGAGTCAGGGAATGCATGGAATAACAGCGCCCGATGACGCCACAGGCTACACATACATACAAAAGCACACATCACAATACTAACAAAAGAACTGTCAAATGCAAACGTGTTCTGGTGTCAACACTTTTTAGTAACTTTGATATGAGAACTAAAATAACCAAAACTAAAGGAAAATGAACCCTGAGACCCATATAAGTACATATATTCTGAGAGTAAGTGGAACAAGGAATCATATGTTATGAATGTTGGAATTATGTGAGCTATGTAAAATAAATATGACCTTGATATTTAAACTGTACATTTAGTACCACTGTTTATCTTTACTCAACTATCACCCAGATTGACTGCGGGGTCCTTTTTGTCAACTAAATACGTTTTTTAGACACATAAAACATTATTCTTTCAGTTTAGAAAATATAAAGTTATTTGGGTTTATAGAAATAAAAAAAAAAAAATTGTGGTGACCTAAATTTTTCTTCATATAAGGCCTATTGAATTAGTAACCTTTTCCCTATTACCGGTACTAACACTATTATTAGAAATTAATTTGTACTTCTGCCAACCTCACTATCATAATTGTAACTGCCACCAAGAGTAGTGCCAACAAAACTATCTTCAAAATCAGTTCCATGAAGAAAGAATTAAATAAATTGGGAATTTTTTTTAGCAGAGCTAAATTCCGAGTCCAAAAAGTTGGTTTTAGCAAAAAAAAAATCAGCTTGATTCAAAATAAAATAAACAAAAAAAAACAAGAAGTAAATACAACTTATTTGAGTTATCCCCCTTTAAAATAATGTAAAACTTCTCCTTAATGGCCGATCATCGGCCGTTATGACATTTCATGGGCTAAATAGTTATGAAGTTTTTTTTATTATTTTCTATGTTTGTAATAGAAAAAAATTAAGCTGGTTGTTGCACCTGGTGCAGCCATAGCCCGGTGCATCACATACCCCTACCGAACTTTTCCCGTACACCCAGGGTTATGTGTACCACACTGGGAAACACTGCTCTAGCATATTAGCTCAATTGTGTACCTTTATCACAGAATATAGATCAGAGAACATCTACTGATTAATAAATAACCTGTAATTTATTAAATTTATGTCTTAAGCCAAAATATTGTTGTCAAATATAATTTATATTTGTTGAAAAATCAAAAAAATATTTAATTTGTTTGTGGCATCTGCAGTCTTTTTCTTCTTATTTTTTTTATAAATAGAAATAATACCACTTATTGGTTCTTTTAACAAAAGTATATGTTTAAATCATCAGCACAATGGAAATAAAATATACTTCATATTAGATAGAATCTATCACATTGATTGATTGAAATAGATGTATAAAAAAAAATATTGTTTAAAAAGCTGTGGCACTATTTTGAATTTGTGGAAAATAAATTGGAGAATTTAAGAAAATTGTTTATATTTTCTATGTTCAATCAAACTCAAGGTTGGATTTGTGTTCAAACAGCAGATTCGCAGTTCCCGTAGAAAATTTGTTATAAGTTTCATAACAATAAATTAAAAAATGCGATGGCTGAGGTTTTATTTACTAAATGTAAAACAAGCAATGTTGCCCAGTGGGTCTGCTTTTGTTTTTGAATTGTTTTGAAGACTTTGTAAAAATTTCATATTGATGATTTTTTGTTAACAAAATTTCCTTGCATTTTTAAAATGTTAGGTCTTTTAAAGCTGATTAAGAGGCTAAACCAGTCTGCAAGCCACTAGTGCTTATATGCCCCCAAGCTTCTGCTTGCCCTAATAAGCACTCGTTTCAATTAAATAGTTTTTTAAAGAAAATTATGTGGGAACTGTTTTCATAACTTGTTAGCTTTGGACAAAAGAAATTGTATAAAAATTTGTATATTACAACATTTAATTTAATATATTATGGGATTTTTCGTTTCTGATTAAGCCTTAGATCTTTACTTTCTATAACTTTCTTTATACATCTAACAATTTTAAAAAAATAGAACTTTAAGGTGCACAATTCCTATTTATTTTCTCAGTAATACATTGCATATCACAATACACTAGCATTATGGGGTCTAACCTAATTAGTTCAGTTATATTCTAATAAAGGCGAGTCAATGAATTAAATTTTATTTATAATGACGTTTATAAAATATTATTACATTAAAATTAGATAATGTAGAGCCTAGAAATTCTTTATCCCATACATGTTTTAGAAACATGTTGTCTGATATGAATAAATTTGAAACTTAACATTAAGCACTTTTGTAAAACATGCAAAATAGTGGACATTTATTTAGAAAAATAGCCATATTATTTGTCCAAATTTTCATAGCTTTTTAGAGACAGAGACTTTTTAAAATTTGTTTTCAGAGTCTTGCAAAACAAACAGAAATGAGTGTACGGCAGGTTGAACGTTGGTTTAGGATAAGACGAAACCAAGATCGAACACCCGTGTTTAAAAAGTTCTGCGAATCATCGTAAGTTTACTTTTTAAATGAGTTTTGTTGATAAAGGTTGTTTCATTAGAAATTAATAGTATAACAAAACCTTGTATTTTTAAATGCCAAATTCATCTCTAATAACTAATAAATTACTAAGCCCCTTTTTTTTTACCCACAGATGGAGAATGTTGTTTTATTTTCTCATATTTTGGTATGGCGTGTATTTACATTTAGATGTGAGTATAGATTATGCAAGTTTGGAAGAAAAAAAATGTTTTTCATCGCTGAAATGAGATATTTAATTAAAATATTTTCATTTATTTTTCATATTTGTAGTTATTTTAAGAATAAGAAAGAAATGTTTTTTTTCCTATGTGCATAACATTTTATTACAAAATACTTGAAGAAAAAAAAGAAATAAAATTAATATTTAAAAAGCCATAGCTGAAAATAATTGAACCTATGAATGATGTAAAAAATGAAAATTATATGAAGTAACAAATTTCCCCAGAAAACATGGTTTTATGACACTTTGCAAGCTTGGGTTGGTTGGCCACATCATGTAAGTTCTTTATTGTTTGATAATTCATTCACATTAAGAAAAAATTATGTTTTTTTAAATTTATAACAGTGTAGAAAATTTAAAAACGTTTATTAATGCTCAACTTCAAAATAGAATATATAATTTTAAACATCTAAATTTGATGTTGCAGAATGTGACCAGCGATGTGTACTGGTATTATATGATTGAAGGTGCCTTCTACATCAGTTTGCTCTTTTCACTCTGCACAGACAACAAGAGGAAAGTAAGTTTTTATGTAGAATTTCAATTTTGAAACAAAAATGTTTACAACATTAAAAAGAACTACAGGAGGAATGTATGGTCAATGGGGAATTGAAGAAGAGAGAAAGCTGAGGCTTTCATCTCACTCTTTCAACATTTCAGACTTGACTGTTTAAAACATGCCTTCCATATTTATTATGTTATTCGAAATGTCTGAAGCTACAAATCTCTAGTTCTTATGTTATTTTTGTTTCTCCGCAGGATTTTTTTTATGGTCATTTTCAAAACTCAATTGTCACAACTGCTATCTAATACTAGGTTATCAGCATTTTTTCATTGTAATGTTTAGCTCCAAAATGACACTATGTAGCTGTTCTAAAAATACATTTGTAAATTTTTTTACATTTGAAGCGGCTATTCTACAAATCCATTTGTACATTTTTTACATTTGCTTTGATGGCAATGTCATCATGCCTATTGAAGTGAACAATTTAAGGATTAAAAAGTTACAAATAAAAGGTTTGTGTCTTTTAATAGCAGGCAATTTGCTCCTATTTTTCCCAAGCTGTGCAATCATGTTAAATGCTATTAGATTATGTGTTTAGAGCACTGGATTGTGTAATTTGTGCAAGGTAAACACATTGGTTGACATGTGTGACTGAAAAGTTAGAAGCTTTCTCCTGTCAAAATTTAAAAAAGATTCTTACAATTTCTTGCAATTTTATTGAAGCAACAGATGAAGTGTTGATTGCATTAATTAACAATGCATATATTTGCCTTGTTTCCTTTTCATAATATGGATAGAGAGTATCAGGAAGTATGTTAGTTGTTTTTCTTATTCACAGTAGGAAGTAAACCAAAGTTTGTACCAGTTATTGAATTTCTTGCCTTTATTTGTTAAAGTGGGCCAATTGATAATGTGAACAATTATTATCTTAACTGATAGATATAAAAGTGCAAAGTGGTGAGATTCTGACTAGAAAAATATGTATGAAATAATATTCATCTATTTTTAGGACAGAGAAACCGAACAAAGCTTAAGAAAATGGGTAGTAGTTTTGATAAAATTTGTAAATAATTAAAAAAAAACATACTTTAATAGAATATTGCTCCATACAACAACAGATTAAAATTAAAAAAAAAATTTTGTTGCAGGATTTCACAGAAATGGTAATCCATCATGTAGCGACACTATTGCTGATGGGCATGTCATGGATTAACAACTTTGTCAGAATTGGAACGCTTGTCCTCCTGGTACATGATGCTGTAGATTCTTGGATGGAGGTCAGGCTCTTTTTAAATCATATATATATATATATATATATATATATATATATATATATATATATATATATATATATATATATATATATATATATATATATATATNTGCAGATGACAGACAGCACATTCTTTCAAATTTTCAGCTCCACCCCAAACCCTTACTTCCCAAAATCACCCCTTTTCAAGGCAAATATAAAGTACACTGATTTCAAGGAAAATATAAAGGACACTGATTTCAATAAATAAAATTCTAGATAACTCCGCTAAATGAGATTTTTTTTTTTTTAAATATCGCAAGTGCGTTTAATCTTAAGTATTTTCTATTGTTTTTCTGAAATAAAGTTGGTGAAATAAACTGGGCTGTAAAGTGGGTGAGTCACTAGAGTATAATTATATTTCAAGGACATGAAAAAAATGTGCAACTGCAAAAAAAGGAAGGGGGGGGGGGGGCTATTTGGGATTCTTATAAAGTGCGTTACTTTGAGCCAGAATTATCAATAACATTGATCATGGGCCCTCAAAATATAGAAGAAGAGAAGACTTGTATGCACGTTTTGTCAAATTTACAGCCCCACCCCTATTGCTCGATATTACATTTTATAAAGGATTGTTTAATTTTATTTATTATGATATAAATTCTGTGAACAGTATTAAACAATTTCTTAGCAGTTTCCTTTGGCGCTGGTTCAAACACATTCACATGACCCACCATTTAAACAAATTATGATAGATAAATGGTAGTAAGAAAACATTAATTATGAACAAATGGACAAAATATTTAAAGAGTTGTCAGTTATTATAAATTATATGTTATAGAATTTAATTAAAGAAATTTCACTGGTATTTAATTGAATAAGAAACAACTGGCACCTTTAAAAAGTATTCTCCCACTTTAACTTTTTTCACCTTCTATTTCAGGCTGCTAAAGTTGCAAAGTATTTAGGCTATGATAAAGTCTGTGAAAGATTGTTCTTTGTGTTTATGGTGGTCTGGGTTCTCACTAGGATGATCTTATTTCCGTTGAGGTAAATTTAAAACATTAAAATTTTCAGATCATTTTGTTACCGACTGCTGCTGTTAGATCAGACTGAAGGAAATTACAAATCAATCTGCTAACTGATATGAACTCTAGAAGTCACCCACTTTTAATAAGACCTGCTCACACCACCAGTATTATTTAATATATTATTATTATATAAAAAAATATTCAGTCCAAATATACCCTACCAAATAAATTATAACTGGACTCTCCGCTAATAATTTTCACAGAATTTTAAAGGCAAATTTTTTGTTGTTGTCAGTATTAGTTAATCAGTAGTCTTAATCCCTTGTACAATCATTTAGTATATTTTAACCCTCGGTGTTTGGTTTTTAATCAAGAGTTCCTTTAAAATAATAACCATTTTTAGAAGACAAGATTTGGGGAAAGGGTTAGTTTTATTTTTCTGAAGCTTAAATAAAATAATTCTTTTTTAAACGAGTGTGCTTTAAATTTCTTAAGGATTATAAGATCTACAATGTTTGAAGCTCTTATTGGGTTGCAAGACCCAACTGTTGGATGGTGTACGATGTGGTCAATCTACAATTTCCTGTTGATAATTCTCCAGATATTACACATTATCTGGTTCTATTACATTTGCTTAATTGCTAAAGATGCTTTCAGAGGCCAGGTTAGTATTCATGTTCCTAATTTATTTACTTAGATGTGTAAAATATAAACTTATTTTAAAAAGAAAAAAGTTATATTTAAAAAAAAATTAAAAGTAATTAACTTTTTCTTCTTCAGAATCTGCCTAGTCACTCACAAATAAAGGGTTTATTATTATGTTGATACTTATCATTTTTTATTAAAGATGAACTATCTGAATATACAGGCTTAAGTTCAAATAAAAAAGTTCAGATTGCCACATCTTCTATAAAAAATAAAAAATTGGTAGGGTATAAAAAGTCATTTTTTCTCCCTAATTTCTGCTAATATACAATTTAAAAAAAAAATGTTTTCACTGAGTTAATTTTTAAAAGTTAAAAAACAGAAAAAGTCTAAATTATATATTGTTAAAAAAAATAATACAACTTCACTTTGTTATTATTCTTTCACAGGTGCAAAAGGATTCACGTAGCAGCTTGGAATCTGCAAGTGAAACTGAAGGGGAAATCCAAGAAAGTAAAGAACACAGCTTAGACCCAGGGAAAACAGCAAATTGGTCTGCAAATGGAATTGTCAATGTCAAGACCAAGAAAGTCTCATAGACATTTCTGGAAGGACTAGCATTCTTTAGCTATCTATTTCCTGCCAAATAAACTTTTTTTTGTTATGTTAAATTTTATGAATATTCTGACATGGTCTTGATTTATAATTGTTACTTTAAAAAAAACAAAAAACTATAGTTTTTGTACAAGCTTTTTATTTTAATTTGACAAATTTTAAAATATAATTTTTCACCACTGTATGTGCCTGATCATACATTTGTTGCATGGCTGATATTATTAAACCTCATGTTTGGTTCCATTTGCAAGCCTTGTTTAAAGTTATGTCAGATGCAGTAGATGTCCACCAGTAAAACACAACTCCTTATCCTTATAAAATTTAAGCAAGTAATTTTTTATTTAAATATGATATATACTTAAAAAATTTCAAGCTCCTCTCTATAAAAAATCTAATCATGACAAACTTAATTCCTTAAAAAGTATTATAAATTTTGAGCTTTTCCACGTTTGCTTTTGGGGGATTTTTTAAAGTTGATTACAACTAGATGCTTACATATTTAATTTTTACATCTAGGTCAGTTTTGGTTGTCGAATTGGGCACATACTGCCTTTAATTGCTGATGAGCAATAGTTGTCTAATGGGGTGCTTATTGTTTTTTATTTGAACATATACAAAGAGCGCAACATATGCTGACCATTAAAAAAATATCTATGGGTCAGCAGGTTTGGTCAATAATTTAAAATTAAATTTGAACAAAATATGCTTGGAAAATAAAAATACAACTTTAAGGATTGGTTCACTTAGATCCATTTTCAAATATTATTTAATACTTTTAATAGATGTGGTAAATGTTTTTTCTTTCTTTTTTTGGTTTTTGTTTAGATCTGGAAAAGCAATATTTTATGTCCCTTGGGTGTTTTTTGTTATTTGAATTTCTATATTGAATTGGGTGTTAACCTGAACAATTTTAAGAAACTCTGGTATAAGTGCCGAACCTGATGTGTAGATATTAATCTTACATGTAAAGAATATATTTTTACCATACTAGTGGTTTGATATGTGTAAAACTGTTTGATATTTTTTGTGTGATCTATTTATTTTGGATAAGGAGTCAAATGTAACAGTTAAAATCAGTTCTAACCTGCTCAAAGCTTACCCTTTTAATCCAGGATGGGCTTCTACTGCATTTACTTTCTATGTTTAAGGCTCAGACTTTCTTAATTTTTTTTCTAAAATTTGGTACCGGTATATATAATTTCATAAAACAGGAATTATAAAACACTACTTTTTTAAAAGTTATCATATTTAAAGTGGTGTACTATTCGGTATGGAATTTGGTGTAAAATTAAAATTGCACCATGTTTGTCTGAATGAACTTTCAAACGGGAAATACTTTTAATCAACTTGAGCAAATGAATCAAATATATAACAATGTGTCCTTCCTTTTCCCAAGAATGAATAAGTTTTTAAAACTAATTGGTTTTATTGTTAAAAGCATTAATTTACCACTGTCTCTTAACTGTCATTAGTAAGCTTGTTTTTTTTAGTGTGTCAAATTTTCATGAGATGTACTCAAATTTTAGCCATATTTCCCCACAAGTCGTTATTGTTTTTTTTAAATCTTGAATATTGAAATGACTTTAAAATTGCACTAAATTTTAAGTTTAATCCAAGTAGTAATTTCAATAAAAAGTACTGAAATATGATTTATACTGTTACTGAAAGATATCTTTAAAAAAAAAATTATACATCATTCAGACATGTTGGAGTCCTCTGTGCAAGCAGCCAAAAAGTATTTATGCTTTTATACCAAAGGTTAAGAGGTTTCATGTTCTATTTTGAATTTCAGAATCACAGACTATTCAATGCTTGATTTTACTTGTTAGTTTTGTAAAATTCTTACAATTAAACCAAAATTTTGCTCATTTCATTCCTAAAGGCTTTTGGGCTGTTACAAATCATATCATTGTTGGAAAATATATTATTCCAGGTTGTCGGAAATTATTTTAACTAAAACACATTTTTTTCTATAATATTCATTTTTTTTTAAAATAGTGGGTTTAAGCTAAGTTAAGTGTAGCTAATACAAAACTTGATTTTTGATTTTATGTTATGATTTGAAGATCCGCCTGAATATTTGACCTAATTAAAAGATACCTTAAGATGTTTTTACATCCACCTGGCTGTCAAACCTCGTATGTTAAAGTACATTTTTGACTGCTCAGTGTTCTTTTTTCTTGCTAAATGAATCATTGTATTAATAGAATGTTCACACAAATATAGAACCGCGACTGTGATCAACTGGTTTGAAAAATTGTTGTTGCTGAGCAAATGTTCCCTTTTTTTTAAAAAAAACAACAAAAGTCATTTTATTGTTTTGAATTAATTTTGATAATTTTTTTTTGTTACTGCACATTAATATTAATTTTGCACCATAGTTAGGTGTGTTTTAAATAAGAGTGATTTTCTTTCAAAATTAAAATTTTCTCCAGTATTACAATGTGTCTCTTTCAAAGTATGATAAGATAGAGATGAGATTTTAAAAACTTATGTAGACATTGTCAAAAACCTTTTCTTACATATCTGTAGACCAAGAACTATGACTGAACCAGTTTTCTTATTAGAACTATGACTGTACCAGTTTTCTTGTTTCTACATTATTTTGTGGTGAGAGTTTATTTAAAATAAATCGTAGGCTTCTATTATTTTTAAAGTCTATTTTCAATATCATCCTGGTTGCTCAGCACATTGAATGCAAAATATTGCCATGTTTTTTTTATAATTGCTCTTAAGGTTGATAAAAGTCTACAGATGTTTAAAAAACTTATGCGTGCAGACCTATACCATTCATGATAAATACTTGACACTAAAGGCCCTGGCATTATGTTTCTTTGATTGTAACTTTCACATCATAAAATTGCTCACATTTTGTATGTTTTTTTAGATTAAAAAATTCTATTCAGTGTGAAATTGTATGACAGAAGTGTGATTTGACCCAAAAGTGTTTTTAAAAAAAAAAAGTTTTCCTTGTAATTGCATACTAAAATGCCACATTCGCTCTAACAATTGTCAGCAGTCACCACAGTTTAAACAGTTGTCAGATTTACAGATTACTTTTTGATTAAGCATAAATGTTTGCAAAAACCCCCCCCTCCCCCAAAAAAAAAAAATTGTAAAGAAACAAATATTTAAAACCTTTCACCTTTAAAAGATTTTCCCCTCTCTACAAACATGCATCTGTAGATGAGCACTTTCTAAAAAAATCATTGTGAGTTCAAATTTTTTTCTTTCTTTGCATTTCTGTTCCATTTATAGATTTGTGGGTACTTCACCCATATTATTTATGAGCCAGATTTAACTAGCTTAAATGGATTTTTTCCTAGTGGTATATTGCCTTTTCATGTGTATTGAAATTGCATGCAGAGCACTTTAGGCCTTTAAAATACCATATCGATGGCGAAAAGAAATTTTAAGAATTAAATCGGTCATAATCGGACAGTTTAAATTACTTATTTCGGATGGAAATTTTTGTTTCCTTTTTAAAAAAATATAAGACAAGTTTTTTCATTTCTTGTCACCTCATTTCCAGTGAAAAGTTATATGAAAGAAAAGTTGTGTTTATTGAAATTTACTCTTTATTTAGGTCTACCGTTATTATCACTTGCAAGCCATTAGTTTCTTAACAGTAATGGAATACCTTGAAACATATCTTTTTGTAAATATTGAAGCATTTTGGCATTTTAATTTGCAATTTTTTAATTTTTTATTTCACCAATACTTGATACATTACCAGTCATTCAAATTTGTATCCATATATCAGATATTGATTTTTTTGTTGTGTCATGGGATATATTTAAGACTAAATTTAGGACTTCTGATCACCAAAGTAAAGCAGCCTATGTAGATCTTATACTTTGCTTGCACTTCCATTAAGTCTACAAACCATAATTCCATTTTTTAAAAATTTAAGCTGTCACTATTTTTTTACCATTGTCTTTTGAGTGTTTAAAAAAAAAAAAAAAAAAAAAAAAAAAAAAAAAAAAAAAAAAAAAAAAAAAAAAAAAAAAAAAAAAAGAAAGGAAAGGAAAGAAAAGAAAAGCTACAATAAAGGACAAATTTTGTGTGTGTGCCTTAGTTGATTCTTGGTTCACATTTGCAGCATTTTGAACCCTTTCTCTATTTTTTCTAAACATAAAATACAGAATCTGCTATCAACTTTTTCATTTCAATAAACCAAAAAAAAAAAATTGCTTAGACTTAAGACAAACCTCTGACACTAGAATTTTGCTGGATTGTCTCTCGACAAGGCCATTTCATAGAGAGAAAAAAAAAAGTATTTTATTGAAATGTTTTTTGTTTCAATGATTTACAGCATTCAGAATGCATTACTCACTCAAGATATTTCTGTGAGAGTTCTCTAGGGGTTAGTCAACCTGATGATGGTAGGGATTTTTATTTTGTCAGTCAAATATGAGCTCTGTTTGCTATAGAGACTTTCTTATCTGTTCTTGCTACATGTATGTAATGATTATGACATTAAATGATATGAATATCCAGCCTCTATGTCAGGGTTCATTTTATGAGGATTAAGTATCTTCAAAAGGTTATGGTAATAATTAACTCTTCAGAAACAGTTGAATTGAATGAAATAAGAAATTACTGAAGTAATATGTATGTAATGATTATGACATTAAATGATATGAATATCCAGCCTCTATGTCAGGGTTCATTTTATGAGGATTAAGTATCTTCAAAAGGTTATGGTAATAATTAACTCTTCAGAAACAGTTGAATTGAATGAAATAAGAAATTACTGAAGTAATATGTATGTAATGATTATGACATTAAATGATATGAATATCCAGCCTCTATGTCAGGGTTCATTTTATGAGGATTAAGTATCTTCAAAAGGTTATGGTAATAATTAACTCTTCAGAAACAGTTGAATTGAATGAAAAAAGAAATTACTGAAGTAATATTTGTGAAAATTGAACTTTTCTTGTTCTCTTCCTACACACATAGTTATTTAAAAAAAAAACCTTTCCTAAATGATTTAATTTATGACATTTTTAAACCCAAGTAACAAATTTGTAATTTCTGCATAGTTGACCATGTATGCTGACACTGATGGCATACTGCCACATGAATTTGTGAAACAATCAAGCTGATAGTTTCTTTAATGATATCCCTTCTCCTATCCCAAGTTATCAAGCTTAGAGTTTCTTTAATGATATCCCTTACCTCACCCCGAGCTATCAAGCTGATAGTTTATTTAATGATATCCCTTCTCCCACCTCAGTTGGTAAAACTGGTCTGATGAACAAAAGGGAAAAAATAAATGTAATATTGATTAGAATTTTCAAAAATAACAAAATAACACTTAAGGTTTATTGGAAAAAATTCCCCGCTATATTATTTTTGAATGAAGCTGAGATGTGAGTATTTTGAAAACAGCTGATCTTCTACAGCAGATTCTTTTATCTTGTCCATCATGATTGGAACTTTCGAAATGACGCCTGTTGTTAACACAACCCGTGAGGCAGTGGTCAGCTATGTATCAGACTAGCCGGGTCCTCAGTCTTATGTCAAAGTGAGACTTTTTATGGACAATGAAACCATTTAAGGGTGACATAAATAAGTGTGTGTATAATACATTTTCTTTTCTATTGGCCGTGTCTGCTTTGGGCCATGTTTGGTGTTATTTATATTTGAAGAAGTACATTTTAACCACTGTAAATAAAAGTTCCATGAGCAAAACCTGTCGGTCATTGTGAGAAAAGATTTATGAGTTCGGTTTTGATTAATGTTGTCATGGGTTAGCCTCGGATTCTCAGAGGGCTTGTGAAGACTATCTGTGAGAAAATCTTGACATATTCTGATTTTTGGGATTGGGGGAAATACACATTCAGGTGGTATGCACAGATGTGCTGCTTCCATTTTTTAAAGTAATAAATTTATCAATGTTGGAAATTGATTTTAAAAAAATAAAAATAAATCAATCATTGGTTAAAATCATGTGTTTTGTGATCAAACGCATTTTGATTTAAAGCAGTGGTTCTTAACCTTGTTGGAGGTACTGAACCCCACCAGTTTCAAATGCGCATTCACCGAACCCTTCTTATTAGAAAAAATTAAATATGTTTTTTTTTCTGATTTTTTTTTGGGACCTCCGCTGAACCCCTGAGACTGACTCACCGAACGCCTGGGGTTCGATCCAACCCAAGTTAAGAAACACTGATTTCAAGTATACACTTCCATCTAAAAATATTATGTGCCTGGGACATGTTACTCATAATGAAAATAATGTAAGATTCTAGTTTGCTTAAAAAAAATTAACACTTGCATCTTCTGTAGTAGGACAGTAAATACAGAGCAGGGATGATGGTGGGGTGGAGCCTGGGGGTGTGTAACTGCAATTAAGTTGTAAGAGAAGGAAATCTGGAACACAAAGTATAATATAATCAGGTACTATGGAACACAAAGTATAATATAATCAGGTACTATAGAACACAAAGTATAATATAATCAGGTACTATGGAACACAAAGTATAATATAATCAGGTACTATGGAACACAAAGTATAATATAATCAGGTACTATGGAACACAAAGTATAATATAATCAGGTACTATGGAACACAAAGTAAGGAAAAGACTTTAAAGAGACACCATAAAACGTTTGTATGTCAGCTAGAAATACTTCTTCGGGAAAACTTGAACCAGATCAAGGGCTCTTAATCATCATGGAGCGCCTCACTCCCTTATGATTTCAAAAGATTTCCTGCACCCCTATCTTTATTTCAAAAAAAAAAAAAAATGCTAATAAATGCAAAGAACCTGATTTTCTCGGCCATCTGCGCATCCCTTGACACCGCCTCTCGCAACCGCCCGGGCATCCCGTTTAAGAACCCTTGTACTGGATTTTAAAAAACCCCAAAGAAACCAATGTTTGTTACAACAAATTGATGTTAAAATTTGGTTGGCGGACTTAGGATTACGTTTTGTGTAAAAGTCTTCTCATACCCCGTAAAACAAATGTAGGTCTATAATTCAATGTCTCTCCCCACGTAGGAGCGGTCAGAAGACGAGGGGGCAGAAGTAGAGCAGAGAACACTAGGGATGACGACTTTGTGTTCAATGACATCAATGCCTACCGACAATCTGTACATTTATAGTACATTTAAAAAAGTTTCTCACAACGCACTCACAAAACTAAAATTACGTGGTGCAAAGGGTTCTTAATATATTCATTAAAAGTTTCTGCTTTTGTTTGTATTTATTTTTAGTCACAACAGACCAACAATCTATGTGATTTTCAAGGGCTTTCAGAAAAAGCCCAGTTTTCATTGAAATTTTGTTTGAGGTAACACGTGTACGTTTATAATTGAGATTTTCAATTTTTCATGTCTGAACTCGGGCAACTAGACAAGTGATATGCCAGGTATTTAGAATGCTATGTAAAAAAAACAACAAAAAAAAACAACAAACTAAACAACAACAACAACCGTACTGCAGTAGCAGAGTTCAAGTGGATATTTACAACATTTATAACATGCTATACGACGATCCTACCTAACCCCTTGAAAATATTGCGTAAACGCGTGTACAGTATGCTGTTGAATTTTTTAATTATCGTCTTTGGGGAATAAATTTCACTTACCGTTGATAATGAAACATGCTCAATGATTGGACAGCTACAGAACAAGTCTATTACTTCAAGTCTTGGAAATACGGTAGCCATATTTTTAACATCACATTGATTTCCTTGTTTGTTTGTTGTTTTTGTTTGATGACGCGCGAGCTGTCAGTTCAGAGGCTATTTTATCTTTAATGCTAACAGTACAGAAAAGAAAAAAAATAATTTCAATGGCTCCGATATTAATTTTCTTTTAAATATTAATTCTTGAAGCATCAGCATAAAACAAAATTATTATGCAATAGTTACAACCTTAGTACCAAAATAAACCTTTGACGTGGTTTACCTGCACTTTGCAATAATGTCCTTGTACCAGTAGGAAAACCAGAATAAAAAAAGACAGTGGCTGCAACATGAGTACAGATGTTAGGTGCAATTTAAAAAAAAAAAAATCAAGCACTGGTCATATTTTGAAAAAAATATCTGTAGGTTTTGGGCGAAAAGGTATGGTTGTGGTGGTGGTGGTCGTCATTTGCTCTGGTTCCATTCCTCGTAATCGGTCACTTAAATATATCTCATTATCTGTTTTCACCCCACCCCCAAAAGTTATGAGATCTGTGGCGGGTAAGACACGTTACGAATTTAAGACACTCCCCCCCCGCCGCCATGGTGATTCTTTCATGAATCGTGATTATTTCCCCTGAACTGGGATGTATGTTCGGGGACGTCAACTGACTCATTTAAATCACACCACCAGGCAACGAAATAACGCTTCTTAAATATGACTGATTCTATGCCCTGTGCAGTGGTGTAGCAAAAAAAAAAAAAAAAAAAAAAAAAAAGGGGGGGGGGGGGGGGGTTGCGGACCGCACCGTGTGACACCATACCAAGGGGTGACATCAAATGGAAAAAATGCGTATTTGCAGAACACAAACTGCTCGGTCTAATCGAATTTCAATAATTCTATAGGGAAACCGATCACACTTACATTTTTCACACATTTAACCTGTCCAAATGCGTGCTTTATTGGAATTCAAGGATGATGCGTTAAAAATGAGGTAAACATAGAACCTCACCATTTTTATTACGATGTAACGCTGATTTAAGTGATCGGTAACTTTCGTGATAGGAAGCTAAATATATATAATTTCTGAAAAATGAAGCTTTCAATTGATATCGAAGACGATGTGGTCAAGCGTTTGAAGCTTTCCATTGATATCGAATACGATGTGGTCAAGCGTTTGAAGCTTTTCATTGATATCGAATACGATGTAGTCTGGCAATGAAAGCTTTCCATTGTTATCGAATACGATGTAGTCCAGCGATTAAAGCTTTCAATTGATATCGAATACGATGTAGTCAAGCGATTAAAGCTTTTCATTGATATCGAATACTATGTAGTAAGCCGATCATAAGAAGCATACCTGAAACGAATCAGTAAATATAAAAAAAATAAAATAAAAAAATGACTTTTTACTCAATTATAAGGTTTAAAAAATAATATTATACACACTTTTCTTAAATCTGCAATAATTATTTAAAAAAGGTTTTTTAAACCAAATATATATAATATACCAGAAATCCTAAAAAAAATATTATTTTTGTCGCTTCATCACTCCAAATCGAGTCACTCCCCAGAACCTTGCAAGAGGAGCTCGATCCTATGGTGTTATTTTCATAATTAGCAATGGAATCATTGTTATAATTAGCAATGGTATTATTGTCACAATGAGCAATGGCATCATTGTTATTATTAGCAATGGCATCATTGTCATAATTAGCAATGGGATCATTGTCATAATTAGCAATGGCCTCAATGTCATAATTAGCAATGGTATCATTGTCATAATAAGCAAGGCATCATTGTCATAATTAGCGTTGGTACCATGGTCATAATTAGCAATGGCATCATTGTCATAATTAGAAAGGCATCACTTTCATAATCAGCAATGCCATCATTGTCATAATTAGCAATGGTATTATTGTCATATTTAGCAATGGCATCATTTGTCATAATTAGCAATGGCATTTTGTCATTATTAGCAATGGCATCATTTTTCATAATTAGCAATGGTATCCTTGTCATAATTAGCAATTGTATCATTGTCATAATTAGCAATGGCATAATTTGTCACAATCAGCAATAGTATCATTGTCATAATTAGCAATGGTATCATCTGTCATATTTAGCAGTGGCATCATTGTCATAATTAGCAATGGCATCATTGTAACAATTACTAATGGTATTATTGTCCTATTGTCATAATTAGCAATTGTATCATTGTTATAATTAGCAATGGTATTATTGTCATAATTAGCAATGGCATCATCTGTCATATTTAGCAGTGGCATCATTGTCATAATTAGCAATGGCATTATTGTAATAATTAGTAATAGTATCATTGTCATAATTAGCAATGTCGTCATTGTCATAATTAGCAATGGTATTGTTGTCATTATTATTAATGGCATCATTGTCATAATTAGCAATTGTATCATTGTTATAATTAGCAATGGTGTTATTGTCATAATTAGCAATGGTATTATTGTCACAATGAGCAATGGCATCATTGTTATTATTAGCAATGGCATCATTGTCATAATTAGCAATGGGATCATTGTCATAATTAGCAATGGCCTCAATGTCATAATTAGCAATGGTATCATTGTCATAATAAGCAAGGCATCATTGTCATAATTAGCGTTGGTACCATGGTCATAATTAGCAATGGCATCATAGTCATAATTAGAAAGGCATCACTTTCATAATCAGCAATGCCATCATTGTCATGATTAGCAATGGTATTATTGTCATATTTAGCAATGGCATCATTTGTCATAATTAGCAATGGCATTTTGTTATTATTAGCAATGGCATCATTTTTCATAATTAGCAATGGTATCCTTGTCATAATTAGCAATGGTATCATTGTCATAATTAGCAATGGCATAATTTGTCACAATCAGCAATAGTATCATTGTCATAATTAGCAATGGCATCATCTGTCATATTTAGCAGTGGCATCATTGTCATAATTAGCAATGGCATCATTGTAACAATTACTAATGGTATTATTGTCCTATATAGCAATGGCATCATTGTCATTATTATCAATGGCATCATTGTCATAATTAGCAATTGTATCATTGTTATAATTAGCAATGTCGTCATTGTCATAATTAGCAATGGTATTGTTGTCATTATTAGCAATTGCATCATTGTTTTAATTAGCAATGCCATTATTGTTATAATTAGCAATGGCATCACTGTCATAATTAGCAATGGCATCATTGTCATAATTAGCAATGGTATCATTGTCATAATTAGCAATGGCATTATTGTAATAATTAGTAATAGTATCATTGTCATAATTAGCAATGGTATTATTGCCTCCTGAATTCCAACCCCCAGTTCATAACACCACTGCTGAGTCGCCCTTGCAACCAGTGAAGTATCCCATTGAAACCCATGGACAGTAACATCGCAAACCCCTCTGAAACATAGGAGCCAGAATGATCAATTCATTGATCGTGGGCCCTTAAAAAAATAAAGAAGAAGAAGAAGAAGAAGAAGAAATAGCAATGGTATTGTTGTCATTATTATCAATGGCATCATTGTCATAATTAGCAAATGTATCATTGTTATAATTAGCAATGGTATTATTGTCATAAATAGCAATGGCATCATCTGTCATATTTAGCAGTGGCAATATTGTAATAATTAGTAATAGTATCATTGTCATAATTAGCAATGGCATCATGGTCATAATTAGAAATGGCATTATTGCCATCATTAGCAATGGCATCATTGTTATTATTAGCAATGGTATCGTTGTCATTATTATCAATGGCATCATTGTCATAATTAGCAATTGTATCATTGTTATAATTAGGAATGGTATTATTGTCATAATTAGCAATGGAATCACCTGTCATATTTAGCAGTGGCATCATTGTCATAATTAGCAATGTTATTTTTGTCATTATTATCAATGGCATCACTTTCATAATTAGCAATGGTATCATAGTTATAATTAGCAATGGTATTATTGTCATAAATAGCAATGGCATCATCTGTCATATTTAGCAGTGGCATCATTGTCATAATTAGCATTGGCATCATTGACATAATTAGCAATGGCATCATTGACATAATTAGCAATGGCATCATTGACATAATTAGCAATGGCATCATTGTCCTATATAGCAATTGTATCATTGTCCTATATAGCAATGGCATCATGGTCATAATTAGAAATGGCATCATTGTCATAATTAGCAATGGTATCATTGTCATAATTAGCAATGGTATCATTGTCCTATATAGCAATGGCATCATTGTCATAATTAGCAATGGTATCATTGACATTATTATCAATGGCATCATCTGTCATAATTAGCAATGGCATCATTGTAATAATTAGTAATGTTATTATTGTCCTATATAGCAATGGCATCATGGTCATAATTAAAAGTAGCATCATTGTCATAATTAGCAATGCCATTCGGACCATTGACAAAATTAAATATCAAAGGTAGCGGTTTTAAAACGAATGGGTCGTGACCCCTTTTGGGTCTCATTAACCTTGGGTGGCTACCCCTCTAAGGGCCCATGATTTCAACAATGGATTTGGGACTAAATGTCGAGATGTAGCCTATTATGGTATTAGTTCTTTCTTTTTTTTTTTTTTTTCAATCCTCGTGCGCCCGACTGGTCAAGTCTATCTATTGAAATGCTTATGCGAGAGCTGTCTTCATGGCCATGCTTCTCTTCCACAAAAAAGTTGTATCTTTCTGGTCTTTTTGGGTCTTTCGAACTTTAATTTTTTATCAACAATGGATTTGGGACTAAATGTCGAGATGTAGCCTATTATGGTATTAGTTCTTTCTTTTTTTTTTTTTTCAATCCTCGTGCGCCCGACTGGTCAAGTCTATCTATTGAAATGCTTATGCGAGAGCTGTCTTCATGGCCATGCTTCTCTTCCACAAAATAGTTGTATCTTTCTGGTCTCTTTGGGTCTTCCGAAGTTTAATTTTTTTTCTTCTGGGCTGCGCCAATCTTGGTGCTGTCCTGGGAAGTGAGCTTGTTGTGAATTTGTTGCTATTATTTGCTGTCTCTCTCGATTTGCGCCTGTATTTCACTGGAGATTGTCTTTGGTCAGATGATGCTATGGATCATTTGTAAGCATTTGTTCTGAGCAACTGACAGCGTCCGTTCAAATATGCTAGTGGTTTTCGGGCACACTGGTCTATAGACGAGAATACTTAAGACATTGATCTGGTCTTGGTGTGGATGCATAGTTGGCTCCATCGCTATAGTTGGCTCCATCGCCATAAGAATTTCAACATTACTAAATGCTCCTTGCGTTTATTGTCGCAATCTTCTAGGGCAGTGTTTTTCAACCCATATCTAAGCATTGTTACGATACTTTACTGACCAACTTTAAGATTCCCACCCACAACGTCAATTTTTTGCACGCTGTGCTCACATGACGCGGCAATAGCTTGCAGCTTCAGTCACCTGATCCCTAGTTTTAGTTTGGTCGTCAGGTGTGACATCGTCTAATTTTCTTTTCTTAAACAAATCGGTTCGGAATTATGAAAATTAACCCAAACGCTAATTAGGACAACAGCGGAGAAGTAATGAGTGAATAGACGATTAATTACCGCACAGCGACGGTAGGTACTGACAAACTTGGACTTGACGATTTCGGTCGTTATTATTTTTATTTTTTACTGGCCACCGGCGGAACTCCTGACCAGCGCTCAGGGAACCCCGGTTGAAAAACAGTAATGTAGTTGGATGTTGCGAAACAATGCATGTTTTCATTTTTTCTCTTGACCAGTTCAGTGCAGTGTTTCTTTGAGATATTTTCCTCCGGGGCATTTTGGTTTCTCGCGAAGGGGGCAGTGCCAATTGCCAGAGGCGTAGCTAGGGGAGGAATAGGGGGCAGATGTATCCGGGTGCCCGACTAGCGGGGGGCACCAAAATGGGCTTTGATAGTATTTAGTTGAAGAAGATATAATGGGTTTCAGAAATGAAGCGCGGGGGATCCAAACACTCTAGCTACGCCTCTGCCAGTGGCGTAGAAAGGGGTGGAGATGGGGTTGTCCAGCCAGGTGTCATTTTTATCCTTATATGGAAGAGTTTCATTGTCGGACACATCTACTGTTTTATCGTGAAAGAGAGGGTGACAAAAATCTTGGCCCATCGATGGTGGCACTAATACTTTCTACGCCACTAGGCAGTGCATCTATCGGCACCAAAATTGGCAGTAATATTTATCAGGAATTCGGTTAAAAATTGAGGGCACCGGTGGTTCCTGAGCGGAAAAGGGGTCTGCTATACTGTAATTTTCACCGGGAAGCATGGCAGAAATCGAGTGCACTGATTACTCTTGAGCTGAAAAGGGGGGAGGGGTCTGGGGATCCCTTCCCCATACATTTTTTGGTTATTTCAAACCAAGAGGTGAATTTGGAGTATATCTACATGCAATGTTTCTATTAGACTATTTGATCGGGGGATATAATTTTTCAAGCGTCCGGGGTAGGCATTATTGCGCCCAGTATCATACATAAACTGAATTCAACCATGTTTTGGCGTGCCCCATGGTATTCATTTGGCACACGCCTAGATTCAACTCCGTACTGCCATTTTGATTGGCATGAAGAAAGGAGGAGCAGAAATTGAGGGTGCCGAAAACTCTCAAGCAAAAGCGGAGACAGGGGGGTCCGCATATAAAAATTTGGATTAATTCAAAATGCAAGGATGCGTTTAGGCGCACAATTGAATTTGTTGTTTCTTTCAGGCAATTTGGAAGAGGTCATTTCGAATTTCTGGTGGGAAGCAAAAGATTTAGCCATAATAAAGATCAGGTAAATCTCTAACTCCACCCCAGTCCAGCATAAACTAAATTCATTTCAATTGATGTCCTTGAGGGTATTCTTTTTGCCCTGGCTTAGTGTTGCCCCTTAAATCTTTATAGTCCCAGAAATTTTTGGATAAATTTAAAATGAAAGAATGTTTTTTTAGCACTCGTATAAATTAAGTTTTGGACCATTCTACACTTAATCGGAGAGAAACGGGAGAGATGCTAGTTAAAAATGTAGGTTTAATTTTCCCCTCAGAACCATCGTGTGGGCCCTGCAATCCCTGCGGCAGCAGGAAGCCTCCGGTATTTTATGAGCTCAAAGTTTCGCTGTTGACAATTTTAAATTATCAATTTTAAATGTAAGGTTCTGGAAGGACAAATCCGAAAAGTGGCAGGGGGGCCTCGGAAAGTCAAGCGGGCGGCTCTGCTTGACCTAGTTATGTAATACAAATATTTATTTTAGATTCGCCTACTAGGTAAAACTTAGGTTTTTCTCTTTTATTAAAACTATTTTTGGGGTAAACTGCTTAATAACTATATGATTTTTTTTTTTAAATCCCAAAAAATATTTCCATCACAAAAAAGCATTGCGAACATTATTTTAAATGTTGAGCGCATTCCGCAATGGCAAAAAAAAGGACATGTATTTATGAAAAATACACTTTCTAAAATAAGAAGTGGTTATTCGGACCCGGGTATCAGAAGTGAGAGGTTTGGGTTAAAAATTATTTAAAATATTATTGCTGGGTTTGTAAGACAAAATGAGGTATCCAATGAAAGATAATTGAATGGACTTTGTTTGTAAACTTATTTCTTCAGTTTAACTAAAATAAACTACCACACATGACATCCGAATGGGATTTAGTCTAACGGCACTCGGGTCCGAATAGCGGCTATGCGTACCCGGGTCCCTTAAGAAATCTAGAGTAAAGCAAACCTAATCATTACATTTCATCATAGAGTTAGACTACTACACAGCAAGGTAAGAATTAATTGATTTGGCCCTTTTTTTTTTCTTCTTTGAAAATAAATAATCTCATTTAAGTTCTAAGTTCTAAGTTTGGAAGTTCAATTTGTTGCATTAATGGCGCTTTAATGAAGATCGCCATTTTTTTTTTTTTTTTTTAAAATTAAGACCAGCATATTTAGAACAATTTTGGTACAAATGTGTCCATAAATAGCCTAGAAAATATTTGTGGTTACACGAAGAACATGACTTCTGTCTGTGAGGCATTCTTTAAAAAAAATAAAATAAAAACATTATCGTGATGCCAGTTTGGATGAATTATATTTAAAAAAAAAAAGTTGTGTTGTTTTGTATGCTTGCTTAACCGATAAACTTTGATAAAATATAAAATATTCATATTGACGGAACTGGCTACAACTTAAAGCTAACCAAGACAAAACAGTGCGAATTATCACCTTATTTATCATAAAAATATTTATTATTTAATACCTGCACCATTGTAACAGTGATTTTTGTGTCTGTATTTTTACCTTACATCTTACTGAAGAAGACCAAATACCTTTTCTGTCTAGTATAAATCTATGTTCCCCAACACCTTTATAACCGAAAGGTTAAAAAATTTAAGGCAACAACACTCAAATCTGCCACTGAGCAAGTCCATTGCCATCCCTAGCATCTCTAATTTTTCCATTACACAGATTTACACACTCAAGAAAGGACTAAAATTATAACAGAGATTATGCATTGTTTGAGTTGCAGATAGGCTTTTATTTCACTTCAGACAGTGTTCATGATCATGAAGATTGACTTCTGACTACTACAGTCATAGTGATACAAGTCAAAACAACACTAACTTATGACATGGGTTTGGCAATTTTTGAATCATAATAGAATTTTTTAAAATATGAATATGAATTAGTAACAGAGGTATGTGTTCAGAGTTATTAAACTTTACTTAAAACTCTTATTTTATTGTTCCTTTATTATCCTTTTATTTTTTGGATTGTTTTACTTTTAATCAAGCATTGTAAACTTCTAATGCAGGTTTTTAAAAATAAAAAAACTCCAGACAAGTATGTCTTCATGAAATGAAGAATAAACTTTTTAAAGAAAAATATTTTTTTTTACTGCTTTATTTCAGTTTTCTTTTGACAGAGATTATATTATCACATGATTGAAGAAGAACAAAAATAATGGTGGGGATCACAGATAAATCACAATGCACATAGGAAAACAAAAATCCAGTTTGGGTATTTACTGTTTATAACACTTAGGGAAGAAAATGTTCTAAGATATTATTACTTCAGTCAAACTATCAGCTGTTCAAATTCAGGAGGCTTCTTCAAACTTCTTGTCATAAAAAAATCTCCAAGCAATTAAAAGAGATCATTAAGACTTCTACTTTTTCTCTTTCCCTCAAAACCACATTCACAATGACTAGTAATTATAAGGTTCATAAAATGGGTTCGGTAAACAGATTGGTTTCTTTTAATGTCAGCACTAAATTATATAACATGTTTGAATACTAATAACATTTCCTAACTTACTCTGCTAATTTTGCCAATTATATTTGGAAATAGATTCTTCCCCTATAATGTTCATCTTTTTAACAACTTTTTGTCACACTATCAATGTCATAATTTAAAACAAAATGTTGTGTAAAACTATATACCGGGTATGGCACTAAACAAAATAAAAATTAAAATTAAATCTTCACATTCAAGTTCAATTTTCGAACCATCAATAAATTATGTGCACAATGTGAAATTATACTTTCGGATTTTGTTACAAATTGTAAAGATGTACTTGAACTGTTAACAATGGTTTATAAATGAAAAAATAAATAAATAACAAAACAACATCAACAACTGGGCATACATTGGACAATTAAAACTGGCCCATGCTTCTACCATTTAAAAATATCACCTAAAGTAGCCAATACTCTTTAAAAAAACAACTTAATATGTTCTATTTTATTTACCTATCAAATAATTAAGTAACCCATAAACATTTATTAAAAGTCTCAAGTTTTGTTAGAATTTTTACTTTGTAATTTACGGGTGTCCCATACCTCTGATTACTGAAGTATTTGTGATAAAGAGTGTAATTGAATACCTGGTATTATACATAAACAACATTTCAACACCATCTGTGTGAAAATGATTAATTTTTTTCATTTGAAGTTGTCTACAATAGGTTAAATTATCATGGGGCTTACTTCAGAAAAAAATTAAGATCCTTTTTGGAGCAGATAATGAAGTTATTTTAACAATTAAATAGGCCCTCTTTAAAATGCAAGTTTGAAATTATAATATAAATTCAATTTGTTCATTAAAATCAAACTAAGAAATTAAGTACATAAACCAAAGTTTTTAAAATTCAATCAAAATGAATATATTTATTCATAATGTATGTTTCTAATGAATAGGTAGTTATCATTTTCTTTTACTGTGTGACTTATAAACTTTGATGGTCAGAAATATATTATTAAAATTTATCAGAAAATATCTTTATTTAATTTGATCAATATAGTAAAAACAACTCAATATTCGTTTAACGCTGCACCTAAATCAAGCAACAGTTAAGTTAAGATCTGAATTATAAACATTTTGATAACCCTAAATGAAAGCTAAATCAAAACTTTGGAATGCATTACCCATTTATAAAAAGAACCAAATGTAATTTAAAAAAAAAGGAATTTGAAAGAAAAAAATTAATATTTTTTAAAATCAAGTTTTTAATCTAATTAAACAATATAATGCTCTGTGGTTTTAAATGACAAAGCTAACCCAGCTGTAATTAAGTCTTTAGGTAAATACTGAGCTAATAGTTAAACAAGAATTAGGCCTATAGTAGCTAAAGGGACACCATTCCATTCTTCACACTGCACATTTCATAAGACGGAGAACAAAACTATAAGTAGGTAAAGATCACAAATATGACTTGAGAAAAAAATAAAACCAGGGAAGGTCTAATCACTTCCAAAATAAGAACCACAAAAACATCTTCTTCATTGTCAGACTGATCTATGAGGAATGAACAGTACAGGTGGCTGATGCGGAGTCACGTGACAAAATGTTACACAGTCCATCTATCAGCTTGACAAGGTCGCTCCACAAAAATATGTTTTCATTTTGGTTACAGATTATGGGCTTGGCCAATCATTGAGTTTTCTTGGAAATTTGTGGATGTCTTGTAAGAGCTTGCTGGGGGATTTTTTCCATTCTACTGAGGGAGTGCTTTCAAAATAGCATGTACTTCTTCAGCTACTGCAGCCAGGGAGAACTGGAATTGCTCCTTTAACAAGGAAAGTGAAATAAAGTTAAAATGTAAAAAAAAAAATCAATAACTAAATATTTTTACGTTTCTGTTTTTTTTAGGAATTCATATGTATATTTGTTTTAGACAATGCTGGCTTTTTAAGGCAGCCACAACACTACATTACATAGCAAACTAAAGAAAACTACAATTTTTTTGTTGTTTTCACTTTGGTCACATCTCTGAATAATGGATATTAATATATAGGCCTACAAATGTAAAACTTGGAATATATTTTTAACGTCTGATATCCTTATATATGCCTATATTGCAACTACTAGAAACTAAGTAGTAGTGTTGCTATAGACATTAGGCATAAAATATTGGTTTTTTCAATTAGATTAAACTAAGTGAGAAAAAAAGTACATCAATAATATTGTACATAGTGCTAAATAGCAAAGAAACGCTTTTTTATTGAAAAGAAAATAAGTTTAAAAATATGTTGTTGTTAGATGAGTTATATTTTATAGATTGCTAAGTTTAACTTACCTTAGTTTTCACCATAGACATGCGCTGATCACGAATGTGTTCAAGGGTAGCAGCCATGTCAATTTCTTTGGCTCCTATGAAAAAAAATGAAAAGTAACTTAATCAAGATACAGTACTCTCACGTTTCTTTAAATTAGTTTTCCTCTACATCAGCGGTTCTCAACCTGTGGGTTGCGACCCCTTTGGGGGTCGCATGACCCTTTCACAGGGGTCGCCTAAGACCATCTGAAAACACATCTACTCGACAGTTACAAAGTATCAACGAAAATAATTTTGTGGTTCGGGGGTCGCCACAACATGGGGAACTGTAGTAAGGGGGTCGTGGCATTAGAAAGGTTGAGAACCACTGCTCTACATAATCATTAAAATAATTTAGTAGGTAAATAATTTAACTTTTGTTGACAAGCCAGAAGCTTATTATTCCAAAATTAAAAAAAATGACTGTATTTTTTTAGATCTTTATGAAATATTGCAACACTGAGTAACCATAAAACATAAACTTTAAATTGACAATAAAATATAAATATTTGACTCACCTTTGGCCATTTTATTGAGTACCATGTCAATGAGGCAGTAAGTGCCTGAGCGGCCACATCCATCACTGGGGAGTTGATTGAAACAGAAGAAATTATAACTTAAAATCAAAATGGTTACAACAACAGTAATTAATGGTTTTCAACTTTAAAAAAAAGTAATTTCTAAGTGCACCAAATAAAAAGTAAATTTTTAATGTCACAATATTTATTTTATGGCTGTGCTTTTTGATTACAGATTGTAAATCTATGTTTGCACTACATAATTTAAATTTAAGAGTTCTCAGAATATTAATTTTGCTTTCTGTATAATTTATCAGTCAATTTTTTTTTTAGTGTACCTGAAGAACTACTCATGAGATACTAGCTTGAATTAAACCAGCGTTGTTTAAGAGCTGTTTTATTTATGACAAATACACATAAACTGACCTGCAGTGCACAACAATGGGGCAAGAACGTCCGCGGAATGACTTGTTCACTTTACTGCAAGAGAAGCAAATTAATCAATGTCTTTCCCTTTTAATAAAAATTCTGTTTTCATTTATGAATTTAAGAAGTGGCATTATAGAGTTATAATACATTACTACCAGTATGCAGAACAATATTATACGTTATTTCCATAAGACAATTTTCAAAATATATTAAAATATTGTATGAAAACCAAATAAATAATCATTACTTGACAAGTGGGGATTCTCTGAAATACAAATGTTATTTATAATTCCCAGGTGACAGAATAAACAGACACAATACACATTAACAAAATAATAAACTTATCTGATGTGACTGGACAAACAAAAATGTGTATAAAATGAAGCAATTACTGTTAAAGATAAATTGAACCATCACTTGTTGATGACATGTGAGATAACAAGACAATTCAGGTCAATTTGCTGACATAATGGGCTGTACAAACAAACATAGAGCAACACATTTTATTGTAAATTAAATTCCGATACTTTCCAAGGATTCAACAACAGAATTGTGACAGTGAAGCCTTCAAAAACGTGGAATAAAAACATGAGACCCCCTAGTCACAGGAAGGAAATTTTCATCATTTTGAAAGTAATTGCTCAATTATAGGAAGGCATAGGGAAGCATTCTAATGATGTGTCTAATGAGGGGGAGGGGGGTGGAGAATATGATTGTAGCAAGGGAAGCCTCACAGCAGTGGCAGTAATAATGTTGTTAAATTAGAAGCCAGGGAACCCTTGATGGAATTTTTTCCCTAGACAAACTTCATGATCAGCTCTTCTACAGGTACAAATTGGACATCATTTAATTTTATTCTGTTTTACTGAGCCCACTATTTATGGCAGAAGAGATGAGAAAGTAGAAAAAAATTTGTTAAGGTAAGAAAGTCATTGGTATAGAAGAGAGTGGGTCAAAATGCATCCAGATAAAATGCTAGAAAAAGAAAATTCAGGAAATTTATTTTTTAAAGGATTAACATTAATTCTGAATAAAATGTCACAATTCACTGGTGACTAGAAATATTCTAATTAGAAATGCCACTAAAAATCAGGATTTCAAATATAAATTATCTAAATACTTAATGCATTGCATCTATTCTAATTTTATGCATCCGAAGTTTTGAAAATAACATGGTAGCAGTTAAATAGTATTGAGGGGGGTCATATATTTGAAAAGGAAATGAAAGCAGGGATGTTTATAAAAATGGAAAAGTGTGTTAAATGATTGAAGATAAGCAACTAGAAGTATTTGAGGCACCAGTCCCATCACCAGCAAGCTGTTATTAGTAGAGGAAGCATGCAGTCCTGATCACTTTTGTGACTATGCAATTTGCCCACCGTACAATTGCTAAATCACAAAAGCTGCCAGGTAAAGCAGCAGTTAGTTGCCAGTATGAAATAGGTATGATTAATAAGCATACAGGAAATGGCCAGGTTAAGTAATGGTATGGGTGGATATAATTATTCGTGTTATGTTGTAGCCATGGAGATATATAATCACATCATGCATTTATTACGTTGACCATCCACAATACATCAACTTGAATTTCTATAACAAAATTCTGGATCAATCAATGCCAATGTCAAGTTAATCATACACAAATTTTTGAAAAGCACATCTAAAGAAGTTTACTAGATGCATTTATTACTGATTGTGCGCACAGAATTATTCTCCATTTGAAGTCTTGATTCTCAGCTAATTCAACAAAAAGTTAAACACAACAACTATGCCTTTTTTTAGTTTTTATATAAATTAGTGAACATAATTCCCCAGATACTAATAAGGGAATTTTTATTTTTAGAAGCTTAACATGAATTTGAATTATGGACGTTTGTAAATTATAGAAAAGAATTAGTTAAAAAGCTTAAAGAAAAAAACCAGACATATCAAAATACAAATTGTAACGTTTTATAGAACCATTAAAAAATATGAATATTAATTTGTGATATTAAGAAAGTGAAAAACGTTAATAAATCAGAAAACATATTTAATCAATTAGTCCAGTCTTGTATTTACAGATAGTTTTTTCTTGGTATTTTAAAAATCATTATGTTGTTTCAGATAAATATAATTAGTGGTTTCGAAAAAAGTGAATTTATCATTATGAAAACTGTAAATATGTTGTTAGTCCAAGTTAAAGATTAGTTGCCTTAAAAAGTATTCCAAATTTTTAATACTATCAGTAGTAAATGTTTTAGAATAAGCAAGAAATACTTTACAACTAGAGCAAGTTATTTTTAAAAAATAAGTCTAATAAACATATAAGTTTGTAAACATAGATAAGCCAGTTAGGCTTAAGAATGTACTATAAAATACACATATGCTTCTGCATTAGGCCAGTCTAGCCAATTTTAGGTTGATTATAACTTGAACACATAATTTAATACATACTCCAAAATATAACTTATTTTTTCATTGCACTAAGTATTACCAGAAACTTTACAAAAAAAAAAAGCGTAGCATTAAAAAAAAAGTTTAAAAAAAAATTATTTTGAAATGATCACAGCAGGTCTAACTACACCTGTGCAGTGTTTGTAAAAGGCAGCGAAAGCATGATCAGAATGGAAAGCTGTGCCAAATGAAAATAATCAATACGAAGTTGATTATTATCTGCCTATAGAATTAATGCTGATGCTGCCTAGACCAGATGAATCCATAATATCCAACTACTCAGAATTGAATGGGGTTGTCTATTTTCCCCAACAACCTGATTAGACTTAGAATATTAACTGAACAGTTATTGCAGGATAAACTTGTTTCTTTTCCTATTAGAAAACAACTGGACTACTATTTAAATGATTGGTAGGACTTAAAAATATAATTATCTGAATAAGCTAGGGAACAGTTACATACATTATGTTGGCTACATATTTTACTCGGAGCATAACTATGAAAGGATAGAATTGTTAAACAGAGAAGACTACTGATTCTATTTTCTTAAAGTATAATATATGGGGGGCTGTGTGTTCAAGCCATGTGAAGTAAATAGATAATGTAACAAAATATGTTTAGGCTTGAAAAACGGAAAGAACATGTTATAAATGCCTCCTTTAGCAGACAATACAAAACAATAAAAATATTATTTAAAATTGAAGAAATCCAGATGAAGATAACAAAGTAATTAATAAATACATACAGCTATTGGCACTCAAGTGTAAAGAAAAAGGATAATATTAAAAATTAAACAAATTCACAAACATTTTATCTAAAGAACAGAATGCTAATTACACTTGAAATGTTGTCTCTAAGAAATGTAACATCCCACTGTGATATGGAATAAGGAGTGCTCATAATTTGATAAAAATAAATGTTTACAAATTTTGTAATGGGTGCATATGATTTTCATTTAAAAGAGGATGGAAATGACAATAACAAACCAAGGATGTAATTATAATCTTAGAAAGACATAACCTACAATGATATACTCAAATTAAAAAAAAGATGTTCCAAATATTGGATTCATGAGGGAGCACACATAAAATCATTAATAGAAATTATCACAGAAAGATACAAACCGTCTGAAATCAAGAAGAGCCTTGATGGAAGCAGGGACAGACAACTCCGGCCAGGTCAGAAAATGAAACTGGGTTACAGTTCGGGTCTCATTGGTTTGAAGATTCTTCAGGTAGAAGCTGCGTACCAGGTAATCATCACACCAGATATGTTCTGACACCAGGTGGACCTTTGTGAGAGCAAATTTCAATCTCTGTCAGTAACTAATAAATGCTAATTTATTAGTAACTAGCATTAGCTAATTAAGAAAGCTAGAAGATTAATAATGAAATCTCAAAAAGGGACACAACTCTTTACCAAAGAGAGTTCAGATTAAATTTTAGCTAATGCTTTTATAAAGAATGTCTGAAAAAATTTGATCTCAATTTTCTAAATCTACTTTAACTCTTAAGAGCATAAATATGATGGAGTTTAGAATATGGCAAAAGGAATTATGTTAAATATATTAAAATTAATTTAAAATTTTCATGATATTCTATTGAAGCCAGAAGCGTTTAATGGGCAAGAAAAATGGCTGCTTAAAATGAAGGATAAGACTCCAGAAATGCTTCTTGTGTACAATGTTATTTTATAGGGAAAATTGGTACTCTGTTCTTCATGAAAAACTAAATTCAGGTCTTAAGTGTATCAATGCCATTAAAGCTAATGCCAACTGTAAGCGTCTCATCAAGCTATTTTGTGAAGAACAAAATGCAGACCATGAGAGACTTTTTACTTCACACTGAAGTAAGGAGGCAATAGAAAGGGAAATGCTTGAAAAGATTAAGGAACTATTAGATCCTTTAGGTGACTTTTTCAGTGAGAAACCTGAAATTAAGTACCTTTTAACAGTTAATGGTAAAGCATTTGTGAGTTATTTAGCTGATATCTTATCTTGAAAAACTTAATAAATTAAATTACCAACTTCAGGGAGAAAATAAAAACCCTGTTGATGCAAAAGCAAAGATATTGGTTTCATTTCATTATATTTACTGAATTAAGTCAGAAATATGTTTGTAAGAAAAATTTTGGAAAGTTTCATTGGCTCAAAAAATTTGAAGTGATTGATACTGCTATACTTGTTATTGTTGATCAACTAAAAATTGTGTCATCTGATTTAGAAGAAAGATTTTGTAATTTAAAAAAAATTCATTTTCAAACTTGGATGATGAAGCCAATGTTAATGGATTTGGTCTGATTTTCAAATATGCAATATCAAAAATATCTCGCAGAACTGTTTTGGATGAGTTTGTTAAAACTTTATTTACTATAAAAGCAGCGACGGCATGGCTTTGTGAGGAAACAGAAATCAATATCCTAATTCAACCTAATGTGGAAGACAGCATTTGTTACCATTTCCATCTCCATATTTAGCTTAATGTGAATTTAGTGCCATAAGTTATTTGCTGCTAAAAAAAGAAAAAGAAATTGGTTGGATGTAACACAGAAGGGAGACTTGACACTGAGGTTATCTAATTGGAGCCTGACATAAAATCATTGTGCAGCAAACATCAAGTGCGTGTTTCTCATTAAATTAGTCATTTCGCACTATATTTGTGATCTCTCATTGTCTTTTAAAATTATGAAATAATGAATACTAAATGAAATAATAAATTATTAAAATGTTTTAGAAAAATCTTTCATTTTGTACCGAGTACTTGAATTTCAGTTCTCCATTCAATTTTTTGAAAATTCACTTACTATGTTTTCTTAAAAATTTCTTTGTAAAACCTATTCATTTCTAAAGTCTTTTTCCTTCTTCCTAAAACCCATCATTTAGATCTCATTCAGTGATTATTTCAATTTTTAATCAAATTTTAATTATTAAAAATTATGTACTTATTACATAGGGGGCATACAAATTTTAGAAAAGCTGGTTTATTAGGTGGGGCACGGCACAAAAAAGGTTCTGAAACACTGTATTAAAGTAACAACTCTTAAAGTGTTTCTATATTTTGCATTTCATCACTAGACTAGCTACATAAAGAAAATGGTGCAAATAGGGGACCGCTTCATTGTTCGCCCACCCAATAGGCTTCCTGGCGGTTCACTACTAAAATGATCCAAAAGGTTAATTTTTAAACTTTTTAACATAAATACAATACACTAAAAGGAATTACATTTTATTTACCTCATAGATATGATAGAGGTCACTTCCTTCTTCAGGCCAGTAGCGATGACACAGGCTCGTACCATTTTCAGCTAGTTTGGTCAGCATCACTATAACAACAGATCCCTGCTCCCAGATCATCTAAGCAGTTTAGATATAAGATAAAGCTGTCATACAAGAAAGTCCTATGTATTTCTAATATCTATTTTAACATGACAATGACATGACCATTTTGATTTTTAAAAAGAAATGATTTTAAACCACAATAAGGGCCTTATTTGAAGACTCAAATGGGCTAATAATTAACGTCTTAACTTTTTATTTGATATTAAAATAAAATACATGTAACGTAAACAGAATATATTGTGTTTGCAGAGTATAAAAACTTGGTGGTTTATAAAAATTAAACCCTGATTAGTCTAATGGATGCTAAATTGTATGTTATTCAAAACCAATGGGCTATTTTTAAAAACAACAATCAAGTCAATCAAATCTGGAATGATCTTTAAATAAAGAAAATTATATGTAAATTGAAAAAAAAAGTTAAATAGATATTTAAAATAAACAGTTTTTTAAAATATTATTCATGTTGCATCTTAAAGCAATGTAAAAGGTGGCATCAAAATAATTTAATTGTCTGACTACTACTGTGAAATCAGTTAACAAACATGTACCTCTATAAAAGTACCTGACAGTCTCGCACAAAACATTTTAAACAATTCAATCTCAGTGGTTTTTCAATCCAGGTTATACAATTTACGAAATAAATCAAACTCATCCCTTAAATATCAAGGCCTTTAGTTATTGTATTAAAATGTTGTCAGATTTTTGCTCTTTGAAAGAGATGAGAAAGGGAGGGAGTTAGCAAACAAGCTGTGCCATCTTTTGAATCTCACCACCCATTTAGCTATGACAATGAAGCATTTCTCTCGTGATATTTTACACATTGTAATTGTTGAAGAAGACATAATGAACCACTTACCTGCCAGAAGTCAGCCACTGTGTGAGGGAGTGGTCCTTGAGTACATATATAAGCTGGATTTCGGGGGTCATGGTCCGTCTGTGGAGGGAATGTCAAAAGATGAAATATTTGCCAATTTTTTTTTATCCCTGTACCCATCTTTAAAAAAAAAAAAAAGACTTAAAAAAACATTCTATGCCAATAAAACAAAGAATATCAAAATAACTTATTTCATAACCTCCACTCAAACACGCTACTCCAACATAAAGACAGCATTCATCTGAGCTGTGCTGGAAGGCCGATAGAAAACTTAAGTATGTAATAAGTTTAAATAAGCACAGGGTGTGATTAAAATTTGCACTTTAGCTATCGCTCATATTTCAGTGAATGCATAATGGGCAGTACATAATAGAGGTGGAGGGTGTGTGGTGGGTTGAGACAGAGGATCAGAAAACTACGTTAAAGAAGGTTAATGACCTCACAGCAAAGGGAAAAGAAAACAGAGCGTTGAGTTGAGAATACAAACATAAATTGTGGTCGCAACTTTCAAAAAATGAACACTGCCGATATACAGCCCCCACTCTTTTATTTAAGCATTGCGATGAAATAAAATGAGTTTAAAAAAAATAAATACAAAATAAAGCTGAACAATTAGCCTATAGAGCTTAATTTTTTTAAATAGAATTTACAATTTATTTTTAATATGTTTTAGTTTCACTTGTAAGGGACTCATGCATCTCATGCGTGACACAGATATTAGGGTGACACGGATATTAGGGTGACACATATATTAGGGTGACACAGATATTAGGGTGACACTGATAGACCGGTGGTGTAGCTAGACCATTTGGCCTTACACAGGTTCAAATTTTCTTTACCGAATCCTGACAAGTTTGAACAAAGGAACCTTCTCCTCTTCATAGTACACATTTTATATTTAAATAAGAAAAAAAAATCCCAACAACATTTAATCTTACGCCACTTAACCTAAGACAATGGTCGTAAAAATAGCACCTCGCGAGTCGCATGCAGGCTCTTAACGACCTAAGTGCGGCTCGGCCAGTCGGCCACAAATCGGGGTTGACTCCCAAAAACATGGTTTTTGACAGGTTCTTACAAATAATTTTGGCTCTCAATTATTTATTTTTTTAAAAATCGTCCTGCTGCTGATTTTTGGATCTTCTGACTAATGAGTTTGCCGTGCCGACCACTGACTTAAGTCCTAACTGAGACGAGAAAGGCCAAGACGTTTCAGTAAGACAGAGAACGGTATCAATAAAAGGTCGCCGCTAAAGGGATTTAATAAGAAAAAAATCGTAGCAATGTTTGCCTTGCTGAAATGTGGCTGATCTAAAGTTATCACCACGGTTCTGTTTAATGTTGGCTGATCTAAAGTTATCACCACGGGTCTGTTTAATGTTGGCTGATCTAAAGTTATCACCACGGGTCTGTTTAATGTTGGCTGATCTGAAGTTATCACCACGGTTCTGTTTAATGTTGGCTGATCTGAAGTTATCACCACGGTTCTGTTTAATGTTGGCTGATCTAAAGTTATCACAACGGTTCTGTTTAATGTTGGCTGATCTAAAGTTATCACCACGGGTCTGTTTAATGTTGGCTGATCTAAAGTTATCACCACGGGTCTGTTTAATGTTGGCTGATCGAAAGTTATCACCACGGTTCTGTTTAATGTTGGCTGATCTGAAGTTATCACCACGGATCTGTTTAATGTTGGCTGATCTAAAGTTATCACCACGGGTCTGTTTAATGTTGGCTGATCTAAAGTTATCACCACGGATGTGTTTAATGTTGGCTGATCTAAAGTTATCAACACGGATTGAGAATAGCATTCATTTACTTGAGATCATTGCGCTATTCATACTTTTTGTTAAAATACAACCTTTTATTTTGATGTCGTTAAAAGTTTGAAAAAAAAAAAAATCTGTAGTTTTCAATATTATTCGATATAGATCTACAAGAATAAAGCAAATAAAAAAAAAACAAAAAAAAAAAAAAAAAAAAAAAAAAAAAACTGGAATTTTAAAATATAATCCAAAAAAAACCAAAAAAAAAAAAAAAAAAAAAAAAAAAAAAAAAAAAAAAAAAAAAAAAAAAAAAACAGGCGAGCATGCCTACTGAAAAGACACACGTTAAATTTATTATCTTCATCTATTTAGTTTATTATTAATTTAATTCTAATTTGAACTCAATCAGAACAACATGCATGTCTTATAAATGGCCAGTTATTAGCATAATTATACCATATAGCTTCATGGAAAAGTATGTACACAAAAATATATATAAAAAAATTCTATATTAAGTTAGATACCATCGTAAAATAAACAACAAAACAACAGATTTTTCAGTGCAGCAAATCAGGCTTGCTCGTAATAAACTCGTTGTTAAAAATTTTTTTCTTCTGTTCCTAAGGAAGAGTCAGAGACACACATTCGTCGCCCCCCCCCCCCCCCCCCCCCCCCCGGTCTTAAATAGAATTACTAACGAACCACCAATAATCGTGCACCAAGTTTCCTACATAACTGGAAACAAATGAGACTAACGGTGCACGGCGCCCTGCACGGGAAGTACCCGATTCACTGCGAGTGTGTGGGGGTGGGGTAGGTGGGAGGGGGGGGGGGAAGGGCTGAAATAATGGCCAGACTGGTCGGTACTCGGGGAAGTGCAGAGCCATCTCTAGCGTGCTGCTGTAATGATTCAATCCCATCAGGCTTTTAGGTAGTCTATGATGCATGACGCGGCGTCTGTTTTAGGTGCGCCGCGTCATTAAACCAGAGTGGAGCGTTAACCTACGGAGGTAGTGCAAGGTTAAATGCTAAATTCCGCAGCCTATCGAACAAAGGTTAAAAATTAGCACCCTCTCCGCGACGTAAACTTTCCAAGTCTAAGTGATTTTAGACAATAACTATAGAAATCAATCAATCTTAAGATATGCCATCAAATAATTACAGTTCAGGTGTATACAGGTATTATTATACTAGAATAAATGGCCCGATGTTATCGGGTAATAATGGTAGATCCTATGCGATAGTTTCTAACTTCTATTGCAAAAACTCATCACAATTCATAAGTTTAAAAATGTAATAATATTTACGTTTCTGACATCATTACGTTTTCAGAAGAATTTATCTGCTCTATATTATAGGACTACCATACTCCTTTTCACGCTCCTAAACTACTTTCCCCACCCCCCTCTAAACATGACCTTAAAATACACAGTCTAAATTATTACTAATTATTATCACTTTTGTCACTAAATAAGTTAATTGAGGGACACTTATTACGTTAGAGAAATACTTTAGATTTACCCCTTTTCGTGCCCTTGAATTATAACTTTTTTTCTCTAATATTATATAATCAGCAAATTTTTGCAGTTGTTAGGGTGAAGTAGAAATAATAAAATTACAAAAGCTGACTACGAGTCAATTGACTGATAACTTAAATTGTGTAGAAATTACAAATACTTCTTTCCCTTTCTCCTCTTTTAGAACCAAGTTAAAAAATAACAATTTTTCAACTCTAAAAAGACCCCCCCCCCCCCCCCCCCCCCTTTTCCAATCCTAATTGATTTTCCGATTGTTTTCCTCTACAAAATGAAGAATTTAAATTTAATGGGAGCGTGACCAACAAAATATGGGGCGAAAAGATGTCACATAACAAGACACTTAATTTGGAAACGTGTGTCAGCTCGTCAGCTTTAGGAAATGTTTCCGCCTGTTTGAAATGTGAGCCCATGGCAGTGATTTCACACACGAAACATTACAGACAGCAATATCCAGAGAATCATGTTGGTTTAAAATCCCAGTGTCGCAGTCAATGTTCCCTTTAAAGTTTGTTGGTTCGTGTGCAAAATCATAAAGTTGTGTGCAAATTTTTATAGCATCAATTTTTTTTGTGCGCAAAATTTTACAGACTACAGACACAAACACACACTTAAGAGGAAATTAGCTGCGCGGTACTCAAAACTGCTGCGCAGCGTCTGCGAGATTACTGCGCGGCCGCGCAGCCGCGCAGCTTAAAGGGAACATTGGTCGCAGTTGAAATTTAAGCAAGGAACGAGGACACCGTAAACTTGTGTATCGTGTGGTAACCAATGTTCCCTTTAAGCTGCGCAGCCGCGCAGCTAACTCATAGACGCCGCGCAGCAGTTTTGAGTATCCACGCAGCAAATTTCCATGTAAGTGTGTGTTTTTGTTTGTAGGCTGTACAATTTGGGACACACAAAAAGTGATGCTGTCAAACTTTGCACACGAACCAGCAAACCTTAGAGGGAACATTGGTGGTAACTCAGATGTATGGGATAGAGGAACAAGGACACGGTAAGCTTGTGTGTCGTGTGGTAACTCAGATGTGTGGGATAGAAGTGAAACCTCCTACTTCTACCACTCTCTCATTTCTCTCTCTCTCTCTGCATTGATCTCTCTGTCTGTCTCTCCTTCTCGGTCTCTCTCCATCTCTCATAGTTTACTTCTCTCTCTCTTTGTCTCTCTCTCTCTATGCTTTGATCTCTCTGTCTCTCTTTCCCTGTCTTGGGCTTTCTTTATCTCTCTCTGCCTTGATCTCTCTGTCTCTCTTTCCCTGTCTTGGGCTCTCTCTATCTCTCTCTGTTTGCGCCTCTCTCTCTCTCTCTTTCTCACTCTCTCTTTCTCTGTTTATCGCTTTCACTCATTTGAGGCAGCTAATGGAATCTAGCCTATTCTCTATCTTTTCTTCAGAAAAATCTGCTCCCTTTTATTCACTCATTTGCGAATGCATGACAGCAACAAAAAAAAAAAAAAAAAAAAAAAAAAAAAAAAAAACAAAAAAAAAAAAAAAAAAAAAAAAATATATACCCCCCCCTTTCTTCACTCGTTTGGGACCCCGAAGAGAACCCCCCCCCCCCCCCCCCACCCTCTCACTCATTTATCGCCCCATTTTCTCACATCGAGCGTTTTGTCTATTGATTGGCACAGAGAAAGAGAGAGAGAGAGAGACAGAGAGAGAGAGAGAGGGGGAGTGTGGTGGAGATCAGGAGATGGACTGCACTATATTAAACTGAAAGTCTGCAACATGTCCGAGTACAATGAGAGCGCTGAGTGGACGCTGGCTCTAAACTAATACGGGCGATGAAAGGCGAAGATTGCATATTTTTTTTAAGGAGAAAAGTGTTTAGGTGCTCAAAGTGTCGCTTGAGTAACATGTCAATGGTTACAACGTTACAAGCAATTTAATATGGTTAAGATTTAAAAAAAACAACAACTGATTGACGTAAAAGGATTTCAAGATGTATCTAGGGATACATAATGATGAGCTATTTGAGCGTGAAGAGTAACTTCATAGTAAGAGGGATCAGCGCTTGAGAGGGATCAGCGCTAGTGATTTCTATCGTGCAAATCTTTCTGTTGGAATTTCACAGTAGGCCATCCCACTACCCATCCCTGCCACACCAGTACTCATCACTGCCATCCCGGTACTCATCCCTGCCATCCCACTACTCATCCCTACCATACCACTAACCCTTCCTGCCATCCCACTACTCATCCTTACCATACCAGTAACCCTTCCTGCCATCCCGCTACTTATCCCTGCCATCCCACTACTCATCCTTGCCACACCAGTACTCATCCCAACCATCCCGCTACTCATCCCTGCCATGAGCTCAGAGACAATGCGGGAAGTATTAAGGGTTCAAAAACATAATTCTCGGAGTTAGGTTTGGAGTGTGGGGGTGGGGTGGGGGTGGGGAGGGATTTAAGAGAATCGGAATAACTGTTATAAGGACACTCTTCTACCACCCAACGTCTACGCCCATGATTGACCGACACCGACCAAGATACCAACCCCACTGAATGGATTCGAGTTAAATCCCACAAGTCTGTGAGAGGAAATATTCCATCAATTTATTCCTCATTGGTCGGTCGGCCATCATTGACTGTCAGCAGCGAGAGATCATGCACCAGGGGAGATCATTCATTTCAAACCTGTAGCGTTCCGCCCCCCCCCCCCCTTTTTCCCTCTCCCCCTCCTTTCTGTGCTAAGTTTTTTTAAAATAAAGACTAATGTTTAAGGCAGACATTGTAACATATCGCAGCGGGGACCACGGAAATGTTTTTTTCTGGGGACCATCGATGTCACTTGAAATCAGAGTGGATTTCAGCCATCGAACATTTTAATGTAAAAGTAAATAAATAAATACATAAAATAATTAAGAAAGTTGTGGTTGGGGGGGGGGTGGTGCCCGAGGCATATCACTAAAGGTGGAGGTGTTTAATGGACTTGTAGCGTGACAACCGACGTTAGGTCAGGTTCGCCTGACGTCGGGGACAGACCATGGTGCCGGATACTTGCGGTAGGAGACAAAATGCTGCGTGACAGGGCGAATGTTGGGTGAGTGGGAGGAGAGAAAAAAGCATGAAGAAGAAAATGGACCCGCGTCTCTCGTGTGTCCAGATATTTGAAATTAGAAAAAAAAAACAAAAAAAAAACTGCCTGTGTAGCGTTTTCAATGCAAAATGGTGGGTCTCGTGTTTGGATGTGTTTTTTGTTGTTGTTTTTTTGGGGGGAGCGGGGAAGAAACTTTTCACAAAATCAGTGGCATAGCTCGGGTTAGCGCACCCTGGGCGAGTCAAGATTTTGACGCCCCACGAATAAACTCTGCCCTCAGACGGAAATGAAACTCCTCAAGATATACGACTTAATGGTTTTTTTTATCTTGATGATATTTTTGTAATTCACGAGACTTGAGAAGACTATCCACTGAGAAGACTATCCACTGAGAAGACTATCCACTGTGAGCACTATCGACACAGAAGACTACCCACTCAGAAGACTTCTACTCAAAAGACTACCTACTGAGAGGACTATCCACGAATCAAAGGGCTTAGACACAGTGGTCTGTTACATCATCCACCATCATCATTCACCATCATCATTCAGACACCCGTAAAAGACACCATCGGAACACATTCATTTTCATCGAATCGAAAAATAAATTCAGACTGTAAAGTATTACATTAGTTTCACCCCCCCCCCCCCCCCCCCCCCATAAAAAAAAATAATAATAAAAATAAACAATAAATTCAGAATGAAAATTGTTACATTACATTCATTTTCACCTATTATAATTTAAAAAAAAAATTCAGACTGAAAAGTGTTGCATTACATTCAATTTTATACTTTGCAGTATCACTTCTTCGTGAACTATTCCTCATGACTCAATACACGATAGCCGGGACTACTCTCTAAAGCTCGGAATGTAGCTATTCACAAATGCTTTCAAACTACTCTCTTCTCGCCAGCACAGCCACGCCGGACAAAAGATAATAACATTCCCGATCTGTTAAAATGATTTTAATTACCGAATCGTTTACTTTTCACTCATTGTCTTCGCTTGCCAGCCGAGACTCGGGGCATTTCCCAGAACTACTCTGTGTCATGTCGTTCTCGGGGAACAGCGGACGCTGGCAGGGGCAATAACGGCTGACACCCAGGATGCAAATTTCTAACCGGTTCTTACCTGTCGTGCGAGGCGGAGCGCTTAAAAATGTATTTTGCCTAGTACCGGAGTCGGGACATTGATTGGTCCCGGCGAATGTAAGCCGGAATAAATCGGCATATGGATTTTGAAAAAAAAAACAACCATAATGTTGCGAATAACTTGAACATAACTTAGGCCATTGGCCAACTTAGGCCATTGGCCAACTTAGGCCATTGGCCAATGGCTGGACCATTTTGTACGCTTGCTCAGTTGCGGCATTCTTGATTCCCCCCCCCCCCCCCCAAACCCATGTGTGTCGTATGGTCAGAAGGGGCAGGGAACCCCAGGATTGGTTGCCGAGGAGTGATTGCAGACAAGACATAAAATTAACGAATGTGCCTCACACGTCAGCGGTGTCGCAAGATCTCACTGTTAAAGTTGTATTAATAAGGTCGCAAGATCTCACTGCTAAAGTTGTATAGAGTTGTATTTATAAGGTCGCAAGATCTCACTGCTAAAGTTGTATAGAGTTGTATTAATAAGGTCGCAAGATCTCACTGCTAAAGTTGTATTAATAAGGTCGCAAGATCTCACTGCTAAAGTTGTATAGAGTTGTATTTATAATGTCGCAAGATCTCACTGCTAAATTTGTATTAAGGTTGCATCGTAGCAATTCATAAACGAAAAAAAAAACAAACAAACAAACTTCGTTCAAGATGTGATTTAAATTTAATTTTTATAAACACAAAACATCATACATAAGATACCTTTATAATTCAGTTTTATCGTGAATTTACTTTAATTGTGTATAAATTTCAAGTTTTAATTTTAAAAAAAAATAAAAAAAAATCTTAGAACAAAACGGGAAAGGATGGAACCCAATCGTCCCACTGACCCAATTCCCACTGCATCTCAAAATGTGTTCCCGAGAGTTTAAATGGCGAGTTTATTAAAACTAACTGTAGGCGGAATGTCTTACCGCTGAATGTCTTACCGTTGAATGTCTTACCGCTGAATGTCTTACCGTTGAATGTCTTACCGCTGAATGTCTTACGGCGGAATGTCTTACCGCTGAATGTCTTACCGTTGAATGTCTTACCGCTGAATGTCTTACCGCGGAATGTCTTACCGTTGCATGAATACTCTAAATTTATTTAAAGAAAAGGGACATTAAAAAAAAAAAGTTAGGATCTTTGGGTGTGGAGGTTAATCTTGAAACAAAAAGAGACAGAATAGAATGAAAGCACGAACCCTGGCCCTGGGAAGTAAGAAGAACACGCATTGAAATAAATAACATAACTGTCCCAGAGAAGGACAGTGTGGAGTGAGAGGACGAGCGAGAGGCCACGAGAAAGGACGAGCTGTTGACAAGTTAATGTAGTAAACTATGCCGTGATTGCCTGGACGCTAAAAGCTAATGGACAAAGATTACTCTTCTGATAGATTCATGAGATAGGGAGCAAAGCCCGGGGGAGGGGGGAGTCAGGTTTGGGGGGTGAGGGGAGGAGAAAGAATTGAATTTTGTAAAAGAAGGAAGAGGCACATGTTTCTAGGAACGCTGTGTAATATTATTGTGATGGGTTAGGGGGGGCGGCGGAGAGTCGGGGGGGGGGGGGGGGACGCTTTTGGGGGAAGGAAGAAAAGGTCCCTGAGAATGACAGCATGCCATAGGTAGTGAAGGAAGCACAGGTACCTGAGAATGGTAGGATTCCATAGGTAATGAAGGAAGTACAGGTACCTGAGAATGGTAGGATTCCATAGGTAGTGAAGGAAGTACAGGTACCTGAGAATGATAGGATTCCTTAGGTAGTGAAGGAAGTACAGGTACCTGAGAATGATAGCATTCCATAGGTAGTGAAGGAAGTACAGGTACCTGAGAATGATAGCATTCCATAGGTAGTGAAGGAAGTACAGGTACCTGAGAATGGTAGGATTCCATATGTAGTGAAGGAAGTACAGGTACCTGAGAATGGTAGGATTCCTTAGGTAGTGAAGGAAGTACAGGTACCTGAGAATGGTAAGATTCCATAGGTAGTGAATGAAGTAAAGGTACCTGAGAATGATAGGATTCCTTAGGTAGTGAAGGAAGTACAGGTACCTGAGAATGATAGCATTCCATAGGTAGTGAAGGGAGTAAAGGTACCTGAGAATGGTAGGATTCCATAGGTAGTGAAGGAAGTACAGGTACCTGAGAATGGTAAGATTCCATAGGTAGTGAATGAAGTAAAGGTACCTGAGAATGATAGGATTCCTTAGGTAGTGAAGGAAGTACAGGTACCTGAGAATCGTAGGATTCCATAGGTAGTGAAGGAAGTACAGGTACCTGAGAATGGTAAGATTCCATAGGTAGTGAAGGAAGTACAGGTACCTGAGAATGGTAGGATTCCATAGGTAGTGAAGGAAGTACAGGTACCTGAGAATGGTAAGATTCCATAGGTAGTGAAGGAAGTACAGGTACCTGAGAATGGTAAGATTCCATAGGTAGTGAAGGAAGTACAGGTACCTGAGAATGGTAAGATTCCATAGGTAGTGAAGGAAGTACAGGTACCTGAGAATGGTAAGATTCCATAGGTAGTGAAGGAAGTAAAGGTACCTGAGAATGGTAAGATTCCATAGGTAGTGAATGAAGTAAAGGTACCTGAGAATGATAGGATTCCTTAGGTAGTGAAGGAAGTACAGGTACCTGAGAATGATAGCATTCCATAGGTAGTGAAGGAGTACCTGAGAATGGTAAGATTCCATAGGTAGTGAATGAAGTAAAGGTACCTGAGAATGATAGGATTCCTTAGGTAGTGAAGGAAGTACAGGTACCTGAGAATGATAGCATTCCATAGGTAGTGAAGGAAGTACAGGTACCTGAGAATGGTAGGATTCCATAGGTAGTGAAGGAAGTACAGGTACCTGAGAATGGTAGGATTCCATAGGTAGTGAAGGAAGTACAGGTACCTGAGAATGATAGGATTCCATAGGTAGTGAAGGAAGTACAGGTACCTGAGAATGGTAGGATTCCATAGGTAGTGAAGGAAGTACAGGTACCTGAGAATGGTAGGATTCCATAGGTAGTGAAGGAAGTACAGGTACCTGAGAATGATAGGATTCCTTAGGTAGTGAAGGAAGTACAGGTACCTGAGAATGATAGCATTCCATAGGTAGTGAAGGAAGCACAGGTACCTGAGAATGGTAGGATTCCATAGGTAATGAAGGAAGTACAGGTACCTGAGAATGATAGGATTCCTTAGGTAGTGAAGGAAGTACAGGTACCTGAGAATGACAGCATGCCATAGGTAGTGAAGGAAGCACAGGTACCTGAGAATGGTAGGATTCCATAGGTAATGAAGGAAGTACAGGTACCTGAGAATGGTAGGATTCCATAGGTAGTGAAGGAAGTACAGGTACCTGAGAATGGTAGGATTCCATAGGTAGTGAAGGAAGCACAGGTACCTGAGAATGGTAGGATTCCATAGGTAGTGAAGGAAGTACAGGTACCTGAGAATGGTAGGATTCCATAGGTAGTGAAGGAAGCACAGGTACCTGAGAATGGTAGGATTCCATAGGTAGTGAAGGAAGTACAGGTACCTGAGAATGATAGCATTCCATAGGTAGTGAAGGAAGTACAGGTACCTGAGAATGATAGCATTCCATAGGTAGTGAAGGAAGTACAGGTACCTGAGAATGGTAGGATTCCATAGGTAGTGAAGGGAGTACAGGTACCTGAGAATGATAGGATTTCATAGGTAGTGAAGGAAGTACAGGTACCTGAGAATGGTAGGATTTCATAGGTAGTGAAGGAAGTACAGGTACCTGAGAATGATAGGATTTCATAGGTAGTGAAGGGAGTACAGGTACCTGAGAGTGGTAGGATTTCATAGGTAGTGAAGGAAGTACAGGTACCTGAGAATGGTAGGATTCCATAGGTAGTGAAGGGAGTACAGGTACCTGAGAATGGTAGGATTCCATAGGTAGTGAAGGAAGCACAGGTACCTGAGAATGATAGCATTCCATAGGTAGTGAAGGAAGCACAGGTACCTGAGAATGGTAGGATTCCATAGGTAGTGAAGGAAGTACAGGTACCTGAGAATGGTAGGATTCCATAGGTAGTGAAGGACGTACAGGTACCTGAGAATGGTAGGATTCCCTTGGTAGTGTAATGTCCAAGTTTTAAAGGCTTCAGTCACATTTAAAAAGAAAAAAAAAAGGAGGGGGGGGGCTGTAACTTAGATTCATTTTTTTTTCACATTCAGATAAAGCGTGTTCCTTAGCGTCTAAAGTAGCACCAACAAAACTTGAAGGGTCATTTTTAAATGCACACGTGAATGCCAACCTAACTGTTCTAGTAAATTGGTGTTTTGAAAGGGATTTTAAAGTACAGAAAATACAATCGAAATTGCAAAATTGTTTTTTGTTTTGTTTGTTTTTTAAAAAGTATCTCTATCATCAAAGTTGAGGACCTTGCACACATTTATTTTTCTTTCTTTATCTTAAATTTTCTCTTAAATTTGATGAGTGGCATTGGCGTTCGGGTACTCAGGGCAACTATGACAAATCAGATATTACGTAATGTAAAAAAAAAAAAAAAAAAAAAAAAAAACCCCCACCTTTTCCAATCAAAGTCGTGTATACATGTATTTATATACATGTATAGTCTAAACATATAAGAATTAAATTCACGAAAAGCGGTTTTCCGAGATGCCGAGAGCCACGCTAAAGCCATTAGTTAAATGAAAACTGCCGTTCAACAATGTATTAAAAAAATATCTCTCCGTTGGTAAAGCTTTGCCTTGCCGGTAACAGAAGTCCACATTGTACCGACGGCAGCTATCTGAATCGATGTAATCTATTCATTACGTTTAAAAGCCTTTATTTCCAGTTGACGCACAGCACAATTTGTGCATTGTAGGCGCACCAATAGAAACACATACTGGATGAAAGGAAGATCCTCAGCTGACAAAATTACAGACAACCATATATATATATACATGCGCATTGAAACAACTAGATGTTGTAAGGATAATACAGAGTTTAGGATGTCGTTTTAAAATGGTATCTTATTTTTTTCTTCTATAATTTATTTCAATACTTGCTTCTGTGCTGAGCATTCTTTGAAGAATTGTCGGATGAAATTGAGTGGTTACATTTTTTAAAAGTTCATATGTCGTGTGGGATAAAGTCCAAACGGCATTCCTTTTGTCATGCGTTCATGAACCCCATTAAAATGACAATGCAATAGTTGGCAAAAAGAAATATATATATAGCTCAGCGGGCGTATCTAGAAAGAAAATACCCATTAGTCTGATTGCGGTATAATCTTCCAGTTTTTCAAGATTACCAGAATATGTTTCCATTATAATACTTCCGGGGTGAGTGAGCAATGTTCCCTTTAAGCTGCGCGGCCGCGCGGCCGCGCAGCTATCTCACACACGCCGCGCGGCAGTTTTGAGTACCCCGCAGCAAATTTCCATGGAAGTGTGTGTAAAACTTTGCACACAACTGTTTGATTTTGCACACGCACCAACAAACCTTTTATTGGGTGGGTGGTTGCTTCGTCCTATAAGTTTCGTAAAAACCATTTAAAAAAAAAATAAAACATAAAATAAAGTGACAGGGACGATCACCCTGGTTTAACTAATAATGTCCTCCATTAAATATGTTCAAACTGTAGCCGTTCGTGGGGGCGCGGCGTTACAAGGATTGGGGGCTGACAGTCCCATGAGAAACTTTAAAACGATCAGGAAAAGATGCAGGAGAAGGATAAGAATTCTGATTGCATCGAGCCCGCCAGTCGTCGCTTCCGTCACACACACAACGGGAACAAGCGAACAAAATCGATAGCAACAGTCATTGTCCGTTCCGTCCGTGGAGTCGATTTCGTGATGAGATCCCATATAATGGTGCTTAAAGTATCGATTCCAAAAGTGTCCGGTATCGATTTTTAACCACTAAAAAAAAAAAAAAAGTAGGGTAAGTTGAACGAAATGATAATTGATTTGCTAAATAATTCTCAGGACTACGTGGAGTCGATTTCGTGATGAAATCCCATATAATGGTGCTTAAAGTATCGATTCCAAAAGGGTCCGGTATCGATTTTTAACCACTAAAAAAAAAAAAAAGTAGGGTAAGTTGAACGAAATGATAATTGATTTGCTAAATAATTCTCAGGACTTAGGGAGAATTTTTGTTGCCGGGAAGCTAAATTGATGACGATTTCAATGGAACCGTTTAAAAGAAAATAAAAAAAAGACTTAGCTGAATATTTAGTTCTAACATTGTAGGGGGTTGGGTTGATTGACTTGAAAAAAAAAAAGCACCCGTTTATGAAGAAATCTCAGAATCTTTGAATAATCTGTGATTATATTTTTGGTCGGGAAGAGAAGTAAAATACATTTCTCCAATTTCTACACATTAAAAAAAAATGAATTTAAAAAAAAAAAAAAAAAAAAATCATGAAAAACTAAACTAAACTAAAAGACGCATCATTTGTTATTCTGCGAAACAGGGGTTTCACGTTGCGTTATTAAAAGTTGATTACGGAAAGAGAATCTCATTGTCGCGGCTCAGATTTCAGGCTCCCACGTGCACGAGGATTAATTTACATTTTATTTTTTTGGTTTTCATTTGGAGTCAATCCGCCGGCAGACCGTGGGTATCGGGTTAAGATGGAAGGTAAGGTAACATTGCGACAACATTGTGACAAGATTGTGACAACATTGTGACAAGACTGTGACACGATTGTGACAAGGTTGTGACAACAATGTGACAAGATTGTGACAAGGATGTGACAACAATGTGACAAGGTTGTGACAAGGTTGTGACAAGGTTGTGAAAAAAATGTGACAAGATTGTGACAAGATCTTGACAACATTGTGACAACACTGTGACAAGATTGTGATAGTATTGTGACAACGCAACAATGAAACACAAACACGCACACACACACGCAAAGCAATATTATATGGAGATGAGGGATAGTGGTCGAATTTTAAAAAAAAATTAAAAAAATAAAAAAGAAAAGCTTTATTATTAACCCCCCCCCCCCCAACCAAAACATCACTATTGAAAGAGGTTTAAACATTGATGACATCATTCCCCCGCGTTATTGGTTTGATCTTTTTTTTTTTGTGGTCCAATAATGATGGCGTCTAAAATGATTGACGACAATCCATTTCAACTCCAGTGATGACGATACAAAGAATATTCAACTTGGCATTCCCCACACATTTAACATTCGACTTCCGGTCCTACCCATGTCCCTAGTGTTGTCCCCCCCCCCCCCCTTTCCACCCCCATCTAACCATAACTATGTAAATTAAATCGACATTTATTTATGGCCGACAGACTTTGTTGAATTAAAATTCAATAATCATCTCTTCACAAGGGCAGGATGTTCTAAAATCTTATATTGGAATAAAAAAACAAAAAAACCCCCGACTTTTTTAGTGTTTGTTGTTTAAAATTATTCGACCCATACTTCATTTTTATCGGTAGTTAAGTAAACCATGCAACGTTTTTGGTTTAAAATTAAGAGCTCACAGCTTTAATGCGCCGTCCATAGACTTGACCAACTAATCTCTCCACCCCCTCCCCCAATATTATTTTGGTCGGGGGAGGGCATGAGGGGGTACCGCCTGGATGAATTATATATTTAAAAAAATTAAAGTTCACATTTCGCTGATTCCCCCGCAGCTCGCGTCGTGTCCACACACGATACAATAAACGCATAGGGGTAGAGAACTGGTGACAACACAGGCCACCGAACACGGCACCACTGCCACCGTACATACTCACACTACGAAAAAGTACTTACTATGAAGTTGGCGTTGATGTAGTCAGAGTTGGAGACGTTGGCGTTGGAGGACAGAATAACTCGGGAGTGGTCATCTAAAGAAATAGAAGATAAACATGAATAGATAACATCCCATACGATAAAAAGCCGGTTTGTGGGGGGGGGGGGCAGTTTGGGTGATTGGGTACACATACGTCACGGTACACCACGTGATACAAAAAAAATCAACATTAGGGCAAGGGAAATAGTGTGTGTGTGTGTTAAATTTTGATTCAAATAAATTTGATAATTGTTTCCACATATGCAGTGTAGTATCTATAAATGGAATTATACAACGCATATTGCATTTTAATAGACAAAAAATATATATTTCAAAGCGGAAATGATAAAACAATGCCAGATAAATGTTCTTACAGACATTTTGATGATTAATAATCATAGTGTAAACCAGTGGTTCTCGACCTTCATAATGCTACAACACTTTAATACAGTTCCTCTTGTTGTGGTGACCCCCAACCATAAACTTATGTTTCTTTTTAACTTTATAAATATGTGTTTTCCGATGATCTTGGGCGACCCCTGTGTAAGGGTCGTTCGACAACCCAAAGGGTCACGACCCACAGGTTGAGAACCACTGGTGTTAACAAACAGGTCATGAGCGAGTGATCCGTTGAAATGCCCACCTTACAGAACAACTAATATGTTAAGTCGTTTAATAATCTTAGTTTGAGCACACACGACATGAATGGGCGATCCGTTGAAATGCCAACATTACAGAAGCACTAATTTGTTAAGTCGTTTAATAATCTTAATAATCTTAGTTTGAGCACACACACGACATGAATGGGCGATCCGTTGAAATGACCACATTACAGAAACACTAAAATATTCAGTAGTTCACACTGAGACGAAAAAAATCCCGCACGGATGTTGGTGGTGGTTTAGCGTCACCTGACTCCCATCATGTCATTGGCTAAACATGGTAGATTGCTTAAGTCACCACCAAATTTAAAGTGGCGTGGGAGAGGGGGGGCGGAGAGGGGTGGGGCGCAGAGGGTGGTCCAACCCCGGGCGGAACTTTTTTATTAGTATTATTTTTTAATTGAGGGAGGCATTTGCGGCCGACCGCATGAGGAAAAAAAGCTTGACCTACCCCGGGGCGGCACCTACCCTTTAAAACAGTGGTCCTCAACCTTCCTAATGCAGCGACCCTTCAAGACAGTTGCTCATGTTGTGGCGACCCCGAATCACAAAAATTATTTTCGTCGCTACTTCAAAACTGTCGAGTGTATTTGTTTTCGCATGTTCGCCCCCAAAGCGACCCCCCTCCCCAGGCTGAGAACCGCTGCTTTAAACCATTATTTGGGAATGCATCATTAATTAAAAGTAATAATTTAATATTAGCCCAAAGTGTTTGTATCTACTTTTAAAGACACCATTTACTTGCCTTGCCCCCCCCCCCCCATTCACGCTCTCTCTCTCTCTTTAGCTCTTTACGATTCATGGCATTTGTATGAAAAGAAAGTATAGTACTACACTATTGGTTTTAAACCACTTAATACAAACGGAATAATATATATCATTTTTTTTTTAAAGAAAAGGCAAGTTTTTATTTTTAGTCGGCAAATATAGCCATGATTGCTTTTCTTTCTTTTTTTTAAAAAAAAAAAAAAACCCTTCTTTCTGAGTCAAAATGGAAAACGGATTATAGAGAAGAACACAATCTGCAGCCAATGGCGGGGGTCATCAGGGACAGTTTCAAATAAGATAAAGTACTGTAGTAACAATGGAAGTGTGGGGGTGGGGTGGGGGGAGGAGAAAAAGCCGGGAAGAATAATGTTGATGGCTCGTCGGGGCCTTTGGGACCTTCAGCGGGAGGATAAAAATTGTCTCCCCTCTCGCACATTGAGTTTGGGTTAGAAATCAAGCGGCATAACATTGTGTTGATAGGAGACCGGCTGAAACAGAGGTCCTCAAAGTTGTGCAATCGAAGGGTCGTATATGGGGGGGAAAAAAAAAAAAG